>OY723298.1:0-369020 GCA_963210315.1 Rhynchopus euleeides | reverse complement strand
TCAGATCGGGTACACAAAGTGACGAAAACCACTAGAAATGGAGCTGTTCGGACATGCCGAACCAGGGTGGCTGTGAAACCTTCGACCCGTGGAATCGCAATTTTCCCCCTCCATTGCACTTTTCGGAATCCATGCGGATCGCAGTGGGGTCATTTTGGTGGGATCGGTGCCAAGCTTCATCCATGTAATGCAGGTCTGATTCAGGCACTTTTGAAGGGAAATGGTGACTGGCAGGCGCTCGCCCACCCACACTACCCACCCAGCGGGACCCCCCTCACACATTTCCCAAAAACCCGTTCTTTTGAACGTTTGGAATCTGTGCGGATCGTGGTGGGGTCATTTTGGTCATGGGGCGCCAGTTTACACCCCTTATTGATGGCTCCCAATAGGCGGTATTCCTGAGGGAAACCCACCTACCAAGGCACCCCAGAACCCGGACCGGCGGTGCGATGGACCCAGCTCCACCAATTCCCCGAAAAATGGTCGCATTTGATCGCACGGAGCTCGTGGGGTCTGAGATTTTTTTCCGGCCCCGGAGGTAAATAGCTTCTTAAAATCGATTTCAAGAACGCGTTCAACTCTGTCCACCGGGAGGCGTTCCTAGAGGTGGTTGAACGAGACATCCCGGGCCTCCTCCCTTTCGCACAGTGGTGCTACGGGTCCCCCTCCACACTATCGTACAGTGGGCACGTCTTCCAGTCCACGTGTGGAGTTCAGCAGGGGGACCCCCTCGGACCACTTCTTTTCTCCCTAGCCATTAAAGAGCTAGCTGAGATGCTGGTCGGGCACTTCGCAGGGTGTGGAGGTAGTGTCTTCTACCTGGACGACGGCGTGCTGATGGGGCCAGCGGGAGTCGTGAAGGAGGCGCTGGATTTCGTGGTGAAGTGGAGCAAGGAGAAGGGGTTGGAGGTCAAGCTGGACAAGTGTGAGCTTATCGACCTCAACCGCCTCTCGAAGACCGAGCTTGAAGCGCAAGGGTTCCTTCTTCGCCTCCCTGATGAGACTGACAAGCCGGGAGTGGTGTACCGTGAGGGGGGCGATTTCACCCTCCTGGGCACGCCCATAGGGTCGCGAGAGTTCTGCGAGCGCTACATGGACGAGAAGCTGGCTGAATTCGCGCCTTACCTTGAGGCGTTGGCGACGCTCGAAGACAGGCAAGTGGCCCTTGCTCTCCTCCGGCATTGCGAGGGTTTCGCGCGCCTGGTGTTCTACATGCGTGCACTGGGACATAGGGGTGCGACGGAATACCTGGCGAAGAGCGATGCGGCGGTCGAGAAGTGCCTGACTCGTATCCTCTGCCTGGCGGACGACACTCTCCCGGACGACGCCATGCGACAGGCGACGCTGCCGGTCCGGGTGGGTGGGCTCGGTATACGCCGTTCTACGGAGCACTGGCACGCCGCAGCGATGGCTTCCATGCAGAACGGGTATCTGTTATGTCGGGAGTTGGACAAGGAGTTCACCTGGGATACGGCGGCGTGGCACACCCTGAGCTCGGCCTACAACAACGACGTGAGCGAGGGGGATGCTGTGGATTCGGAGTCCCGCCCCACGGAGATGGTGAAACAGAAGGACCTCTCCCTGGCCATCATCGACGTTCACCACCGAGACTTGCACGAGCGGGCAGACGCCAGTGACAGAGCCAGGTACCGGTCCCTGTCACTCCCTCATGCAGGGGCCACGTATGCGGGCAAGCTGACGGAAGAGACGCGTGTCGGGGGAGAGGAAATGGTTGTGGTGACGCGGCACAGGCTGGGCATCTCCCTCTTCGAGCCAGACGCCAAGTGCGGCAGGTGTGGGCAAGAGATGGACACGCACGGCACCCACGCGCTGAACTGTAGGGTGGGGGGTGGGCCCACTCGGCGTCACGATGTCGTGCGGGACAGCCTGTACAGGCTCGCGGTGGAAGCGGGTACGAGCCCCGAGATGGAGACGCTCCACATCCTTCCGGACTCCCAGGAGCGCCCCGGGGACATTGTCACTCGCCGGGTGTGGCCGCGGGTCATCGACGTGACGATCCGCAATCCCCTCGCGGCTTCCGTGGTCCAAGCTGCTGCGAGGTTTACTGGAGCGGCGGCGGCAGCGGGGGAGGCAGAGAAGAACAGGAGGTATCGTGATCCCTGCAGGAGATCTGGCCAGATTTTCGCGGCCTTTGCGATGGAGGCTTTCGGGGGTCTGGGGCCGTCGGCGCACCAGGTTTTCGGCAAGCTGGGCCGCCTAGCAGCAGAACGGACGGGGCGAAGCAGGGTTCTGGTCACCCAGAGCCACGCCACCAGAGTGAGTAGCGCGTACAGCCACATCCTGGGTCGAACACTCCTTGAATGCGGCCCCATATCACCAGCAGCAGTGAGCCGGACGGCGTTGGCTACAGAGGCCGCGGCCCCCCTGAACCCGGACCACTTCATGCGGTTCTCGGTTGACTCGCGTGGGGAGGGGGAGGTGTTCATTGACCCTGATGAGGAGCGCCCTGTGCCCCAGGCGGACCCGGTCCCTCGGGCAGAGGCAGCACCGACATCTCCGTCCCCCTCTGTCGTCATCGAAAAGTGGAGAGACAAGCGAGGAGGGGCGCGAGTGGCTATTGAGGACCTGGCAGAGGGGCTTGGTAATGCTCTTACGATGCCAGAACAGGCCTCCCTGTGCGTGTTTTTTTCTTCTTCGCAGAGAGTAGCGGACAACCAAGGAGGCTTAGGCGTAGTCCAGAGAGAGGGGGGATCGGAGGGGGGGGGGTAGGCCCTTGCATGGCTGTTTAAATCTCTGTTTAGGGCTGTCACAAACACGATTTTTTGGATTTTGGGCCAAAAACTCCACCAAAATGGGCGTACCTGGCCAAAAATCCAGTGGGGGATCACTGAACAAATCCGAGAAAATAGCGGACACCCTCGGGAAAGTCGATCCATTCGAATTATTTGGCATTTTTTCGTGAAAAACCTCCCGAAAAAGTGTAACGCTCGTGTAACGCTCTTGGGCCGATTTGTAACGGTTCAAAAATACCACTTCCAAAAAGCAGAGAAGGCCTCTAATCACCCCAAAACCACATAGATACCCCTCGGGGTAGGTTCCTGGGTGGTTTCTAGTGGTTTTGGGGGCCTCATGGTACCCAGAGGCGGTCTGAAAGAGGTTTCTCGTGGAAAAATTTGAAACTTTTCCGAAAAAGCCCTTATTTTTGGGAGCTGAAATCTGCACGAAATCCTCAAACTATCCCCCAAAATCGTCACCAAAGTGAAGAATTCACCCCGGAAGTGATTCCGGCAGACCAAAATGGGTGGAGTACCCTGTTTTCGGGTTAAAAATGCTGATTTTTTTAATGATATCCGCCCATGTCATGGTCTGTAACAGTAGTGTAACAGTAGACCCTCCAATTTGGGCCGTTTTGGACCAGTTCTGAGCAACCACTTTCAAAGGCGGAGAAGGCCTCTAAACACCCCACAACCACACAGCTACCCCTGAGGTAGGTTCCTGGGTGGTTTTTAGTGGTTTTGGTGGCCTTGTGACGCCCAGAGGGGGTCTGAAAGAGGGTTCTCGTGGGAGACCAGCCATAACCCCACCAATTCCTTGTTTTTAGGGGGTGTAACCAGGGTGGGCATGAATCACCCAAAATATCAGCCAAAATCGTCACCAAAGTGAAAAATTCCGCTCGCAATTGATTCCGGGAGCCCAAATTGGGCGGAGTACCCTGTTTTCGGCTCAAACCTACGGAATATTTCAGTGGTATCCACATATGTAAATGGTCAGTAACAGTCGCGTAACAGTAGCCCCCCTAGCATATACCGACAAAGTGGGCACACACTATGAGATGAACATGGCATCAGGTGCAGTGCCCGCAGAAGAGATCCATGTGTGACACCGGTGTGTCTGTAGGACAAAGAGGGGCTAGGAGAAGGCGGCAAACAGCAGGGTGACGATGGCAGGGCAAAACTCTGGAACGAGAAAACGGGCTCGCACAAGCACACTCAGCTGCAGCCGAGATCCGACACCCGGGCAGACAGTCTGGCAGAATTCAATGTTGTCAGACTCAATAATCGCCAAGAAGGGATTCTGAATCCCTTCACAAGGAATGAACTCCAGGAATTTGCAGCAGAACTAGGTGCTGAGGTACCAACCATACTCAAACGTGGATTTGTGAATTTCCTGGTTGATATACAGGAGAAAAGCGCCCTAAGGGAGGGGCTTTTTCCGACAAAAATACCCGAAAAATCCCCAAAAAAGCTGGAAAATTGGGGTGGAAGGGTGGGAAACAGGTGGGAGAGACCCACAAAAGTCATTTGGTGGTGTTTTGGGGGGTATTTTGGACCCAAAAATTGAAAAAATGGCCAAAATTTGGTTTTGTGACAGAAAATCGGGGGCTATGCAAGGGCCTACTGGGGGGGGCTAAATAGAAGACCCCCCCCCTTCTAATAGGCGTATAAACGCTTTTTTTGGGGGGTTTTCAAAACCCAAAATTTTGGGCAATTTTTGCAGTGGGTGGCCAAATACAAGGGGGTGGCCGAATACAAGGGGGGGGGTCTTGTATTCGGCGGTCCGTGGTTTTTCCTAATTTTGGTGAATTTTGCTCCAGGTGACCTCGTGGAATCGCGATTTTCGCCTTCCATTGCACTATTCGGAATCCGTGCGGATCGTGGTGGGGTCATTTTGTGGGTGGAGGTGCCAAGTTTCACTCATGAAATGTGGGCCTGATTTGGCTCCTGATAATGGGAGGATATTCCCAGGAGTCAGCCACCTGTGAGGACCCCCACACTGGTGTCCAAAACCCTATTCTTTTGAATGTTTGGATTCCGTGCGAATCGCAGTGGGTCATTTTGACCATGGGGTGCCTGTTAGGACTGGAAAAACAGGCTGAAAATTTGAAAATTGGCCAAAATTCACGGACCGCCGAATACAAGACCCCCCCCCCCCTTGTATTCGGCCTAAAATTTTCTGGATTTCGAATTTCCAGACCCCCCCCTTCTATTCGGCCACCCCCTTCTATTCGGCCACCCCCAGTAGGGGGGGGGGGTGCAAGAGCAGAAAGTTTTCTCAGGGCGGTTATCCGACCGCTGGTTTGATAATATGGCTGCCGTGCATAGCTTGCAAAAAAGATTGGGGAGGGGGGGGGGGCGGGAATAAAGGGTTGGGTGTTCGGGGGAGGGGGGGGGGGGAAACCGGACTCATGCGTCGGAGCTGTGGATTTAACGCACTGCGCTGGCTAGGTGGTCCGCCCTCACCCTCTCCCTCCCGCCTCCTACCTCCCGCCCCCCGCCCCCACATTTTCTTCGGTCTCTTGCGATGTCGCGCATAGCCCCCTCGACTTTCCCTCTCTCTGTCACTCCTGGTGTACCCTTTTGCTGCTGGTTCCAGCCTCAGGAGGTCGATTTGCAGGGGTACCAATTGTTTCCCCTCCCTGCAGATGTCAGTCGGGAAGGCAGGGGTGGGGGCTGGAAAAAAAGGATGGGTTCTTATGCCGTTGTGTTTTGCGGCGTGTTGGCTGAACACCGCCTCAAAACAGCAACAGTGGGACTTTCCATTTGTTGACACCTCAACCCTCTCGGTGGGGCGAGGGAAGGGGTGGGTGAGGGAGGGGGGGGAGGGGGGAAGGGATCGGACGGGTGGGGACGAGTGGGGCATCTCCGTTTTGCAGTTGTGGTTGACAGGGGGAGGGGAGGGGGGACACTGCAGCAGAACTAACCCCCCTCACCCACCTCATCCCCCATCCCCCCCCCCCCTCTCTTCTCCCGAGTGATCTTTCACCTTTTCACCTTCATCTTTTTATTGGCAAAACAACGCGCTTTCTAAATCTAAGAAGACTCGTCGGCAGCGTTTGGTATCCGCACAAATGTCTCACCAAACATGCACCGTTCATAGTTTATACAGACTCGACAAAGTGAACGCCAAACTCCCTCTTCAACACCCCCCCCCCTCGCATGCCTCCCATTGTACATTGATCTGCCTTGTTCAATATATCTGGTGTGGTGACTACAAAAAGGACTAACATTGCAAGAAGGTGCTGGGGGATTTACTTTTCCATTCGCTCTCCCCTCGCATGCCAAAACGATCACTCACCGTCATCTCACATCTCCCTTTTCTACTGTCACAGTGACGCCCACCCCCTCCACCCCCCTACACAATGAAAGAGCGACACGCCCGCCCTGATGTCACATCCACCGACCAGCTCCCCCACGGCCTCCACGGGCTCGCCTTAGAGAGCCTGCAGTGCATCACCCCAGCCACACCTCCCACCCTCCGCGGGCCCCCGCAGCGCCACGACACCTCCGTAGGCCCCGACGAACCCACCATCTCCAGAGCCCGCACAGCTGCCGGGCCGGCGCAGCACCCCCCCTCTTCGGCAGACCTCCTCGGCACACTCGATGCCGACCGCTGCCGGGCGGCGCTCCCCCCTTCGGCGGAACACCCATACACCGCCGTGTCGAGCCTCCACCACCCACAGCCGCCGCATGCTATACCCCGACGGCACGCACCTCCACGCCACCACTTGGCTAGCGCATCATCTGCGATGCTGCCGCTGGGCCTGACACCCCCACCTCTGGGAAGCGTCGATGCACCACCACCCCACAGCATCCCCGGCCTCCCCGAGGAGTACTCCCTTGTGGGCCTGGGGGAGGGGATGGAGAGCCCCGCAGGGGAGGGCATGCTGGCACCGCCGACACCGCAACACACCCGACCCCACACCCTGGGGGTGGGGAGCGAGGCGGAGGCGGGGGTATCGCCCGAAGCCACCCCGGGCGACATGCAGGGGGATGGCTGCCTTCTCGTCTCCCAGCAGGGGCATAGTGTGGGTTGTGGGGGTGCTACGGCGCCCGGCCCCAGCTGTGGGGTCTCCCGAGACTCCCGCGGGGTGGCGTCGCGGGGAGGGGGTGTGCGGCGTGGGGCAGCCGCCCCTCCAAACGTGAGCCTCGGGGAGAGAGTGCTGCTGTCTCGCGGGGGGCGCCCCCTGTCTGCCGCGGTGCAGCATAGCGAGTCGCTCGACAGGGCGATGCATGCGTCTACCCTCGGGAGGCCCACACAGCAGGCGGGGGGGCCCGAGGGGCTGGGGAGTGGCGGCGGGGGTGGCGGGGGGGCTGTCTGCGCCCCGCTTCCGAATGTGGCATTTCAGAGCGAGGTTGACAAGTGGGTTTTCCTGCAGACCGGCGGTGGGGGTGGTGCCCCCGGAAACCCGGATGTTGTGCTGTCGCGGGGGTTCGGCTCGCGGGGGGCTCCGCTGTCCGACGCGTCGTCGTGGGGGCTGTCCTCCCACCCGTCGACAGCGGGGGGATGCGCCTCAAGGGGGGGCGTGAAGGGGCAGCGTCATCAGCAGAACACCCTCCCGACCCCCGCCCCGCCCGGCCATCCCCTGGAGGAGGCGGAGTCGGACGACGCCTATTTCGAACGCATCGCGCGGGAGTATCAGAAAGCATCAGAGGTTTACCAAGGCATTTCATCGGCGGAGGTCGGGGGTGTGCCAGCCCTCACAGCCCACCACCACCACCACCACGCCAGCACCCTCCCCGAGGCGACGGCGGCGGCGGCGGCAGCCGCGGTGGCTGCGGCGCACTCCCCCGTGGGGGTCGGGCAGCGAGAAAACCCTTCGGAAAGCACCCTGCCACAACTGGCTGTGGGGGGTGGGGGTGGGGGCTGCCCTCAGGAGGAGGGGGGGGGGGAAGGGGAGGGGTATCGGGGGCAGCAGCATCTCCCCCCTGGTGGAGTTGGGGTGTCGGGGCAGACGTCGTTTTTTGACGCGGAGGACAATGCGGAGTATCCGAGGCTGTCGTATAAAACCTGGTCGGAGCAGACGAAGAGGCTGACGGCGGATGGGCTGACCGACCTGCAGAGCCACGCTACGGAGGTGTATGAATCCCGGCAGAATGGTCTGAAGGAGGTGAGCCTCACCCTGCGCGATTTCCAGGATATTGTCGACCGCCCCTCCATCTCCCGAGACATGGCGGATGTTCTCCAAAAATTCTCCGACGCGGGCCCCGATGGCTTCCCCTTATCCGCCTTCATCTCCCACATCCTCCAGGGGGACATCCAGTCCGTCCTCCACGAGTTTGAGGACCCCGACAGCAACAAGTGGTCCCTCCTCCATAACCCGCAGGACCCATCCCCCACCCACGCCATCCGTCACCACCTCCTCCGCGAATCCCTCCGCTACCAGAGGGATGTGCTGCTGCAGCAAACCACCCCAACCGCTCCGGATGCCGCAGACCCCACCACTGCATCAGGCCCTCCCCCCGCCGCCCCCACCGCACCCCACCCCGGAAAGCCCCACGCGGATAGAGGGCTGGATCTGGAGGACGGCGCAGCCAGCGGGGAGGAGTGTGCCAGCAGCACCCCCCCGCCTGGCCCGCGGAGCCCACTGAGGGGAGGGGGGCAGCTATCCCCCCCGGCATCTCCGTCGCCATTTCTTGGGGGGGTGGCGGAGTCGGGCGGGGCTGTCGCAGCCATCCCTGCGGTGCCGGCCAAGGCGGAGGGGTGCGGTGCGCTGGTGCAGCAGCAGCAGCAGCAGCAGCATCTCCCTCTGCCCCGCAGAATTCCCCGCCCCGCCGCCACCACCGCTGTGGAAAATCCTGCGAAGCGAAGCAAGGCGGATGCCCTGCGGGAGCGGCGCTGCTCCCGCCAGGCGCGTCTCCGGCACTCCCGCAAGGAGGAATGCCTGGCTGCCTCTGCATTCGACGCGACACTCCTCCCAGGCGTGCTGCAGTCCGTCAACCTCAGCAGGTCTTCCGCCTCGCATCGGCTCGCCTCCGGCAGCCCGGCCGCCCCCGATGGGGGTCGGCCCCTCCGACGCAGCAGCAGCAACGCTGCTGCGTCTGCCGCGAGGCCCGCAGGGGGTGAGGTTCCCCGCCTCCCGCCGTCGCAGACCTGCCTCCGCCTGCCCCTGGGGGAGGGTGGTGGTGGTGGCGGGGGGGGTGTGGCGGGGCGGCGGTTTTTCAGCTCCCGCGGGAGCCCGCGGGTGGCGAAGGCGGCGCCGCCGGAGCACAGCTTTGTCACGGCGCTGCGGCAGTCGCGCGCGGCGGAGGCGGCGGCTGTGCTGGGGGTGGCACCCCCGGCGCACCACACCCAGCTGGCGGTGGCGGCGTCGCCGGGGCACCGCTGCAGCTCCCGGGGGAGTGGGTTCTGCGGGGGCCCGCCCTGGCAGGGAGGTGGTGGTGTGGTGGCGGTGGTGCAGCCGCATCCGCCGAAGTCGCTGGGTGCGCTGTGCCCCCCTGCGGCGGCACGGCCGCCGGAGGAGCCGGCGGCGGGGGGGCCGAGGGTGACCATCGGCGGGGCTCGCAGGTCGAGATCCAGCGTGCACCCCTTCCTCAACCCATGCATCTCGCAGAAGCCGGGCAGGGTGAGGTACGGCGTGCTGAAGGGTGTGCAGCGGGAGAGCGCTGTGGCCTGCGTTGCGGTGGCTGCGGGGCTCCTCGCGCATGCGGCGGAGGCGTCGGTGAAGGGGAGGTGTGCGGCGCCACTGCTGCCGGACAGCTCGCTCGACGCGGCGTCGCAGCTGATCCTGAAGCAGCTGTCGCACGACCACGCCCTGTTCCACACTCTGCAGGAGGTGTTCCTGGCGTGCCCGGCCCGCCCAGGCGAGAGGCGCATCCCGACCTACGCAGAGCGGCACCGCCTGCAGGCGACCGAGATAGAACCCTCGCAGTTCCCCCAGCTCATGCAGACCTATTTCCACAGCATCTCGTTGGATACGCGGGCATGATGGGGGAAAGGTGTTGGTGGTGGTGGTGGCCACATCATGTGTGCTACCCCACCTGATTATTGGGCTCTCGAAGGGGGGGGTGGTGGTGGTGGTGGTGGTGTGGGTGGTTTCTCAACAATAGTAAAACTTAGTGGTGATGGGGGGGGCTTCCGTCAGAGCTTGCTCGGGGCGGGGAGTGCAGCCTGCACGAAGGGAGAAAGGGTGATTAAGGTGTGTGGCGTGTGTCGTGCTCAGTGCTGTGTTCTGCACTGCGATCCCCTTCCCCTGCCCCTGGCAGGCGCCCTCCTGTTTTCACAGGGTGGGTGCGAGGAGGGGGCGGGGGAGAGGAGACGTGACGACGGTGACATATCTCCCCACGCCTCCCCGCCACCCCCACCACCCCCCACCCCCCTATCGGCAGCGTGTCTTGAAACGGTTGGGTGCAGCCCACCCCCTCTACCTCCCCCCCCCCCCCTAGGCATACAGTGCATCCGAATCGGTTATCGGGCATTATCGGATTTTCGGGGAAAATCCCAAATTATCGGATCCGAATCGGACATTATCGGGCATTATCGGACATTATCGGACGATTATCGGATGATTATCGGACATTATCGGTCATTGTCGGACATCCGATAATCATCCGATAATCAGTGTTCGTGTGCGTTGTGGGCACCAGAACACACTCTTTTCCCCTTTTGTCGTCATTTCTGCCTCACGAGAAACCCCCCAGACCCCACGCTTGATATTTTTTTTGAGTTTTAGTGGAGTCGTGCAGCCGCAGCTCATCAGAGCTGCCAGCTGAGTTGCACAGTGAGGGTGCACCCGAGGGAGCTCGTCCTGCATCCCCGACCCCCGCTCCACCACCGCGTCGCGCGCTTCCGTCGGGACCACCGCGTAGTCAGCGGTACTGGCGCCCTTGTCCTGCAGGTATCCCTGGGGCGTTGGTTTTCGAAAATCTGGCATTGACTAAATAGCCACGGGGATTGTTGTAACACTTTCCGGTCCTTCGGTCGAAGGCTCGCTTGCCAGGGGGTTGTAACAACCCTAACCCTGATCAGTGCTGGCGCGCTCGACCGGTGCCCGGTCGAATGGATTTTTCAAATATTTTTTTGGGGGCGGATTTGCTGGCTTGGCGCGCTTCGCGCGCCAAGCCCTCCCAGCATCGAGTCCCGTGCACTTCCCTGCCACACCACCCCCCTCGGCCCCGTCCCTAGCACCGGGGCATTGTTGGCTGGTGTGCGCGCGGCACGGGTCATCATCTCCATCGTCGTCGAAAACCAATGACGGGGCCTGTGTTCCTGGGGCGCTGACGAGGCCGAAGGGGTTGACGCCTTGGCTCAGCCCTTGCACGTTTGGATGAGGGCGTGGTTTTTGACGTAGCGTGAGCCCTCAAGAATGCAGCACAGCTGCACCTGCACTTGCGCCGTGGATGCCCATCTATTTCAATGACTGAATCAGTTTCCAGCCTAGTCCCCATACTTGGATGCTTGGCTCGTGGTGCACCCTTCGAGGTGGTCCAGAGAATGCAAAGAGAGGCTACATGAATCGACCACCCCGCGCCAGCACTGACCCTGATCAGGCAGAATATTGGTAACATTTTCTGGTTGAAAAACCCACCCAAAAAAAATTATCGGATGATTATCGGATCCGATAATCGTCCGATAATGTATCGGATCCGATTCGGATGCACTGTATGCCTAGGGGTGGTCTTAAGCCCTTTAACCCTTTACAGACCAAAGTATATATATATTGGTGCCCCTGACGACCCCATATTGCGTAGTTTGTGCGTAGTGAAAAGGGGGGGGGGGTCTCATTTTTTGGTCCTCTTTTCCGGCCTCAGCCAGTTCTCTGTCTCTTTGCCGGGTTCCCAAACTCAAGGGGTTCTTGCTGTTCCGGGGTCAGTGCGGGTGCAGGCGCTTCAGGTGCTGCAGGTTCTTCAGGTGCTGCAGCGCTGGCAGCCTTCGGTGCGGGTTTCGACGCCGGCTTTGCAGCTGTCTTTCGGGGTGCCCTTTGGCGCGGTGCCTGCTTCAGCTCGTCGGGATGATCCAGCTTCTTCTTCAGTGTCTTGCAGCTCGTTGCGTGGCGTAGAAATGCATCGGTACTGCTCAATTTTCCGACGTGGCTCGGAATCTTTTTCTTGCAGCTGCAGGTAACGACACCATGCCCAACAACAATCCCCAGACCGTCGAGGGAGAGTGGGCGCCTGGATCCCGTGACACAGATCTCTAGTGCCGTTGTGATCCCCTCTGATAACGTCTCCTGGACGTTGTCAGCGGAGGTTGCCTGTGTGGCGGTGACCTCCGTATACCCCGCGGGGTCCCGTGCCAGCAGCGCCTTCTTCAGCTTTTCGTCGACCCCTCGGTCGACGCTCGCCTTAATGTCGAGGGCCACCTTCAGGGTGGCACCTTGCATCGCCCTGAAGGCTGTGAGCGTATCATCACTTGCAATCTCCAAGGTGTTCTCCCCGTGTTCGAACTGCACCGACCCAACCACGACTGCGTCCTTGCCACAGAGAAAGGAGTGCGCTCTCCAGATCGCTCGGACGCGCCTCTTGTAGTCCCGCTCACTCTCGGATTTTTTGCGACCCTGTTTGGGAGGAAGGCGTGTCTCAAACGCCTTCCACACGGTGTCGAACGTGTCGACACTCGTCACGAGCAACGGCTCGGCAAAGCTGCCGAACTCCTTCTCGCGATACCGCAGGCTGTACTTCACCGTTACGCACTGCATTGGGCCTTGTATAATATTCTCCTGGAGTGGGCGAAGTGTGTGATTGAAGGCACTGCATTGATCCAGCAACGAAATCAAAGCGGGGGGTGGGGGGGGGGGGGGGTGAAGAGTAGCAGCAGCCCTTTCATTTTATCACGCATGATCCTTTTTATCCTGCTTCTTGAGAGCTGCCAGCAGCCAGTCCACGCGGTCATTTTGAACGTTTCGTTCAATCCCACGTTCGGCACAAATCTCCTGCAGCTCTTCTTTTGTGCGGGCTTTATCAAATTCACGAAGGATTTGCATCAACCGTGATTTCGAGGCATTCTGTACACCTCGCTTGCCACGCTTTTGAGCTTGATTAATCAGTTCCGAGTTTGTGAAGCTATCGGAATAATCAAAACGGAGGACAATGTCATTGAGGGCAGTCTCTCTTGCAATTCGCCTTTCCTTCCTTGATTCCTCTTTTTCGAATGCTGATTTCAAGTCTTCAAGTTTCCGCTTCCCAATCCGAAGCTTGCGCTCCTTCGTAGTCTCCGGAATACGGGAACGCACTATCGTAGTGAGTTTCGGCTCACCAACCTCAGCATGCATCCCTTCCAAGAGATGATGCCTTGCTTCCCAAAGTAGGCATCGAGGCCGTGCTGCACTAAGTCATCCGGCCGGACGCCGTCCAGGTCACTATCGCTGACTTCCCGGATGTCGAGGGAGGGACACTGCGGCGAGGTGTGGAAGCGCAGCCGCCCTACCGTCACCATCCTGCATGAAGTGGCGCTCTGGAAGACGGTCAGGTCCCCGTCAGAGCTGCACGCCTCCAGCGTCGCTTCACTCCTGGCCGCAGAGAAGAGGTCGAAGGCCCCCGAGCGCCAGTACATCTGCAGCCATCCCAACGATTTGGGGTCGGTGGTGAAACTCCCTGAGTCTGCGATGGTGGTCAGCAGAGGGTACAAGACCTTGCTGAAAAGCTTCCCGTAGAGGCACACTTTGTCGATGGCGCTGCGATCAGCAAGGCAGTTTTTCACTGCCACCTTCTTTGTCGACGATTCCGTCGTCGTCATCGAGAAGAAGGTGTGCAGGTGCTCAGCGACGGTGAGCTCCCCGCAGCGAGCCGACAGCGAGAAGCAGGCAGCTGCACCACTGAGGAAGCGGCCGTTTGTGGCCCGCTGCCACAGGAAGCTGCTGATGGTGATGCCTACCGTGCTGTGGAGGTAGGCGGCGAACTCTGGTGCTGCGGCACAGTAGTTGGCAGCATAGCACATCAGAGTCATGAAGGGCAAGTCAGGCTCAATGACTCGCCGGAAGGCCAGATGCAGGCGGTGGTGGGGCTCGAACACAACGACAACGCTCTGCAGCTCGGGTTTCAGACTGGCACCGCGGTCCAGAAAGAAAGCCGAGAACGACTCCTCGGACAACCCCACGTCATCCTTGCCGAGGACGGAGAACTGGCCTGAAGAGGCCAGGTCCGAAAACCGTTTAAAGGCGACGGCCAGGTCAACTCTGGTAGTGGGTCCATCAGATGACAGCGTCAGATATGTGGCGAGCACGTGGTAGCGGAGGATCCCGTTCACCCTGTACTGCACCGTAAAGTGCCCAAGCTTGGTAGTGTTTGACGGGTCCGCAAACACTGGTGTGAGGTCGTGAATTAACACAAGTTCGCCGTTCTCCCGGATGCCCTGCGTCTCCCGTAAAAACAACACATCCCGTAGCAGTAGCGACTGCTGCCACGACATCTCCACCGCATGGCGGGTCACCGTCTCGCCCTTGAACTTGGTGATGAGGGTGTGGATGTTAGAGACAGGGGTGTGGCACTGCATGGCGGTGTCGACCCAGTCGCGCACGTCCAGGCGGGATGCTGGCACTGTCTCTGCCTTCGCCGGAAGGAACAGCGCCGAGCCCGGGAGCGCGTTCTGCCACAGGTCTTCTGGGAGAGGCCGCATCTCCAATGAATTAACGTCACCACCCTTCAGCAGATGCACCTCGAGACAGTCACCCTCCGGTTGCAGCCCCACCTCCTCAAGCAGCGCCAGCAGCTTCTCGTGGGTGACACATCCTGCGATGGTCCCCGCGAGGCATCTCAACCCCTCAACAGAGGCAACGATGGTGAAGAGCTGTTCCTCTTCCCCAGACATTGTTGTTCCTAGGTGCAGTGTGGATGATGGAGTGTGTGTGTAGGTTTTTTTTCGGGGCATCCGGACCATCTCTGCAGCTGTTGTTTCGTAGAAGTGTGTAGGGGGTACTACGCGGCTCCTGGAGCTCACTTCCTTCCCAGGTGTTTCTGGGCATGGGGCAACCTTGCCCAGGTGTTTCCCCTGTTCTTTCGGACGGTACATAGTGAGTTCTGGCAATATTTTTTTTTCTCGGTCAGCGCAGTGCCTCCAGTCCTGTCTCAGTAGCCACACAGAAAGGGGGACCAAAAAAAACTGGGGGGGGACCAAAAAGCGAGACCCCCCCCCCCAGATTGCGTAGTTTGTGCGTAGTGAAAAGGGGGTAAATCAGGGGCACCATATATACTTTCGAATTTTTTTATTTCGGCACGAATCACGAAACGCAAAAACTCTTTTGATCGTGGAATCTACGGCGAGATCTGACCCGAGAAACAAAAAAAATTGGTTGAATTTGATGTGATCGGTTGCCATTACTGGCAAAAGTACTTTTTTCGCAAACTTTTTTGCAGGGGGTCCCCAAGGGGCCTTCCCTACCCTGACACGAGCCTGTGTAGGGCACGTCTCCCCCCCTCTTCTGTCAGCTTGCCAGGCACACACTCCGGTATTATTCATGGACACAGGAGACACTAATTCCAATGGAAGATCAGAGTAGTGACGGGGGCAGTGCCCTCTGCTGTGACCTGTCCGCGAAAGCCGGACTCGGAGTCTGAGGTGTCGGACCCCGAGTGGGAAGAGACCGATGAGAGCCTGGACAACATCAGGTTCAAGGGCTGCAAGACGGGGCCGACCCTCTCAGGCGCGAAGAAGATGGGTCCCCTCGCCCTCTTCAAGAAGTTCATCACGGACGAGCTTCTGAACGACATCGTGCGACACACGAAGCAGTACGCCGCAAGAAGGGGGGTGGATGTCTCGCTGGACAGCAGGCTCCTGAAGCGCTTCTTTGCCGTATTCCTCGGCATGGGCCTCTGCGAGAAGGGCGACATGCACGCGTACTGGCAGACTGGGGAGACCCTCACCGCGACACCGGGGCTTGGAGCAGCGATGGGAAGGAATCACTTCCTTTCCATCGCTGCTCCATCGGGTGGATAGGCATTGGTGAATCGGCAAATTAGTTCGCAAGGAAGGCTCCTCATCCCCACTCCCAATACCCCTCCCCCGACCGCCCCAGCTCTTCTGCGAGTAATTGCAACAAATTTTTGACAATTTTTAAAAATTTGTTGCTCGGGAAATGTACTGTGAGAGTTCTATTCACCGCGCTGCATCATTTTGAAAACATCGGAGCAGAACTGTGTGTACTTTGAACTGAAAAATATCCTGAATTTTCCATTTTTTATTGGTCTGTAAAGGGTTAAAAACGTTAACCTGGCCAAAAAATCAAACTTTTGCGTACAAGGACCAAAAAGTGACCCAAACCTGAAAATTCGACCCCCAGACGTCCGGAAATGCATCTGCGCCCGGTTTCGGGCGGTTTAGAGCCTCCAGAAGCACCTAGTTTGCAATTCCAAAAAATGTACCACAAAGTTGTACCACACCACCCTAAGTTAGGAGGTCTCAATGGCTGATTCAAGCCCTTCCGTCACTCTGTGGACCTCCGCACTCTCGCACAGATGCCCGAGTGCGTACGAGGAACAACCACTCACCTTCAGCGGCAAGAGACACAGAAGGCCGTGCTCTCATGACAATTTTCTTTGGCTGAAGATGGTACGACTACACGGTTGGTGCAGGTGGTGCCACATCGACATAATCGCCAGAGGGCAGGCTGCCGCCTGGCCACCCCAGAGCGAAGGCCTCAACGTGTATGAGTGGGAAACAAAACGGGAGGGTGGGGAGGGCATTGTGGTGGCTTCCCACTTGATGCACACAACTGAACACAAAAGACGCTGCTGCGGGGGGGAGGGAGCCGTGCAGCCGTCAGACTATGCGGTACGTTGAACAACGGAGTATACCCAGATGCGCAGGCGGGACTGCCGCAACCACTGGATATGCCAACCATGGGATCCGTGTGAACACACCACACGGATCGAACTGTGCCTGGAAATCAAAGGCACCGAGCGTGCTTTGGATGTGGGCTATGGCAGAAGTGTGGACTCTGCCCGTTCGTGTGTAGCTGCCTGGACAGCCGAGTTGCGCCCCTCGTCCTTGTTGTACGGCTTGAACTTTGACATTGTAGTCTTCAGCCTTTCATACGACCATAAGGGGGCCGTCTTCGGTGCACTGCTGATGTCTGATACCAGTCCATGCCCCCTTCTTCATGGTCACCGGATGGCTCACTGCCACTATCACTGTCACTGGCCCAAGAACATGTGCACACAGATTCTGACACAAGTGTCAGAATCTGGCATGCCCTGGAAGCATGCCCCTCCTCTAGTACCTATGACCCCCTGTTTCTGGTGCTACTTTTCTACTGTCTCGCATGTCACACCGCACACAAGGTGTTGTCATGTTGCACTTTTGACCCCACGTATCGTCGGGCAGCACGGTTGGCAACACTGCTCACTGGATCAGTGCGAGACATGATGGTTTGCGATTCTGCCTTCTGCCCAGGGGGGGGCTGAGGTACAGCTTTGTGGTACATTTTTCCGGAACACGACTAAACTGCTCAGAAGTGCCCAAAAGTGCCCAAAACCGGGCGGAATTGTGTTTCTGGGGTCCCAGGGGTCATATTTTCAGGTTTGGTGACGTTTTTGACCCCCAGACGCCGATAGTGAAAAATTGGCCAGGTTACAGGGGGGGGTCAAATAAACGTACTTAGTACTACTATTCGGCGAACGCGCGGGCCTAAATCGACCTCGCCAGAAAATTAATAAATAGTTTGCGAGCGAATAGACGTACTAAGTACGTCTATTCAACTTTTCCTAAAAACGCTGTTTGCAGGGGCTCTGCGGGGCTGTTTGGTCCACCAGGGGCGCGCTGGCCACTGCTGTCGTCCGTCTCTCACTTCTTCTGCCTTCCGGTCGAGTATCCGCTCTGTTCTCGTCCTACCACTCGCCCCTCATTTGGTTTCGTACCGTTTTGATTTGTATTGCCCCCCCCCCCCCTGGTTGACATTCTTGTTGAGTTAGTGAAAGCATACACAGTTCATCAGAGCTGTCAGCTTCACTGTCGGTGGTTGGTTGGTGCGTTGATGCTTAAAAAAAAGATGTGAAAAAGACAAGCCACAACCAGCACGCCCCAACTTACTTCTTCTTCAAGTTCTTGGGCTTGCTGGGGCAAGTCTGCATGTTGTGCCCAGGCTTCCTACACCCTTTGCAGAGCCTGCGCGGTGTTTGTTGGGAGTCTGGGTGGTCGGGGACGCTGCGCGCTTCTTTTCGGAGGACTGGGAGGACTGGGAAGGCTGTGTCTGTGTGAGAGAGTTCACACGAACCGGCTTCGCCCATGCCAAGATGCTTGACTGTTGGGTTGGCTGAGACACAACTTTCTTTTGGGTGGACTGCTTCTCTGTGCTCTCTTTTGCCTTCCCGTCCAACCCAGGTTCAAGGTCCGCACCACCAGCCTCAGGGGATGTTTCTGTGCTTGGTGCGAAGGTGAGGTCCGGACAAAGGGAGCTCTTCACGAACCCGTCCTCCTCACCCGACACCTTCAGCACGTACCCCATATCCCGCAAGCGCTCGGCTACCAGCGTGCCCTGGCCCGGGCCAGTTGGTTGAAGGAAGGCCGGGGAGCGCATGGCGGTGGCCCATCCTCGAATATCTTGAACAGGAGGCATTCCATCAGCAGGAGGCACATGAAAGCATCGGACGTCATCATTATGTCGGACACCAGCCGAAGCTATTGGCTCTGTTGGTGGATGGTGAAATCTGGGCAGTTGGATTGCGGGTTTGCGGGCGTGTGTTGATCAGTGCTGCACAACAGGAGAGAATGTCAAACAACGTCAGGGAAGGGGGCTGCGGGGGGTGGGGGGTGGGCTCAGCTGGTCCTCGAAGGCTACATCTATGGTGAGGTGTGTCTGGGGCCATCCGTCCACATCTTCTCGTTGGTGGTAGGGACTGCGGACGCCGTAGATGAGGAGTCGTTTAATGCGCGCCGCTCTTCAGCAGTGATTTTGACGCCTCTGGACCCCAGGAGTTTGCGGGTTTCCGGGTTTGCGGTCTTCAGCAGTGGTTCTGATGCCTCTGGACCGCAGGAGTTTGCGGGTTCGCTGGTTTCCCGTCCGTATGTGTCTGAGGGGGGATGCCCCGATTCCCTTCGTCACGACATATCTTTGAGCGTAGGTCACTTCCCCCCTCTACGGACCCCGTGCACCCTGGTTCCCCTAAGTGGCACCAATAGACCCCGTTGTCCCCATTCCTTGCCCCAAAGTTTGCAGATTTGTGTGTCTCCAAAAAGAAAATCTCAAAAAAAACGAAAAATTTCCCCAAAAAAAAAGGGTGAAAAGTAAGTACTACTATTCAACGGCCCAACGTGCCCCAGAGCCCCAAAAAAATAAGTACTACTATTCGGCTAAGTACTACTATTCTGGGCAGTTGGATTGCGGGTTTGCGGGCGTGTGTTGATCAGTGCTGCACAACAGGAGAGAATGTCAAACAACGTCAGGGAAGGGGGCTGCGGGGGGTGGGGGGTGGGCTCAGCTGGTCCTCGAAGGCTACATCTATGGTGAGGTGTGTCTGGGGCCATCCGTCCACATCTTCTCGTTGGTGGTAGGGACTGCGGACGCCGTAGATGAGGAGTCGTTTAATGCGCGCCGCTCTTCAGCAGTGATTTTGACGCCTCTGGACCCCAGGAGTTTGCGGGTTTCCGGGTTTGCGGTCTTCAGCAGTGGTTCTGATGCCTCTGGACCGCAGGAGTTTGCGGGTTCGCTGGTTTCCCGTCCGTATGTGTCTGAGGGGGGATGCCCCGATTCCCTTCGTCACGACATATCTTTGAGCGTAGGTCACTTCCCCCCTCTACGGACCCCGTGCACCCTGGTTCCCCTAAGTGGCACCAATAGACCCCGTTGTCCCCATTCCTTGCCCCAAAGTTTGCAGATTTGTGTGTCTCCAAAAAGAAAATCTCAAAAAAAACGAAAAATTTCCCCAAAAAAAAAGGGTGAAAAGTAAGTACTACTATTCAACGGCCCAACGTGCCCCAGAGCCCCAAAAAAATAAGTACTACTATTCGGCTAAGTACTACTATTCAACTAAGTACGTTTATTTGACCCCCCCCTGTAACAGCTTACACGGTGGGATCTTGTAAATTTTACATGTATAACTACAAGTATAATACATGTATTATACATGTACCGTAAACGGAAATATTGTGGACCGTAATAAAGGTGAACCGTACTATAGGTGGACCGTAAAAAAGATGGAACAAATGGGATTTTTCCGGAACTTGGAACATTTTTACGGTCCACCTATTTTACGGTTGGGATAGTGGACTTGGCGGTTTTTTTACGAGTTCCTTCGTGACGAAGTCGCGAAGGAACCAAGGAAATCGTACGACTGAAGCTGCAGGATTAACACCACAGAGCCTCAGCACAGAGTGTGCGCTCACCATCGTCCGGGAACTGTTCTCCCACAGTTACTGCAGGGTGTACTACACTAAAGGAGTACGATTTCCCTGAATTTTCCGGGCACTGATTCACGAATTTACATCTGGAGGGAGCCCGGTGGTCTCAGCTTCTGTCTGCGCGCCCTGCCGTACTGTGGCTGCTTTTGTGGGCTCGTGCATCAGGTTCTACTTTTACTTCTACCGGAACGCTCCTTGCATGGTACTACACTTCTCGAGGTGTGGTGGTGGGTGAGTCTCGAGGTGAGTGGTGGTGATCGTGCCCTTTCCACACGCAGGGAGGACTTGCTTCTCTTGCTGGTGTTGGTTGCGGTGGTGGAGGGAGGGTCCAAAGCTGGGAGGTCGGGAGGCCTACGTGCGGGAGTCTGCGGCGTGGAGGCCGCAGTCCGCGCCCCGCAACCCACCAGCCCGCGGGCGAAAATCGCATTGTCTTTTCCATATGCAGTCCCAATAAATAGTGGACCGTAAAAAAGATGGAACGTTTGGCCTTTTTTTGGGAACTTGGAACATTTTTACGGTCCACCCTTTTTCCGTTTACGGTATACTTGTAGTTATACATGTAAAATTTACAAGATCCCACCGTGTAAGACCACCCCTACCCCCCCCCCCCCTAGGGCATAGCTTCCGATAAGCGGGGGTCGGGGGTCGCAGGGGTCGGGGGTCGGGAGGGGGGGTCGGAGGGGGTCGCCTTACTATTTCCTAAGGAATGTGGCCTGGATGGGGATCACCAATAAGGGGTGTGAATAGGCACCCCATGTCAAAAATGACCCCACTGCGATCCGCACAAACTCCAAATATTCAAAAGAACGGTTTTTTGAAAAACCCGAGGAGGGGGTCGGGAGGGTCCCGCTGGGTGGGTGGGTGGGGGTGGCCTGGTGTGCCTCCCGGTCACGTCCTCCCATGACAGTACCTGGACCAGCCCCATGTTTCGTCGTTGAAGCTTGGTCCCAAGAGCCACGAAATGACCCCACTACGATCCGCACAAACTCCAAATAGTCCAAAGAACGGGGTTTTGAAAACCCCGTGTGGGGGGTCGGGGGGGGGTCGGGAGGGGGGACCACCCCATATTCCAACCCCGAGTTTCCGACCCCCATCTACGACCCCCGAGAAAAAACGCGAAAATTCCGACCCGAGTTTGACCACAGTTTCAGACCCCCCATCTTCCGGATCCTGACCCCCGCAAGAATGGGGGGTCGGGATATAGCCCCGACCCCCTCCGACCCCCGAAAAATGGGGGGTCGGGGGGTTGGGGGTCGGATTCCGACCCCCGAGGTTCCGACCCCCCTTTTCTCACGGAACCACATCCGCATTTCAGAGGTGTTCTGTGGCACCTACACCAACAAAGTGACCCCACTACGATCCGCACGGAGCCCAAACAACGCAGGAGAGGGGGGAACCGCGTTTCCTCGGGAAACCCCCGAAATTTTTTGGGAGGGGGGGGTAGTTTTGCTAAGGGGGGGTCGGGGGTCGGTGGGGTCTGGGGGTCGGATTCTTATCGGAAGCTATGCCCCTAGGGGGGGGTATATGTGCGTGAGAAACCCGAATTTTTGACATATGCGAAAACGGCACCTAAGTCGACATCCAACCATACAAAGTGGTCCAAAACACCCCAGAAACACCTACAGGGCACTTTGGTGACCCCCAGTGCCCTCTGGGGGCCACATATCTGCCATGCTCATTTTCCTGCCTAGGTTTGGTACCTGGCCTAGGTACCAGGCATAGCCACCCACACTGATACAACGTATTGTGCGGAATATGGTTGGCTCTTCGGTCAAACCATGTCCCATTTGATATCCCATGCACATGCGGGGGTATCCCGCGTGACCTGGTGATGATATCCTGCGGATTCTGACCTCCATATCCCGCAGAGATGGCCCTGTCTCCCGGGGGGCATATGGCGGATGGTGGCAGGGATATCCCATTTTCATATATCCCGCTGGGTCCCACATGTCCTGGTTGCATGCCTGTACTGACAATACTCCCGCAAGCAATCAGATGTTGCAAAGACATAGACTCAGAGACGCTGTGGACGATGACACCAATAATCAGAGATATGCTTCCTGCCTCGAATGGAGCCTGGCCTAGGCAACTGGTGCAGTTGTGACACCAACAGAAAGAGCCACAGAGAAAGAGAGGGTGCTAGGTTGGTGCTGACTGAGTCTGAACTAGAAGAGGGCAGAGATGTGTGTCTCGTCAGCGGACTCTTGGACTAAGTGGGATGACGCATGTGAGCGTCGTTTTGCCCAGAATAAAGGCTAATTGACGTACAAACAGGCCCACAGGAGATGGGCTGCAAGTTTGAGGGTCAAAAATATCCTTTCTCGGAAGAGAACGGGTCTGGTGGACCCTGCCCTCGATCCAGAATGCACCCCCCCACACCCCTCGGCATTGCCAGACACCAAAAACCCTGAAAATAGATGCCCACTGTTCGCAAAAATCTGAACATCTCTCCCGCAGGGATGGCCCAGGTACCAAACCTAGGCAGAAGATTTTGACGTCACAAAAAAGCCTCCAGAGGTGCCATGAGGGGGTCTGGTGTGTCGGATAGGGGGTAATATCGGTGTTCTGGGGTGGTTGGTGGGGGTTTTGACGGCCGGTACGTCAAAAGAAGTCGATGTTCAAAAATGTGGTGTTTCTCACGCTTTTTAAAGGGCATATACCCCCCCCTACCCCCCCCCCCTAGGCATAGACCCCGATAAGAGGGGGTCGGGGGTCGGGGGGGTCAGGGGTCGGGGGTCGGGAGGGGGTCCGAGGGGGTCGCCTTGAGGAATTTGCCTGAATGGGGACCACCAATAAGGGGTGTTCATAGGCACCCCATGGCCAAAATGACCCCACTGCGATCCGCACAAACTCCAAACATTCAAAAGAACGGGTTTTTGAAAAACCCGAGGAGGGGGTCGGGGAGGGTGCCGCTGGGTGGGTGGGTAGGGTGGCATGGTGTGTGCCTCCCAGGCATCTCCTCCCACGACTATCCCTGGACCAGACCCACATTTCATGAGTGAAGCTTGGTACTTCTATCCACGAAATGACCCAGTAGTCCCAAATATTCAAAAGGACGGGGCTTTGCAAACCCTGTGTGGGGGGGTCGGAGGGGGTCGGGAGGGGGGCCGACCCCTCATACTCCGACCCCCCAAGTTTGCAACCCCCCATTTTCCGACCCCTGAGAAATAGTGCAAAAGTTCCGACCCCCAAGTTTCAGACCCCCTTCCGACCCCTCCGACCCCCCGTATTCCGACCCCCGAGAACAATGGGGGGTCGGGAGGGGGGCCGACCCCCTCTGACCCCCATATCCGACCCCTCGATTCCGACCCCCGGGTTTCCGACCCCCATTCTCGACGAGGACCACCTCTGCATTTCAGGGGTGTTGTGTGGCACCTACACCAACAAAGTGACCCCACTACGATCCGCACGGAGTCCAAACAATGCAACAGAGGGAGAAACCCGCGTTTCCTCGGGAAAAACCCAGGGTTTTTCCCAGATATTTGGGGGGGGGGGTCTTTTATAAGAGGGGGTCGGGGGTCGGGTGGGGTCAGGGGGTCGGATTCTTATCGGGGTCTCTGCCCCTAGGGGGGGGTCACTGGGGGGGACAAACCCCAAAATTCCACTTTCCCTCGGAGGTCATTTTTGGGCCAAAAAAATATGAAAAACCGGTCCAGAATGTGTCGGAACCCGGAAATACCCCCACTACAACATGATCTGTGGCCTTGTTACCCTCTCAGACCCCATCCTAATTTTCCATACCACAACTTGTACCGAGCCCACCCCCGGTGGGCAAGGTCTCATCGTGATCAACATGCAATGGGCCAAGAAAAGCTCTGTTCCACCCTTCAAAGCTGCCGAGAGGTTCCTGTGGAGTCTATCGGAACAGCGGTGCAAGCCCTGCTGTGAGATGGCGGTGCTGCAGGTCGCAGATATCGCACAAGAAGGTACCTACCGGTTGTTGTACCGGAAGCACACCGTGGTGAAGGTGCAGCACAGGTGGCACGGTTGCCCCTGTACGAACATATACTCCACTGCAGCGCTCGCACCCTAGTGCTGACGTGAGCCGAGGTCGGTGTGGATCGAATTCAAACAGGTGTGGTGCACGACTGGCTGGAGGGTCTCCTCTCGTCAATGACAGTACAGCTGATCAGCCGCTTTCAGTGTACAGCCTCAACGGTGACTGCACTCAGGTCACCGCAAGCGGAATAGTGAATCTTGAGGTGGGGAAATCCCCCTGTACCCTCGGCAGAGGATGTGCGCGCATTTGCGAAGCGACCGCGTCCCCAGACAACTGCCCAGGAAGCGTTCCGGGAGATACTTGGCCCACAAACAGGGCGAGATCCGCAGCTTCCTGGGAAGGAAACGGGGTGCTGAATTGATGGATCGCGCCGAGGAGAGCGGGCTCCACCAGGATGAATTCACCATACTTGAGCTCCAGGAGAACCTCCTGGACGATATGTATGCGGAACTTGATACAATGCCTCTTCCCAGTGGTTGTAGTCAAAAAATGACGAAGCCACGCTACTACCCCGAGGTACAAGTTCTGGTAGGAAAATAAAAAATGGGCGAAAAATGCCTTCCCGGGTGTCAAAAATCACCGAAATGGGCCTAAAACCTGTTTTCCACCACATATCGGCCAACAGCTACCCAAAAATAGGCTCTCCGGGGGTCGGAATGGGGGTGTCGGAAAAATTGCTGTTTGTCTACCACTTTTCCTTAGCAGTGACCCCCCCCCCCCCTAACCCCCCCCCCCCCATTCCCCACCCCATGCCGATACCTTTGGCGCAGTCTGCTTCCCCGCCACACACAGACACAGCGCAGGGCAAACCCCGAACAGAGTTAATCCTCCTCACCTTTAAAAAATGATCAGCACACACACACACTCACGCCTGGCATAACCATCGCGCTTCCGCATCCGGCAGAATATTACACAAGACAATGGAGCTGATTGTCGTCGACGGGGAGACCGGGTTGTCGGAGTGCGTGCCTGTCGGTGAGGAGGCCACACTGGGCGCTGTCGTGGAGGCTGCTGCTGAGGCTCTAAGCTACTCCGCCATGGACGTGGCCCTGTGGGCGGAGGGGCACGACATCACGGCAGGGAACAGGCTGTCCACACGGGCTGCAGACTGCCAGGGCCTCGAGACGGGGTGCAAGTTGGAGCTGCGCCGCAGCACGCAGCGCTACGTCGAAGAGGTGGGGGCAGGCACCATGAAACATGCCGAGCTCCCTGGCTGGGCACGGGAAAGGCGGGAGTGCTCTGTGGCACACCTGGAGCGCGTCCTGGGGGGGCTCGACGACCTGCTGGCGAAGAACCGGACGGAACCCCCCCAGCCCCCAAAAGCCGCCGACGCTGCCCCAGCGAGGCCAAGCTGGGCGCAGTGGCTGCTGGGAAGCGTTGCCTGGTCCAGCAACCCGTGATTTTGTCAAGGAGTGGGAGGTGCTGTGGGTTAGACAGAAGTGGGCTACCAGTTTAATTTGCTCTCATCTGGCTCAGGGTCACAGCCAGATCCGCTGGGTTGCGGGGTGCTTGTGTAGACCGTGTCCTGTGGACGTCCTGTGCACGCACTGTTGGTCCCCCTCTGCAGCCTGCCCTGTCCTGACGGTGATGATGATCTGAATCAGCCGGGGCCGCCATACTTCGAGCCGTCGCAAACCGGGGGGAGGAACCGCTTAAGATTTTACCTCATCTGATCTGGCAGCAGCAACAACGGGGATCGCAGCTTGCGGTTTGTTTTGCCTGACAGCTCGGGCCTTCCCCCCCCCCCCCCTTTTCGTTCTTCTTCTTTTAGGGGTTTCAGTTATGGCAGATGTATTGCTCCTCCTCCCGCCCCCATCCCCCTCAATCCAGCTTCCCGGTATTGTAGAACGGCCACTTCTACGTTTTACACCCCCCCCCCCCCCTCCCCCTCCCCCAGACCCCGAGAGCTCCAATACAGTTTTTTCAAGCCAAGCAGGGTTTCAAAGCAGTTTGGCGCCAAAAAAATAACAAAAAGAATGGTTTGTTCCCCTGCCCTACCCTCACACACGGGTCCTTCCCCTCCTGGTGCTCCACAGGGCAAGTCCTTACATAAAAGAGAGGTCGGTGTCCCACCATCTGCTGCCCCCACATCCTGCACCCAAATGATGTGTCTTCTGCGGTTCGTCTCTTACACATCGATCTCTGGCTCATCCTTCCTCCCCCCCTCCCGCTCGTGGTGGGCGGGGGGGGGGGGTAGGGGGGGTCAAATGCCACCCTTTTACGTGGACAAACACGATTTTTCAAAAAACCGGCGCAGAGGGGGGTGTCGATTCTGGACAAAAAATAATTTTTTTCAAAAAAAAAAATCGAAAAATCGGGGGAAAATGCTGAAAAATGGCAAAAAAAAGAGTATGGGGAGTTGGGTCCAGTTTAGCAAAGTCGTCATATTTTTCGGGTGTTTTTTTGAATGGGACACCCGAAGAACCCGTTGAGACGTGAATGACATCGTGAACATATCTGCCAGAGAATCCTCAAGCTTGGTGCCTCAAGAACGTGGGACAACACGGCGCTGCAGGCGCATCCTGGGCCGCAGACCAGCAAGCCGGCAAAATAGCCAAGGCCGCCTACACGGCGAGCCTTCTACAGATTCCAGATTGCTCAAACGAGCGTGTCCAGGAAGCTTGAGCTTTGGGTGGGGACGGGGGGGGGGGGGAGGGCGGGGGGCGGGGCGGGGGTGTTGGTTATTCCTCATCATCAGCGCGGTCGTCCTCTCCACTGTTTTTTATGGGACACCCCGAAGAACCCCAGGATAGGCAGGGTGATGTGCACATTATCCGCGAGGCAGGGAGGACACGCCTCGGGTGTGGGTGGGGGGAACCCCTAGAGGCAGGGGGTAACCCATTTGTGGCTGGGGGGAACCCCTAGAGGCAGGGGGTAACCCATTAGTGGGTGGGGGGAACCCCTAGAGGCAGGGGGTAACCCATTTGTGGGTGGGGGGAACCCCTAGAGGTAGGGGGTAACCCATTAGTGGGTGGGGGGAACCCCTAGAGGCAGGGGGTAACCCATTTGTGGGTGGGGGGAACCCCTAGAGGCAGGGGGTAACCCATTAGTGGGTGGGGGGAACCCCTAGAGGCAGGGGGTAACCCATTTGTGGGTGGGGGGAACCCCTAGAGGTAGGGGGTAACCCATTTGTGGGTGGGGGGAACCCCTAGAGGCAGGGGGTAACCCATTTGTGGGTGGGGGGAACCCCTAGAGGCAGGGGGTAACCCATTAGTGGGTGGGGGGAACCCCTAGAGGCAGGGGGTAACCCATTTGTGGGTGGGGGGAACCCCTAGAGGTAGGGGGTAACCCATTTGTGGGTGGGGCGAACCCCTAGAGGCAGGGGGTAACCCATTTGTGGGTGGGGGGAACCCCTAGAGGTAGGGGGTAACCCATTAGTGGGTGGGGGGAACCCCTAGAGGCAGGGGGTAACCCATTTGTGGCTGGGGGGAACCCCTAGAGGCAGGGGGTAACCCATTTGTGGGTGGGGGGAACCCCTAGAGGCAGGGGGTAACCCATTTGTGGGTGGGGGGAACCCCTAGAGGTAGGGGGTAACCCATTTGTGGGTGGGGGGAACCCCTAGAGGCAGGGGGTAACCCATTTGCGGCTGGGGGGAACCCCTAGAGGCAGGGGGTAACCTATTTGTGGGTGGGGGGAACCCCTAGAGGCAGGGGGTAACCCAGTTGTGGCTGGGGGGAACCCCTAGAGGCAGGGGGTAACCCATTTGTGGGTGGGGGGAACCCCTAGAGGTAGGGGGTAACCCATTTGTGGGTGGGGGGAACCCCTAGAGGCAGGGGGTAACCCATTAGTGGGTGGGGGGAACCCCTAGAGGCAGGGGGTAACCCATTTGTGGGTGGGGGGAACCCCTAGAGGTAGGGGGTAACCCATTTGTGGGTGGGGGGAACCCCTAGAGGCAGGGGGTAACCCATTTGTGGGTGGGGGGAACCCCTAGAGGCTGGGGGTAACCCATTTGTGGGTGGGGGGAACCCCTAGAGGCAGGGGGTAACCCGTTTGTGGGTGGGACCATTTGTGATAAATTTACTGGGTTCTGGTGCCCACGACATCCCCTTTTGAGCGTTTGAAACAGCGTTTCCGGGACCCGGCACTGCTCGCAGTGGGCTCAAATGTCCAAAAACGACCCATTCTGTACCCCCCCAAAAAAAAAAATGCGAGCACCTCCCCCTTGGCACGCCGGTCTTACGACGACCCTGCCTGTTTCTGGTACTGGGAAAAAAACGGAAAAAAACGGAAAATCAGGGTGTCGATTTTGGGATTTTCCGTTTTTTCGTTTTCCGTTTTTTTTTCGGATTTTTTTCGTCGAATTTTGACCAAGTCGCAGCCAGCGCCCACAGGCGGAAAAAACGAAAAAAAAGGAAAAAACGGAAAAAAACCGAAAAAATCGACACCCCCCAGAGGCCCCAAAGCCCCCGTAAACCCTCCAAACCCCCCCAGATCGGTCCGGAAACCCATCGAACCCCACTTTTCCACCATTCCGGGCACCTCAGGTGCCCGAATTGGGGTACCTAAATTTTGTGCCACCGTTTGGTACCGTACAGTGCCACTGTGTGGGAGGTTGGAAAAGAAAATGCCCCAACACACCACATCTGAGGGTTGCAATGCATGTTGCTTGCCAACCACGTCATCCGGTGGGTGTCAGGCGCTATGTAGGTGGCATTAGCCAGGTCTTCGATGTGTTCTGGCTTGTATATATACCTCCCTGCCACCATGCACCGGGAGGCTGCCTGTAGGTACGGAACAAGTCCAGATGGTCGTGTGATTCCTGTGCAGCAGTGCTCCACAACCGGGATGTGTTGACAACGACTGTTGCAACACGAGCTGTACATTCCGGGAACACATGAAGTGCGCTGTCGTGGTACCCATTGTGCCAGAATTGGTAGTTGCTGCGGTCTACTTTGCCTGGCCCAAGAGCACTGGTACTGAACGGTGCAATATGCGTGGCGAGGTGAATACAACGGAAGCGCGCAAAGTCAATACAGCTCTCGGATGGCGGGTGGTGGTGCCACTAGTGTGTGACGTTCACTCGAGGATACAACGCATCACAATGAATCAGCAACCGTGGACCGAGTACAATACGCTCTCTGTGGCTGGTGTGGGGGACAAAGGCAGTGCCTGTGCCGCAGGCAGGGAGGTATATATACAAGCCAGAACACATCGAAGACCTGGCTAATGCCACCTACATAGCGCCTGACACCCACCGGATGACGTGGTTGGCAAGCAACATGCATTGCAACCCTCAGATGTGGTGTGTTGGGGCATTTTCTTTTCCAACCTCCCACACAGTGGCACTGTACGGTACCAAACGGTGGCACAAAATTTAGGTACCCCAATTCGGGCACCTGAGGTGCCCGGAATGGTGGAAAAGTGGGGTTCGATGGGTTTCCGGACCGATCTGGGGGGGTTTGGAGGGTTTACGGGGGCTTTGGGGCCTCTGCGCCGGTTTTTTGAAAAATCGTGTTTGTCACCCCCATTTGACCCCCCCTAGGGGGGGGGGAGGTATCTTTTCATCAACAAAGAGAGAAAGTGAACCGAACCAAAACAGGCAGCGCTTTGAAGGGAGTGGAGCCGAACCTTTGTGTGACCTGTTCTGCCCCCCCCTCACCTGCTGCAGGTGGGAGCGGGGCGGGTGCGTATCTGGGGGTCGTTATTACCGCCAGATTCATCAGGTCCAGCGCAGTGAGGTTCGGAAGGCCGCACAACCCCATATTTTTAGCGCAAAACAGCATCCCTGTCGATTCGAATGTGCCAATTTGTGGTGTCGTTGGAGGCAAGCGTGGGGTTTCCTTCCAATTTGACTGGACTAGACTCGGGGCCTCTTCGGGGGTTTCAGAGTTTATATTACGGCAGGTGCCCCCAACCCTTCTCGCCAATAGTTTTATTGTGTCATCGCTTCTGTGTCAAACTGCGTCGGTCTGCCTCCATGTGTCTGAGGCGACTCGCTGTTATACACTTCTGAAGCGAAGACTCCCGTTTGATTATTGCTTTGTGGGCTGTGTTTGCTGATCACACACATCATTCCTATTCCCCATGGTATTTTTTTTGAATTTTTTTTTGCGGCGTGCCAAAAACCTCGGCAAACAAACAAAAAAAAGCCCACTGCATTTTGTGCGCACGGGGGGGACGTAACGCCGACACCACCATATCCCCACGCTCCACGCGGGTCGGGGAGGGGCTGCGGTGGGCCCCCCCGTGCAAAACCTTGTGTGATTAATATGCGTCATTTCACTCGTGTGTTTCCAACAGCTCCCCATTTTTCTATTCCCCCCCCCCCCCTGCCCTGTTTCCACTGAAGAGTTACAAGCAATGCACCATCAGGGAAAGCCGTCTTCCAGGACGCGGGGTTTGGCAACCTGCTTCTCTCTGCCAACCCATTCCGACCCCATCACACCACCCCACACCCCAGGGTGCTGCCTGCGGTGGGGGGGCGGGGGGCCAGGGGGAGGGGTTTGCCACTGCTAGGTGTAGCATTTTGCCCTTTCTCTAATTTGATACTGCCCCGCTTAGCCTCGGCCTGCAGTGTCGGCATCAGAGCGACTGTAAAGCCAGCTAGAGTTGTTTTGGCATGCGGTGGGGCGGGGGGAGAGGAGGGGTTGGGAGAGGCTCGCTTCGCCCCGTGTCGAAACCGTGCCAGATTATCTTTCATCGGGGCGCCTGTGATGAGACCTGTTCTATCAGAAATGTATCAGATGGGGGTGTTCGCTCTGTGCCAAAGTGTGTCAGGTTGCAGCCTATGTTGTTAGGCAGCTCACTTGTGTGCACTGCAGGGCGAAGATCCCCGTTTATGTCTCCTGCAGGCTGCTTTCGCGAAGGCGGCTTTTCCCTTTTTCTTCTCTTCTGGTCCCCCCACTCCCCCCCCCCCCCCCCTTCCGCTTCACACAGCTTGTTCGCACGTCACCCCCCCCCCCCCCCTGTTGTCTGCCTTCACTCGACAATTACACCCATCCCCTCCCTCTGTTGGAAACATACACATGCACAGATACGCACGAACGTTTCTTTCCTGAATAATCCACACGCAGCTCCTCCTATGTAAATAGTGGGTGCTGAAACGAGAGTGTTTGTTTTCTGTTGTTAGATGTCGTGATGAACGCCGAACTGCGAAGAGTTTCCTCGAAACGGGGGGTGGTGGTGGTGGTGGTGGTGGTGTGGGGGGGTGGTGTCTCCCTTCAGCCCTTTTCCGGTAGCGGTTTGCGTGGGAGAGTGTGATGGCGTGAGCCAAAAGAATAGCGGTTTTTTTTATTTGGCACTCTCTCGGGGTGGGGGGGAGGGGGGGGTGACTGCCTCTCCAGAGAGCCCACAGAAATAAGCACAGAAGCGAATCCCACGGGACAGTGACTCCCCACCCTCACATTCTGAATATTGCTGCATGCAGAACGCATCAAGGACACGCTCTTGATGATCTCCTCTGCAACGTACTCACGCACGCAGTGGGCACATGTCCCGCAGGTCTGCACTCAAAGCCTGATCACATCACACTCACGCACACAGCGGGGCAGATCCCGTGGGCACATTCACCTGGGGAGGGGGGGGGGAGGAAATCACCGGACAGTGCAAACAAATACACCTGACCTGCTTCTCTCTGGATCCAAGTGTGCCGACAACAGACGTGACAGCGCTGTTCTGCCCTGTTGCGGACGAGTCGTATAGGTCAGTGCACGCTACTCTCTCTCTCCCTCTACCATTCTTGAGGGAAGCACGCCTGGTTCGGCACGCCGGAATCGCAACCATTCTGAAATACCCTTCCGCTGTTTAAAACCACAGAGTGCGAATCCCCTCTCCCCCCCGCATGTCCCGAAGGGTACACTGGGGGTGGGAGTGTCGCCCTCTCCCTGCAGCTTTCAAAACTGTGCCTCTTCGCATCCGGGGGGCGGTGGAGGGGGGGGGGGGTCTTTTTCCTGCATGCACCACGGACTAGTCGGGCAGTGACGGGTGGGGTCGACTAGTCGGGACGACGGGTGAAAACTCGACAGGCGGCACCCGTCGACTCGACGGGTGGACCCGTCGAGTCGACGGGTGCCACCCGTCGGCACGACGGGTGAACCTGCTGAAACGACGGGTGTTCCAGCCATTTCCTGTTGATATGGGCCAATTTCCATTGAAAACTAGGGGAGTACCTTGCATGGCATCAGGTTATTTTTCACGCCGAGCTATCTTCCCTGCACAGACCCACCCCCCATTACTTTCCATTTACAATTCCTAGTTGGTGATGGGCCTCAAGTGCATGTGCGACGGCTGTTCTCGTGGATTTTCATTGTTCGAGGGATCTTGACTCTGACAAACTGTGTCAGTTTGACGGAGCAACCTACTTCATGAAGCTGATCACTTTTCTGCCAGGCAAATTTTCGCCCCAGCCCCCAACCCTTGCACAACCCACAAGGCAGTCTCCAAGATACCGTACCCTCATCATCACCCAGGCCAAGATACCCCAAGATACCATCATCACCACCCAGGCCACCCAGACGAGCCACACCAATCAATGCCAGCGGCAAAGCGTACTGCAGCGCAGGCCCTCGCCAGCGCTGTGGACATGACGGTGTTTGTACGTGCTTGGATCAACACGTATGTTGTCGAGCGTGATGCTGATGGGTTGAGCCACATGGCCCTGAAGCAGCTTCTCGGCAAGCTGACGGATACTACCATCAAGTCGACTGATCCCATCATCAGTCTTGCCCTGTACAAAAAGTATGAGAAGGTGGGGGGTGGGGTGATCAGCAAGTCGACCGCGAAGGATGGTCGCACGATGTACGCTGCCCGTGTCAATAGCGGGTCAGACATCGAGTTTGTCGGGTTGGGCCTCCGGAAGAGCAACGGGAAGGACCACCCGACAGGGCTCAAGGAGATGGCCGACGCCTGCCCCGCGGCACTGCAGCTATGGTGAAGCTGTACGAGGCGGAGAAGAAACAGGCACAGAAGACCCAGCAGAGCAGGCTGGCCGTAGGCATTTTCGACGGTGCCTTCGCAACACGGTTGGTGACAGTTGCCGATAAGCAGAAGGATGAGTACAGAACGTGGTTCACGTTCAACTTCCTGAAGCAAATCGCAAGAGTGCAGAGAGGGGTTTTCGAAAAGGCGAACGTGATGTTTCGGCTCGCCTGCTTAGGGTAGCAGGGGACCATCTTGAGCTGTGGTCGGCATTTAGTAAGATGGGGTCATCTTCGCACAGGAGCGCGTTTTGTACCACACCACGAAATGACTGGTTGAAACAGCTCCACGCCTGCCACAGGGCTAGCATCCAGGAACTTCATGAAGCTGGGTTTGAGAGCCTGTACGCAGGGGTCACCCCCCCCTGCACGACATAAACGGGTTCATCGCAATACTCGCAGAGATCTTGCCTGATGGACCTGCCGTGCAGAAGGCTGTCCTTGGCAGCTCAACGTGTTCCAACATGACGGGAAACCAGGCCAGAGATGTTCTGAGTCGCTTACTCACCATTACCAAGACGAAGGGGGTGCAGCATCTACTCTGTATTGCAATGGAAATGCTTGTGCATTTCCGCTACAACGACATCCCCATCAAGTACCACCAGGAGGGAAAGTGCGCGAAAGAGTTCATCTTCTCGCTCATCGCAATGCACATCCTTGTGTTTGTCCTGGAGTGGGTGTCACCTGGGAGAACATCCGAGGGGCGTGGTGTTACATACCGTAAACGGAAAAAGGGTGGACCGTAAAAATGTTCCAAGTTCCCAAAAAAAGGCCAAACGTTCCATCTTTTTTACGGTCCACCATTTATTGGGACTGAATATGGAAAAGACAATGCGTTTTTCGCCCGCGGGCTGGTGGGTTGCGGGGCGCGGACTGCGGCCTCCACGCCGCAGACACCCACACGTAGGCCTCCCGACCTCCCAGCTTTGGACCCTCCTTCCACCACCGCAACCAACACCAGCAAGAGAAGCAAGTCCTCCCTGCGTGTGGAAAAGGCACGATCACCACCACTCACCTCGAGACTCACCCACCACCACACCTCGAGAAGTGTAGTACCATGCAAGGAGCATTCCGGTAGAAGTAAAAGTAGAACCTGCTGCACGAGCCCACAAAAGCAGCCACAGTACGGCAGGGCGCGCAGACAGAAGCTGAGACCACCGGGCTCCCTCCAGATGTAAATTCGTGAATCAGTGCCCGGAAAATTCAGGGAAATCGTACTCCTTTAGTGTAGTACACCCTGCAGTAACTGTGGGAGAACAGTTCCCGGACGATGGTGAGCGCACACTCTGTGCTGAGGCCCTGTGGTGTTAATCCTGCAGCTTCAGTCGTACGATTTCCTTGGTTCCTTCGCGACTTCGTCGCGAAGGAACTCGTAAAAAAAACCGCCAAGTCCACGATCCCAACCGTAAAATAGGTGGACCGTAAAAATGTTCCAAGTTCCGGAAAAATCCCATTTGTTCCATCTTTTTTACGGTCCACCTATAGTACGGTTCACCTTTATTACGGTCCACAATATTTCCGTTTACGGTATATCCATTCGATGAGCCACTGGTTTGATCCAGAAGATGCACACCCCCTCGCCCTGAGTGACGAGGAACTGGAGAGGGGGAATGGCGTCCCCAAACGCCATGCCCTGAGGGTGACATCGCAGCAGACCGCCGAACGGGACCTGCTGCTCTTCGAAATGCAGAGGACCAAAGGCAAGGGGTGCGGCCTGCTGGACCAACCGAGCACCCCGACCCTCCTGAAGTTCGGCGCGATAAAGCTTTGCTGCTGTGTCACTGCGAGGAACGCTTGTTGGAAGGGAGCAACGGCAGCACTGCAGCGGAGACTCGAGTCCCTCAGCCTTGGATCTCACGTCACAAAAAGGGGGCGATGGGGCCAACAATTTCTGGGCGACCCGGAAAACACCACTCCAAAGGCAACGCTGCTCGCATGCATCTGCAAGTCCAAATCCTGGGGCAACAGCGAGGATGTGCCAGAAGTGCCAGAACCAACACCATCCGGTACAGTGCCTGTGCAGCAGCATATCTGCATTGTGTGCTCCAAAGTTGTCCACACGAGAGAAGCACTGTTTGCGCATTATGATGCTGCACATCGGCCACAAAACAACGCGCCGTGTCAGACCTGCACTGTCACATGCCAGGAGTGCGGCAAACGGGCAAAATCGAAGGGACTGAGCCAGCACTACCTCAGTCACCATTCGCGCGTGCTGACACAAAAGCGTTGCTGTGTTTGTTTCGAGCTCTTTAAAACCACTGTAAAGCGCGACGAGCACATGAGATCCGCGCACCCGTAAGTGAGGGGGGGGGGTGTTTGGCAGTTCAGGTACGTAGGTGATTTTGTTTGTCCTCGAGAGCGGAGTGACGTCGTGGGAGGGAGTTGTTTTACCAGGCCCCCTGCCCACCTGGATGGCTCACCCCCCTCCTGGTGGTCCACCGGTGGGCAGCCCCTTCACCAACTAGGAATTGTAAATGGAAAGTAATGGGGGGTGGGTCTGTGCAGGGAAGATAGCTCGGCGTGAAAAATAACCTGATGCCATGCAAGGTACTCCCCTAGTTTTCAATGGAAATTGGCCCATATCAACAGGAAATGGCTGGAACACCCGTCGTTTCAGCAGGTTCACCCGTCGTGCCGACGGGTGGCACCCGTCGACTCGACAGGTCCACCCGTCGAGTCGACGGGTGCCACCCGTCGTTTCACCCGTCGTCATTTCACCCGTCGTCCCGACTAGTCGTCCGGGCGACTAGTCCGTGGTGTGCTTTTCTGAGCCGCCCCCTTCCCCCCGTTTGGGATCATCGAGTGAAGGGGAGTCCAATTTGGTGTTCCCCCCCCCCCTTTTTTTCGTCGACTTCACTCCCCCACCCCCTCCCCACTTGGGAATAACGGTTTTCGATACGTTTTTGTTGGTCCAGCGGCCTGGACTTCGCTGGGCATTGCCTGGTGGTCTCTCGGTCTGCTGGTCCAACAAGGAAACGGAATGGGTAGAGATATCTCTGTGTGTTAGGATGGTCCCCAGACAGTCCTCACCTGCACCATGGTGGATATGTGAACAGGCAGTCCCCTCTTCTGATAGCGGGAGTGCCATTGTGTAAAAAAACAAACACGGCGCGGTCTATTTCCCGAGTTTTTTTGCTGCCTTCCCCGGCAGGGGCTTAGCTTGGATTTTGGGGTTGGGGCCGAAACTCGGTCAGACTCGGTCACAGTACACACACAGTTGATTTGCCCTACTCGGGTACCCGAGAGAATGTCACCCCCCCTCGGCCTCCGCTTGGGCTCCAACGGCCACCCTGTACAGAGGGGGTGACATTCTTCAACGGTTGCCCTGTGTAGCGGCTGGGAAGAATGTCACCCTCCCTCGGCCCTGGGCCCTCGAGGGGGGTGAAACTCTCTCGGGGTACCCTAGGACCTCGCAAGAGTGGCTTCGGGGATACCCTGTGAATCTTCGCGACATTCCACTCCCACAAAGAGTACATTTGCAAGGCTTTCGTTGCTCAGTTGGCGAAGCCTGGCGGAGCTTGGAAAACAAGCGTTCAACAGAAGCAGTGCCCAGCGGAAGGATAGATGCAAGCTGGAGTAGCCTGCATGTTGCTGGGTACGTGAGAGCGAGGTTTCCCGAGGTAAACCGCTGAATAACCTCCTGCAGGTCACGCAGGCCCAACCTCCGAATCGGAACAGACACCCGGGCACGCAGAAGGGCAGTCTTGTGCGCCTGTGCCCACTTCGGTGGGTGTGCTGGGGCATTGAAGTCCGGGCAAGGGTACGCACCAGTAATCCCCGGGAGAGGTGCCAGGTAATGGTCGGCGATGTAGCGCAGAGCCTCCTGCACCTGCGTGCCCACCATGTTGCCGGGAGACGGAATTCGAGACTGCTGACGTTATTCTTACGCTAGCGACGAATACGGGACAGAAGGAGAATGGGGTGTTCGCGTTCGCTCGCACGCGTGCTTCACCTCCTGTGCTGCTGCACCCCAAGAAAAATCCACTTTTTCCCCAGAAATTGGTGCCCCTGACGACCCCATATTGCGTAGTTTGTGCGTAGTGAAAAGGGGGGGGGGGGTCTCATTTTTTGGTCCCCTTTTCCGGCCTCAGCCAGTTCTCTGTCTCTTTGCCGGGTTCCCAAACTCAAGGAGTTCTTGCTGTTCCGGGGTCAGTGCGGGTGCAGGCGCTTCAGGTGCTGCAGGTTCTTCAGGTTCTTCAGGTGCTGCAGCGCTGGCAGCCTTCGGTGCGGGTTTCGACGCCGGCTTTGCAGCTGTCTTTCGGGGTGCCCTTTGGCGCGGTGCCTGCTTCAGCTCGTCGGGATGATCCAGCTTCTTCTTCAGTGTCTTGCAGCTCGTTGCGTGGCGTAGAAATGCATCGGTACTGCTCAATTTTCCGACGTGGCTCGGAATCTTTTTCTTGCAGCTGCAGGTAACGACACCATGCCCAACAACAATCCCCAGACCGTCGAGGGAGAGTGGGCGCCTGGATCCCGTGACACAGATCTCTAGTGCCGTTGTGATCCCCTCTGATAACGTCTCCTGGACGTTGTCAGCGGAGGTTGCCTGTGTGGCGGTGACCTCCGTATACCCCGCGGGGTCCCGTGCCAGCAGCGCCTTCTTCAGCTTTTCGTCGACCCCTCGGTCGACGCTCGCCTTAATGTCGAGGGCCACCTTCAGGGTGGCACCTTGCATCGCCCTGAAGGCTGTGAGCGTATCATCACTTGCAATCTCCAAGGTGTTCTCCCCGTGTTCGAACTGCACCGACCCAACCACGACTGCGTCCTTGCCACAGAGAAAGGAGTGCGCTCTCCAGATCGCTCGGACGCGCCTCTTGTAGTCCCGCTCACTCTCGGATTTTTTGCGACCCTGTTTGGGAGGAAGGCGTGTCTCAAACGCCTTCCACACGGTGTCGAACGTGTCGACACTCGTCACGAGCAACGGCTCGGCAAAGCTGCCGAACTCCTTCTCGCGATACCGCAGGCTGTACTTCACCGTTACGCACTGCATTGGGCCTTGTATAATATTCTCCTGGAGTGGGCGAAGTGTGTGATTGAAGGCACTGCATTGATCCAGCAACGAAATCAAAGCGGGGGGTGGGGGGGGGGGTGAAGAGTAGCAGCAGCCCTTTCATTTTATCACGCATGATCCTTTTTATCCTGCTTCTTGAGAGCTGCCAGCAGCCAGTCCACGCGGTCATTTTGAACGTTTCGTTCAATCCCACGTTCGGCACAAATCTCCTGCAGCTCTTCTTTTGTGCGGGCTTTATCAAATTCACGAAGGATTTGCATCAACCGTGATTTCGAGGCATTCTGTACACCTCGCTTGCCACGCTTTTGAGCTTGATTAATCAGTTCCGAGTTTGTGAAGCTATCGGAATAATCAAAACGGAGGACAATGTCATTGAGGGCAGTCTCTCTTGCAATTCGCTTTTCCTTCCTTGATTCCTCTTTTTCGAATGCTGATTTCAAGTCTTCAAGTTTCCGCTTCCCAATCCGAAGCTTGCGCTCCTTCGTAGTCTCCGGAATACGGGAACGCACTATCGTAGTGAGTTTCGGCTCACCAACCTCAGCATGCAGAGTTTTCAAATCAGTATCAGAGAAATGCTCAGGAATACAGCAGTGAGCACGGACAAAGTCGTCACGAACGGATGAGTGTCCAGCCACTTCGATGACACGCTTAGACCTCCCGCACATCCCTTCCAAGAGGGCCGGGCCAAACGACACCGACGGCTGCACCGCGCGTGTCTCCTCGCTGGCTGCCCCGAACCTCACCGCTTCCACCAGCATGCTCGTCCCGATAATGACCAGGGCGGTGCGGAAGAACTCCACGCCGCTGTCGAAGGACACTACGGGCATGAGCCGGCTTTCGGTTGGGATGCCTTGCTTCCCAAAGTAGGCATCGAGGCCGTGCTGCACTAAGTCATCCGGCCGGACGCCGTCCAGGTCACTATCGCTGACTTCCCGGATGTCGAGGGAGGGACACTGCGGCGAGGTGTGGAAGCGCAGCCGCCCTACCGTCACCATCCTGCATGAAGTGGCGCTCTGGAAGACGGTCAGGTCCCCGTCAGAGCTGCACGCCTCCAGCGTCGCTTCACTCCTGGCCGCAGAGAAGAGGTCGAAGGCCCCCGAGCGCCAGTACATCTGCAGCCATCCCAACGATTTGGGGTCGGTGGTGAAACTCCCTGAGTCTGCGATGGTGGTCAGCAGAGGGTACAAGACCTTGCTGAAAAGCTTCCCGTAGAGGCACACTTTGTCGATGGCGCTGCGATCAGCAAGGCAGTTTTTCACTGCCACCTTCTTTGTCGACGATTCCGTCGTCGTCATCGAGAAGAAGGTGTGCAGGTGCTCAGCGACGGTGAGCTCCCCGCAGCGAGCCGACAGCGAGAAGCAGGCAGCTGCACCACTGAGGAAGCGGCCGTTTGTGGCCCGCTGCCACAGGAAGCTGCTGATGGTGATGCCTACCGTGCTGTGGAGGTAGGCGGCGAACTCTGGTGCTGCGGCACAGTAGTTGGCAGCATAGCACATCAGAGTCATGAAGGGCAAGTCAGGCTCAATGACTCGCCGGAAGGCCAGATGCAGGCGGTGGTGGGGCTCGAACACAACGACAACGCTCTGCAGCTCGGGTTTCAGACTGGCACCGCGGTCCAGAAAGAAAGCCGAGAACGACTCCTCGGACAACCCCACGTCATCCTTGCCGAGGACGGAGAACTGGCCTGAAGAGGCCAGGTCCGAAAACCGTTTAAAGGCGACGGCCAGGTCAACTCTGGTAGTGGGTCCATCAGATGACAGCGTCAGATATGTGGCGAGCACGTGGTAGCGGAGGATCCCGTTCACCCTGTACTGCACCGTAAAGTGCCCAAGCTTGGTAGTGTTTGACGGGTCCGCAAACACTGGTGTGAGGTCGTGAATTAACACAAGTTCGCCGTTCTCCCGGATGCCCTGCGTCTCCCGTAAAAACAACACATCCCGTAGCAGTAGCGACTGCTGCCACGACATCTCCACCGCATGGCGGGTCACCGTCTCGCCCTTGAACTTGGTGATGAGGGTGTGGATGTTAGAGACAGGGGTGTGGCACTGCATGGCGGTGTCGACCCAGTCGCGCACGTCCAGGCGGGATGCTGGCACTGTCTCTGCCTTCGCCGGAAGGAACAGCGCCGAGCCCGGGAGCGCGTTCTGCCACAGGCCTTCTGGGAGAGGCCGCATCTCCAATGAATTAACGTCACCACCCTTCAGCAGATGCACCTCGAGACAGTCACCCTCCGGTTGCAGCCCCACCTCCTCAAGCAGCGCCAGCAGCTTCTCGTGGGTGACACATCCTGCGATGGTCCCCGCGAGGCATCTCAACCCCTCAACAGAGGCAACGATGGTGAAGAGCTGTTCCTCTTCCCCAGACATTGTTGTTCCTAGGTGCAGTGTGGATGATGGAGTGTGTGTGTAGGTTTTTTTTCGGGGCATCCGGACCATCTCTGCAGCTGTTGTTTCGTAGAAGTGTGTAGGGGGTACTACGCGGCTCCTGGAGCTCACTTCCTTCCCAGGTGTTTCTGGGCATGGGGCAACCTTGCCCAGGTGTTTCCCCTGTTCTTTCGGACGGTACATAGTGAGTTCTGGCAATATTTTTTTTTCTCGGTCAGCGCAGTGCCTCCAGTCCTGTCTCAGTAGCCACACAGAAAGGGGGACCAAAAAAAACTGGGGGGGGACCAAAAAGCGAGACCCCCCCCCCCAGATTGCGTAGTTTGTGCGTAGTGAAAAGGGGGTAAATCAGGGGCACCAGAAATTTATACTTTTTTTTTGTTTTTTGGGCTGACCGAGTTTTTTTCCGGGTTTGGCTGAAACTCGGTCAGCTGACCGAGTTTACCCCCCCAAGCTAAGCCTCTGTTCCCCGGGATATGCACCGCTTTTCTGACATTTTTACCCGCGAGCTTTCCCTCTCCACTCCACACACGCACACATCACACGACGCACACCCCGTCCCAGGGGGAACAATGGAACGAAGAAAATGTTGATCTTTAAAAATGGCGTATTTCTTTGCAAGAGCATGGTTGGGATTGGGTGGCAAAAGGGCATGTGTGTGTGTGGTTACAAAGTTTTAAGGCGGTGTCGCCCTGCACGGGCAGTAGCACCTCCCCTTCAGTATCGCACTCCCGAAGGATTCCCCAACACGACGTGACACCGGTTTCGACGCGTACTCTTCGTACCCCTCCCCCCGGCCGCGTCTCTTCAGCGAAGAACCGGGGATAATCGGACCAGGGCTAGCTAAACCCTGGTGGTGTCACGGGTGGGGTTGGAGAGGGAGAAAAGGAAGAAATGAAGTTGCGAAAAAGTCAAACACTGACACGTGAAATCAATAAAAAGGGTGGTATATATCGCCCCCTTGCTGCGACGAAGACACTAAATAGTCAGGCCGCTTCAAGAGTCTTGAGGGCTTGGCATGTGTGTGTGTGTGTGTGTGTGTGTCCCAAGTATCCTTTTCCGCCGGCAAGAAAGCTTGCTGCGTTAGTGCGAAGATAGCCAAGTCTATTGAAACAAAATCACGCGCCAGGAACACCACCCTCTCACAGGGCTGCAATGCGCCGCCCCGCTCGTGCGCACCGACAAGTTTTGGACCTGACCCCGAATAATCCTTTGCCAAATATGCGTCGTTACTGAAGGAGGTTAGAAGGACACTTTGTAGGCTCTATTTCTCAGTCAAGAGCATTGTGGGCGGCATTGCCTGCTCGCCTCGAATTCCACGCACACGCACGCACCCATTCCGTCCTCATGCTGAAATTAGAAACGAAAACAAAACCTCAATAATTGCTTTGGGGTGGTCTGTTTGTACGAAAGGCATCCTGCCTTGTGCGTGGGTGTGCAGGTTGCTGAACGCGCAAGCTCCAGCTTTAAAAAACGAAAAAAAAACCATAATTTATGAAACGTCAACACATTGCGACCCCTTCTTACCCTTTGATGCCCGTGGTTACGCCTCCACCACCCAGACCCTTGACGAGAGTGCGGAGGACAGGGACACGGGTTCGCTCGACACAGAAAACGAGCAAGTGCGTTGCCTTTACCCTGCTTGCAGGAAGGGGCGTCAATGCGACAGATCAAGCCTGTTTGTGATTGTCGACACCCAGGGTGGTTCGAAGCACCTCCTACACTTTTACACAATATTTTCATGTGCTTTGAAAGCTTCCTCCCCTTGCGGCGAGTCTTTTTGAGGCTGAGGGCAACTGCCTCTCCTATATACTCCACGATCCCCCACGCCTTCTACAGCACCCTGCACGCCGCTGCTTGGCTGTTTCGTACGCCAGTCCTGGTAATTTTCGGTCGCCAAACAATTCGTGATGACACGTGGTTGATCGAAACATCGCATCACACATGGAGGCTGTTCACTGCTGCCCTGGTTTCTGAAGATTGGCGGGGTCAGATCCATTCGTCTCTGCCTTGCAGAAGGGGCTTGATCAACAGCGTCTCGTGTTTGTACTGGTGGTCCTGGGGAGGTGTGGTGTGGGGGCGGCGTACGCCCGATGGCGAGCGCCGATGTGCGGTGGTGTGTGATTGGCAGCACAGTGGCGGCAAAAAAGGCACACACAGCGCCATCATCATGTTTCGCCCCTCTCTCCTGAAACCGGACATAGTCGGGTGGTGGGGGGTGGGGGGTTACACAACGAAAAAAAAACCTTGTCAATGGGACAGATCAAGCCTTGCTTGAGATTGTCGACACCAGAAAGTAAGCACGAAGCAGAACGCAACCACACTCACGCGCAGTTTGTGCCAGGCTGTGTGGCTGTGGTATATGAGAGGGGCTCTTCGTCGAAAGTGCAGGAGACTCAGCCCTTCCTCAATCTAGGTGTCGAAGTTGGCACCGGTTTGATGCAGAACACTGAGGCACCTCCCATCACAAGCCAACATACCCATTTCCCGAAAGAAATCTACTGGTCACTGGATGCGCACATCCGCATCTGTTTTCAGCACGGCGCCTTCTGGCAACAGCAAAAAAAAAGTGTGTACAGCCAAGGCTGGCCGTCCTCCCACACCAGCCTTTGGTCATTTGGAGAATGGCGATAACATCGAGCCCTGACCCCGCCCACAGCCCACACCCCTCACTTCCCCAGGCCCGGGTTCTCTTGTTGGACAACAGTGCTGAAACGTGGCGAGAAGAGCTTTGCATGCCAGGTGTGTGTTCCCGGCACGACGTGTTCACCCACACTACTCACCACACCACACACCGCAGACTAATATATCGTTACAACAAGGGCTTCAGGAAGCGGACAAGGAGGGGAAGGCCAGACAGGTCACGATGGGCCGCTCGGCAGTGCATGCTGTGCTGGCTGCCTGGGTGTGTGCGGCAGGGCTGTTGGACGTCGTGTCGGTGGATGCGGCCGAGATTGAGGTGTCGGGGCTGAAGCTGGACGGGATCTCCGCAGACATGTTCGACTGCAGCAAGCCGGTGACGACGAGCAGCGTGAATGTGGACGTGCCGCAGGTGGGGGTGAAGGCGCAGGGGACGGTGACACGCACCGGGTGCCACCTGGCGCAGGTGTCGCTGCGCGTGGTGGCATCCGCAAGCGCGCCGGTGTCGGCGTGGGGTGCGGAGCTGTCGTCACTGCACGTGGACCTGCAGAACACGTTCGCCAGCAACGGGGACGAGGTGTGGAGCGGGCTGCTGTCGGGGAGTGCGTCGTTTGAGGGGCAGGCGGGGACTGCGCGCATCGAGATCGGGGCTGGCGGGGTGACGTCGTTCAAGGTGTCGGCGCCGTTCCAGTCGGGCCCTGTCGCGTCGAACGGGAACATCGACTTTGCCTTCACGAAGAGCGGGGCGGCGGTGCTCGGGAGCGGGGCTGTGCGGGTCACGGCGGGGTCTGTGGCGGCGGAGGGGAGCGGGCAGCTGCACTACACGCGGGGCACTGCCAGCCGCGCGGCGCTGTGGGCGGTGGACGTGCAGAGCAGCGCGGGTGTCGGAGTGTTCGGGCTGACGCTGAGCGCGGTGCGGGTTGTGGTGCAGCGGAGCGGGAACGTCAGCAGCAGCGGCGTGTGGTCGGGGAAGCTGGCGGGGACATTCGCGACGCAGGACTTCAGCGCATCGGTTAAGACGGTGCTCGTGTCGTCGTCGCCGGCGGTGTTCGGGCCGCTGGAGGGGGCGGTGAGCGTGTCGCAGAGCGGGGTTGCGTTCAAGGGGCAGCTGTCGGTGTCGCCGAACCAGCAGGCTGCGGGGTCGTGCGCGAAGCTGTCGGTCTCGGGCACGGGGACGCTGGCAGGGGGGCAGATTGCGGAGTTTGACGCGGCGCTTGCGTACGACCAGTGCGGGAAGGATCGCTTCCAGCTGTCGGGGTCGCTGCCGCAGGCCGTGGCGGGAGGAGTGCAGATCACGGACGTGGCAGTCAACGTGGCGGGGGTGGCGGACAGCGGCGGAGCGCTGGCGTGGTCCGGGGCGGTCCGCGGGTCTGTGTCGTTCCTGGAGGGGGCGGCGGCTGGGACGGCGGAGATCGCGTTCGCCAACACGAAGCTGCAGCAGGCGACGATGCACGTGGCGCTCGCGAGCGGGCCGGCGTCCGGGCAGATGGACCTCGCAGTCGCAAATGGCGGGGTGTGGAGCGGGTCGATGGTGCTGCAGGTGGCGACGGACAACGTGCAGGTGTCCGGGATGGCGGGGACCGTGCAATACAACAGCGCGGACGGCGGGGCGTTCGCCGTGCAGGCAGGGGTGAGCGAGCTGACGGTGTTTGGGGTGGCGCTGCGCGACGTGCAGGTGGACCTGCAGCGGCTGCGGGATAACACAACCGTGGCGGCGGGGTGGTCTGGGAGCATCGGCGGGACTGCGCAGTTCGGGGATGCGGTGACGGCGCAGGTGACGGCGTTGCTGGCGGGCAACGCATTCCAGTCGCTGGAAGGGCAGCTGGACGTGGCGGAGGCCGGGGTGGCCTTCAGCGGGACTGTCGAGGTGGACGCGGGGAAGCAGTGCAGCGGGGTGGCGGCGCAGGGGACGTTGGCGGTCGACTCCGTCGCGGGGCTCACGGCAGGGCTCACGATCGACATGTGCGCGCCGGCGGGGAAGCCGAAGTACACGCTGACGGCGGCCACGACGGGGGCGGTGTCGCTCGGCGAGCTGTCCCTGTCGTCGGCACAGGTGGTGCTGCGGAAGCCGGCGAAGGGTGCGTTCAGCGGGACCTTTGCGGCCAACGCCCCGCTCTTCGGGGGGAACACGCGTGCGACAGTCGCCTTCGCTGCGGGGAAGCTGCAGAGCGTGCAGCTCAGCACAACGGTGACGGTGGTCGGGGTGATGACGGGGGCGTTCGACTTTGAGTACAAGCCGGGGTGCTCGTCCGCGCTGACGGGGGCGGCGGCCATGGCGGTGACGGTGCCCGGGGCGGACGCGGCGGACTTCGCAGGAACGGTGGTGCTGACGCCGACGCAGGTGGGGGCGAAGTGCGTGTGGGACCTGGCCGTCACGGCAGGGATGACCGGGGCGGTGTGGGAGGGTCCCGGCAGTACCACGCTTTCGGACGTGACGCTGTCGGTGGCAACGCAGCACGACAGCGGCGCGGCGGCGGGGGCGAAGCTGCGGCAGCGCGTGTGGGTCGGGCGTGTCGAGGGGAAGCTGTCGTCGGGGCTGAGCGGGTACGTGGCGCTGGACAGCCGGAACTCGACGGTGGAGGCGGGGCTGGAGTTCGAGGACAACAACGTGGCGCTGGCGGTATCGTACTCCAGCAACTGTGTGGGGCGGGGCACGGTGGTGGTGAAGAACCTGGGGTACGGGATCCAGGGGGGCGAGGTGTCTGTCGCGTTCCAGAAGGTGTGCGGGGGCAGCAGCAAGGCGTGGACGGCCACCGGGACACTGAGCGGGTTCCGGGTCCCGCTTGCCGGGGGGAAGCGGATGCTGGAGATCCCTGACGCGGTGGTGACGGTGACGCAGAACGCGGCGGGGACGCTGAAGACGGTGCAGATCGGCGGGACGTTCCTCGACATCTTCACCCTGGGGCTGGAGTTCACCCTGCCGTACGACGCGGCACGGCTGAAGCTGGTCGGGGCGGCAAAGTCGGGGGAGCCGATGTCTCCTGCCGCGCTGCTGTCGCGGTGGGGCGGCGGCGGGCTGGACACGTCGCTGAGCTCGTTCGCGGCTCCGGTGTACAAGGCCCTGAACGAGATCAAGCTGTCCACCGTGGTGCTCGAGGTGTCGCTGCTGAAGAAGAGCGTGGAGCTGTCGGGGACCGGGACGGCCTTCGGGGTCGGGTTCCAGGTGGCGGTGGGGATCGCCGACAGCTCGCGTGCCGGCTGGAGCTTCGGGGTCGGGATGCAGTTCACAAAGCAGGCGGGGTCCTCGGACCCCGAAGGCATCACCGGGCTGGCCGGGATGGTTGTGAAGTACCTGCCGGCGGAGACGCTGTCCTTCACACTGTCGAAGGGGGCGCTGTCGTTCGGGCCCTTCAAGACACGGCGGAGCGGGCTGGCGGTGGGGTCGCTCCTCTCGATGCACAGCGGGCTGCTGGGGGACCTTGTGTCGAAGACGTCGGGCACCCCGGTGGGGGGGCTGCTGTCCGGGGGCGCACAGGCGGCACGGCTGCAGCTGGAGGGGGTCTTCTCCTCCATCACAGACCTCGACGTGTCCGTCGCGCTGCCGGGGCGGGTGGACATTATCAAGGACCACTTCTCCATCGAGAGGCTGGCGGCGCTGTTCCGCTTCAGCGCCACGGGGATGCCGGAGATCGGGTTCCTGGTGTCCCTGCGCATCGCATTCGGGTCGCCGCAGCGCATCATCATGCCTGCCGGGGCGCTGCTCGTGAAGCCGTCCGGGTTCGGGCTGGAGGCGTCACTGGACGTGAAGCCGGACTGGAAGGACCCCTTCGGGCTGAAGGGTGTGACGGTGCTGTTCCCGTGGGCGATCGGGTCAATGGTGTCTGCAACCACGCTGATGATTCCGAACAAGCTTGCCTTCATCGGGGGGGCAGAGGTGGCTGGGGTGTCCGGGCGGGTGGCCTTCACGGCAGACGTGGACAACCTTGCGAACACCGCCTTCCAGGTGGACCTGAGGCGGATCGACCTGGGGCGTGTGGTGAGCGAGATTGCGCGGTGCAGCGCGTGCCAGAGCGGGGTGGCCGGGATGCTGCTGAAGGTGCAGGTGGGGCGTCTCTTCGCAAACTTCAACCCGTCGCCAAAATCGGTTGAGCTGACGATTGCGGACGCGTCGACGACGATCCAGCCCGGGATCGTGGTGAACATCTCGGAATTCAACCTGTGGCAGGTGATCCGGGGGAGCGGGTTCCTGAGCGTGTCTGAGAAGGACGTGAAGGGGCTGCTGGAGGTGGCGCCTGTGGTGTGGGGACCGCTCGAGCTGACGCGGAGCCTGAGCGACACGACGCAGGGCCCGTACTTCGCGGTCGAGCTGTCCGAGGAGAAGCGGCTGCTGGAGGTGCGCGGGGCGGCCCGCCTGCTGTCGCAGCATATCGAGGTGCAGATGCTTCTGAATGACGCGACAGTGCGGGCGCAGCTGAACATGGCCTTCGGGGCGCTGCGTGCGGAGGTGGAGCTGCTGACGGACGTGAAGAGCGGGGTGGACTTCGACGTGCTCGTGAAGGGGCGGGTGACGAACAGCCTGGCCGACATTGCAGCCTTCCTGGCCAAACCGCTGAAGCGCCTCGGGGAGCTGGCTGCCTCGGGGCTGGCCGAGGCGCAGGCGGGACTGGCAAAGGCGCGCGCGGATCTCGAGAAGGCGAAGCGGGCGCTGAACTCGGCGCGTGTGACGGGGAGGGCAGACTTCGACGCGGCACAGCGCGTTCTGGGGAACCTGAATGAAAAGTACTCGGAGTGCAGGCGGCGCGAGGAAGACTGCGACGACGCGCCGTGGTACAAGAAGTATGTGTGCGCGCGCGTGGTGGGCTGCTGGATCGAGTACGGGGGGCGCGCTGTGGCGCAGGCTGCGGTGCGTGCGGCGCAGGAAGCCGTCAACGGCGCGCTGGCGACGTGGAACGCCGCCGTCGACGCTGCAAATGCTGTCGTGTTGGTGGTGCAGCAGTCGATGCAGCTCGCAGAGGCGACGATGTCGTATGCGACGGAGGTGGTGCAGAACATGGACCGCCTGACGAGCGTGCTCGGGGCACTGGGTAACGTGATCGAGGTGAACGCGGTGACATTCGAGACGGCAGCGTCGCCCTCGGAGGTGGACGTGCAGTTCGCACTAGACGTGACGCTGAATCAGCGGAAGGTGCTGGCGCTGACGGCGGCGCTCGACTACAACGCTATTGTCGGGTTCCTGCAGGGGGCGGTGCAGGACGCGGTTGGCGGCTTCTTCGGGGACGACAACCCTGTCAAGGCGGCGATTGTGCCGCAGTACGGGACGGTGGGGTGCCAGACGGGCGTGGGGGGGAAGAGCGGTGCAGTGGTGGGGCAGAAGGCGTCGTGCCCGCGTGCCATCGCCGGGTTCCAGATGAACAGCGGCGGGTGCGTCGGGCGGGGCGGCGGTGTGCAGATGACGATGAGCTGCAAGTTCGACGACGTCTTCGACACGCAGGTGGCGAAGGTGTGCGAGACGCGCCACACGGGGTGCGTGGCCCTGAGCGGGGTCCCTGTGGCCAACATGTTCGCGGGTGTCGGCGGCGGGCTCGCGTGTGGCGACGGGGAGGCGATGGCGTCGTGGGAGCTGGACGACAACAGCGGGGGCGCGTGCCCGGCGGGGAAGCACCGCTTCTCGTACAAGTGCTGCTCGGGGCTGGACAAGGTGGCGCACACGGTGGTGAACACGGAGCACTCGGTGTGCTTCGACGGGTCGGGTGGGGTGGAGCACATGCCGCCCGTGCGGTGCGACCGCGAGGGTGTGCTGAAAGCGTGGCGGGTGACCCAGGGGGGCTGGGGTGGCTGCACGCGCCTTGAGTACGACTGCGTCGGGAAGTGGGCGGCGAGCCGCACGGACTGCTTCGATGCGCAGTACAACCTGTTTGAGCAGGACATTTCTTGCGGGTTGGCGATGAACGGGTTTGACATCGGGCAGTATGGATGCCCCCAGGCCGACCAGGCACGCGTGCAGACGCTGTGCCAGAGCCCCGAGTCGTTCCCTCTCGAATCCTGTCACAGGTATGAGTCGGCGTGCTACGACATCCAAGGCGACGTCAGCCAGTTCTGGAGGTACGACGAGACCACGCGCGTCAGCATCGACGGGACACAACTGTGGGTCGGGTGCCCGGCTGGGTATGTGATGAATTCACTCAGGCTGGAGCCGACCGGGCGGTCCGACTGCCACCGCTTCACGTTCGGCTGCTGCTCCCCGAAGATGGCCACGGTGTCTGTGCGGCGGACGACAGAGGGTGGCCCCGACATCTCGGGGATCGGGGGCGGGCGCAGCGGGGTGGACAACAACAAGCAGTTCTACGGGCACCAGGTGCACTGCGACTACGGGATGGCGATCAACTCGCTGACCTTCCACAGCGACTACGTGGAGTACATCTGTGTCGGCCCGAGCGCATCCGCGGTCCCGACGCCTGCCCCGTCAGTGACACCGGCACCCACGCAGGCGCCGGCACCCATCTCGCCGAGCGTGCAGTTCACGGAGAACAAGGTGGCGTGCGCGGACGTAGGGGATACCCCGATGCAGGTGCTGACGAATGGCTGGATCGCATGCGGGGGCCTGGCCATGAACGGGTTCAGGGTGCGGGCGGCGCCGTGCACGCAGCCGGGTGTGGAGCCTTGGGAGGTACGGGCAGTGCAGCAGGAGACGCGGTGCCTGGCCCGCACCACCCTCCCCACGGACTCCTGCAGGACATACATGTCGGGGTGCGTGGAGGAGTCGTGGACAGGCAGCCTGCTGCAGCCGCAGCAGACTTGGGTCGGCTGCCCGGCTGGGCAGGCGATGTCGAGCTTTTCCTTCGGGAGGCAGAACTCGTGCAACCGCTTCTTCGTGTATTGCTGTGCCATCGGCGTGCCGAGCGGCTACCAGGTCCGGACCGAGACGCGCCGCACGTCTGGGACCGGAAAGCTGCAGTCCTACGGGGATATCGGCAACTTCGACGGGCACAAGCCGTACTGCGGGGGGCGCGGGGCGCTGAACCGGTGGAGCATGGAGGGGGAGAACTCTGTGGCGTACCGGTTTGTGTACGAGTGCCTGGTTGTGGAGGCTGTTCCGGCGCCGGCGCCCAGCGGCAGCTGCGTGCAGGTGGCCAGCACAAAGAATGCGCTGCTGGGGGCCTTCAGCTGCAGCGCGATGACCGCGATGCGTGGGTTTGGGGTTACAGTCCCGCCGGCCTGTGCACAGCAGGGGCAGGGCTACGTGCAGCGGCAGACAGCATGCCAGGCGGCCAGCGTGGTCGTAGTCAACAGTGCCACCTGCACGCAACGCCGGTCCAGGTTCTGTGTGTCGAAGCACTGGGACCTGAGCGCCATGGCGCCCTTCTATGGCAATGAGCTCAAGTGGGTGGTGTGCCCGCTGGGGCAGGTGATGACACAGTTCGTGATTGAGGAGACGGCGAGCCCGTCCGGGTGCAGGTACTACCAGATGCGGTGCTGCAACGTGCACATCGCCGACACCTCCACGCACCGGCTGCGGGAGTCGGAGCGCACAACCGCGGCCCCCAGGGGCGGGGTGCTGCTGCCCAACTACCCGGACAGCATGGAGGCCTTTGCGAAGCACGTGCCGGACTGTGGGCCGCGTGGGGCGCTGAACGGATGGGCCGTGATGAAGTACAGGCAAGGTTTTGCATACAAGTGCATCTCTGTGGAGCTGAAGGTGGACGCCCCCACCCCTGTTCCTACACCGGTGCCCACACCTGTTCCCACACCGGCCCCCCCTGCTACCCCTTCTCCGCCCGCCACCTTGCCCCCAGTGGGTCCGTGTGGCATCGGTGGTCAGCAGATTTGCGGGATAAATGGTTGCTTTTGCATCGGTGGGCCCGGCCCCCATTTCCCTTTCCCCTTCTAAATGGCCGTGGGGTCTTTCTGACATTCCTTCCTGGAAACTCCCAGGAAACCCTGCAAGGAGAATCGAATGTAATTAATCTTCCATCATCGCATACCAACGACACGGAAGCAGTGGTCGCTGTGGCTCGCCCGTAGGGTCGGCTTTGCCACACCCTCGCAAAACAGGGCCCAGTTGTTCACCGCTGCCCTTGTCGGTATATATCCTTTTCTGGCATCGGCCTTTCTCTGTTCCGCGCAGCATCCCCTCCCCTTTTCTTTTCTGATTTCCCATCCCCCCTTCCCGCTCCTCCCCCCCCTCGCGCAGCAGAGCAGGCGGAAAAAATGAAATGCCATCCCGGAACTGAGGACCACCGAGCCGGGGCGATCAAAAGGGTTATTTACGATAATGCCCTGTTTTTTTTGAAAGTTTCGCGATAATGCCACTTTTCAAAAAGTGGCATTTTCGCGAAAAAAAAGTGGCATTATCGCGAAAAAAAAGTGGCATTATCGCGAAGAAAAAAGTGGCACCCAAAAAAGTGGCATTATCGCGAAAAAAAAGTGGCATTATCGCAAATGCCACCTAAACTATCCAGTACGCACAGGCCCCCCCCCAGCCGTAGGCCAGGGGGTCCACAGGGCCCCCCCAAGCCAGGGCTCAGGGGGGGCCCAGGGGGCTTTGGCCAGGCCACAGGGGCACAGGCCAAAAAAGTGGTACTGAAAAAGTGGCATTATCGCGAAAAAAAAGTGGCATTATCGCAAATGCCACCTAAACTATCCAGTACACACAGGCCCCCCCCCAGCCGTAGGCCAGGGGGGCCCCCAGAGCCCCCCTAAGCAGTGCTCAGGTTCAGGCAGGGGGGGTCAGCACACAGGCCCCCCACTCAGGGGGGGCCTTTGGCCGGGCGAAAAAGTGGTACTGAACCCCTCCCCCAGCTGGGGGCTAAAGGGGGGGTCCTCGGGCTGACCCCGGGGGTTTGCGATAGCAGGCAACCTCGTGCCGGGACCTGTCATAGACTTGTGCTATTCGAGGGACCAGCTACTAGGCTCCGTGGTCGAATTTGTTTGAAAAGGCCTTGACCAAGGGCAAATGAAACTTTCGCCCCCCCAAGGATCGCACCACTTCATCTCAGGACTTCCCTCCCACACTCCCACACGTGATTCGCCCCCTCAGAGCCAGACTACTGTTTCAGAACTGTACACCCCTCTCCACACGTCCACTGGCTCCCCCGCTGAATGCGACGAACAGTGCGACATGCCAAACCTCCCCTTATAGAGTTTTAACGGCGCCGCGTTGCTGACGGTGGGGTAAACAGAGCCCAGGCGGGTATTACCTACCGCTTTGTATGCCTTGCTTAGGGTGTCCCCTTTTCACCAGTCAACATGCGTGCATGCCTCCGTCCTAGGTCACCAATGATCGTGCCTCAAGAAAGTGTACAGTTCCTTCCCAGTAGCCCTTCCGTTCTGCAAGTCCGAATCACGCAGTCCCTCGAATCCATGGTGCTTTCCAGAAAATTCAGAAACCCACCCACGGTCAAAGTTGAAAGGGGGCCGTGACCAGAGGCTATAAACGTTTAAAAGTCTTTCGCAAGCCGAAGTCGTACGACAGACCACGGGAATGACAGAAAACAGCAGACGGGTTTGACCCCGCTGCTGCTCCTCGACAGACCCGCAACCAGCGCCAGAGCCAACTGCAAGCGTGACACACATACCGTAGCGTCGAAAAGAGAAGTTATGCACAACGACCCGTGTGGTCGAAGTGGCTAACCCTGTGAGACAGAATTGACGCTGGAAAATCCACCATTTTGTGGGCGTCAAGACTGGTGGTGTGGTGGCTGTCCTGTGTCATCTTGCACTCCTGAGAGCGCAATCTACAGGACAACAGAGGCAACAATGGATGTAGGAAGACAGGAGGGCTGGGTGGGGGCAAGGTCGACGTACACCCCCCCCCCTCTCTACTTCAACGCACGACTACAACCCCCCCTCCTCACTTCTACATCTCCCATATATACCCCCACCCCCGTCGTTCAGATCTACCGTACCCATGAAAATACGGCCGCGGGGTGTGACACCCCCCCCAACTTACCTGTCCTGTAGATTGCGCTCTCAGGGGTGCAAGATGACACAGGACAGCCACCACACCACCAGTCTTGACGCCCACAAAATGGTGGATTTTCCAGCGTCAATTCTGTCTCACAGGGTTAGCCACTTCGACCACACGGGTCGTTGTGCATAACTTCTCTTTTCGACGCTACGGTATGTGTGTCACGCTTGCAGTTGGCTCTGGCGCTGGTTGCGGGTCTGTCGAGGAGCAGCAGCGGGGTCAAACCCGTCTGCTGTTTTCTGTCATTCCCGTGGTCTGTCGTACGACTTCGGCTTGCGAAAGACTTTTAAACGTTTATAGCCTCTGGTCACGGCCCCCTTTCAACTTTGACCGTGGGTGGGTGCGATCCTTGGGGGGGCGAAAGTTTCATTTGCCTTTGGTCAAGGCCTTTTCAAACAAATTCGACCACGGAGCCTAGTAGCTGGTCCCTCGAATAGCACAAGTCTATGACAGGTCCCGGCACGAGGTTGCCTGCTATCGCAAACCCCCGGGGTCAGCCCGAGGACCCCCCCTTTAGCCCCCAGCTGGGGGAGGGGTTCAGTACCACTTTTTCGCCCGGCCAAAGGCCCCCCCTGAGTGGGGGGCCTGTGTGCTGACCCCCCCTGCCCCCCCTGAGCACTGCTCAGGGGGGGTCTGGGGGGACCCCCTGGCCTACGGCTGGGGGGGGGGGCCTGTGTGTACTGGATCGTTTAGGTGGCATTTGTGATAATGCCACTTTTTTTTCGCGATAATGCCACTTTTTCAGTACCACTTTTTTGGCCCGGCCAAGGCCCCCCCTGAGTGGGGGGCCTGCGTGCTGACCCCCCCTGCCTGAACCTGAGCACTGCTTAGGGGGGCTCTGGGGGCCCCCCTGGCCTACGGCTGGGGGGGGGCCTGTGTGTACTGGATAGTTTAGGTGGCATTTGCGATAATGCCACTTTTTCAGTACCACTTTTTTGGCCTGTGCCCCTGTGGCCTGGCCAAAGCCCCCTGGGCCCCCCCTGAGCCCTGGCTTGGGGGGGCCCTGTGGACCCCCTGGCCTACGGCTGGGGGGGGGCCTGTGCGTACTGGATAGTTTAGGTGGCATTTGCGATAATGCCACTTTTTTTTCGCGATAATGCCACTTTTTTGGGTGCCACTTTTTTCTTCGCGATAATGCCACTTTTTTTTCGCGAAAATGCCACTTTTTGAAAAGTGGCATTATCGCGAAACTTTCAAAAAAAACAGGGCATTATCGTAAATAACCCCGATCAAAAAAAACAAGCCACCTCCGGCTTTTCCCCCAGTTCCCTTTTCACCCAGTTTTCCCGAGCCCGTTGTGGCAGCTCCCAAGACGTGGCAATGGTGGCATGTGTGCCCGTGGCCCCTCTGGCAGAGCGTGTGCCTTTCCCCCCCACATACTCCTCCCGTGTGCGGTCTGTGTGCCGGTGCCAGGAGCGGCGCCGGGACCCGGCCCCAGCATCCGCTTCCAAGCTTCCTCCCCAAAGTGTGCTGTGCGTTTCACACCGTCTTGGCTTGGCCGCCCCTCCTGTCCTTTCCCCTTCTGTCTGCGGCTGCTGCCAGCCGCAGGCAAACAAGGCAGGGAGTCGAGCCGTCTGTGGAAGAGCCATGTCTATGTCTCGGCACACACGAAGTTATGTTATGCACGCATCGCAACGGGCTTGAAACCACACTCCTGTCTATAACCCCGCACCACCCCGCACCGCAACACATTCATGCACTGTGTGTCTGGTCGAGGCATCGGCTTGCTCCTTGGCTCATGGCACGGTGCAGTGAAGCCGTCGCGTTGTTGGGCGGTGGTAGCCGGCCAGGGGCATCAGCCCACCATTGTTTAGTTTCCCTTGGCTGCCGGCTCATTCCCTCTTCCCCATACCCCCACCCCATCCATACCATTTGTTTTTTTTTGTTGTTCAGCACACTCGTGTGAGCGGAAAAGCGGCCTACCACAGCTGCAACCAAATGTGCTCTATGATGCACAGCCCCTCGTCCTGCAAAGGAAATGAAATGGGTTGGGGGTATTTTGTGTGTCCAACGCAACAAAGAAACGTCATCAGAGCGGTTGCAGCTGTGAAGTAAAATGGTGCTTTTTCGGGGCGGTGTTCTTTGTGGAGAAGCGTCAACACAACGAGCGGATGGTTTTATCCGTGCTGTTGTCGCTGGGAAGGAGAACAAGGGTGATGTTGATAATTTGAACTGTGGTCGAGATAGTACTGCAGACTCGCGTTGGGCCTGAAGAGCGGGCGAGTTTTGGTTGTGGAAACGACCAACGCAATGCCTGACTCACTTGTGGAGGAACGCCCCCGGCGCAATATTTTTTTGCTGTTTTCTTCTTCTTTTTAATTTGTGTTGGCAGAAGCCTTCGAACCGAGAGTGAATTTCAGGAGAAGGGGGCAAGCTTTTTGATGTTCTTCAAATGCAGATCACCCTGTTTTCTTCGTATTCGTGTGCCACGTGTGGGAAAATGTCTGGAATCGCACCCCACCCGGATGCTCTGCTCTGGTGTGGGAGGGCGTCAGATCACCCCGCGTTGCCACTGCCCTTGCGTCCGCTGCAGCGAGGCAGGCATGATTCACTCCCGACATTCCTCTTTGTGTTTCCCAAATGCCAAGGGGTGGCTTCCTAAGGCGGGCAGTCGTCCGGAGGTGGAGAGCAGCGGAGGCTTCCATCGGAGTTTGCCCAGTGCGGCCTACTCTATGCAAGTACCGTAAACAGAATAAATCTGAACCGTAAAAAAGGTCCAATCCACCTCCAGACCCCCCCCGAGGTCCAGAATTTGTCCGGTCCAGACCAGTTTGGGGGACTTGGCGATACATGGCGATTTCTCACACGGTGGACCCCCACCCCCTGGAGCGGGGGTCTGGGGCGGGGTCAGAGCGACCCCCGCTATTGGGGGTCTGGACCCCCGATATCGGGAGTCTGCACTGCCTATTATTGGTGCCCATACGACCCCCGATAGTGGGGTTCAGACCCCCACTCGTGGGGGTCCAGATCAGTCAAGGGGCCGAAGGGGAAGGGGGTCCAGATCAGTCAAGGGGCTGGGGAAGTCCCGTTCACGCTTGTGAACGCTTCCCGCGGGAGCAGAAACCCGGTGACCTTGGGGGGAACAGCAAACCACTCTGGACCGGAAAAAAGGTCCAATCGGTTTGGACCCCCGGGGTCCAGAATTTTTACGGTCCAGCATTATTACGTCCAGGACTTCTTACGGTCCAGATTTATTCTGTTTACGGTATAATCGTTCAAAAGAGTAACATGTGATGTGGGTGTTGTGTTGGGGGGTGGGGTAGGGCGGGGTTGCGTGCGGCGGATAAAAAATACCGGTGCCCCTTTTGAGTGATGCACTGACTTCGCCAAGCTCCCCGCCCAACGACCCCACACACCCCCCGGCAGCAGTAGCGTACCGTAAAGGCTGAACGAGCGACTGCCACCCCACAGGCCATGCAGACAGACCCCGCGGATGCGCTGCAGCCCCTCCGCCCCTGCCCCCCGCCCCCTCTCCCTCGAGTCGCTGGAGATCATCCTGTTGTGATTCGTTGTGATTCGTTCTACTTCTACTTCCACTGCCCTGCTGCCACACCACACCACACCACCCTATCCCAGGACCCAAGGGGGCGAGGAGGCGAGCGCTGCCTACCACACCCCCAGCCGGGGGTGTGTGATGCCCCGCCGCAAGATGATCATCGACACAGATATGGGGCCGGACGACACGCTCGCCATCATCGCCGCCCTGCAGGAGCCTGACGTCGAGGTCGTGGCAATCACCTGCGTGTGGGGCACCAACGGGGTCGAGCGGGGTGCAGAGCTGTGCTGCCGCCTGCTGTCCCTGCTGGGTGCCGACGTGCCTGTCTACTGCGGTGCCTCCGAAGCTCTTATCGGCTCAGAGGCGGACGGCGAAGCCTACGACGAGCCGGACCTCCCCCCAACGTCACGCCGCCCTGCGAGGGGTCACGCTGCTGAGGCGCTTGCGCGGATCCTCTCCTCGCGGGGCGGCGATGGCACCCCGTGGCAGCTGCTCGCGCTGGGCCCGCTGACGAACGTCGCGCTCGCCATCCGGATGTGCGCCCCGCTGCTGTCCTACCTGGGCGGGGAGGGCGTGGATGGGCTCGTCGTGATGGGGGGCACCCTGGCTAACAAGGGCAACTCCGGGCTCGCCTCCGAGTTCAACTGGCACTGCGACCCGGAGGCTGCCGCCATCGTGACGCAGTCCGCAGGGAGGGGCAGGGGCAGCCCCTTCCAGACGCCGCGCATGGTGTTGGTCCCCTGGGAGACGGCCGTGTGCTGCCCCTTGCCCTGGGATGTGCTGGATCAGCTCCTGGGGCGGGATCAACAAGGGCAGGCAGACAGCTCTGGTGCAGAGGGGAAGGGTCACCCCGAAGGGCCCTCCGGTGGCCAGCGTGTGGCGGGGAAGCTGTTGGAGTCGCTTCTGGTGGGGTATGAGAAGGTTACCCGGGGGGATAATGCGTTGGATACGTCGTGTGTGGTGCCTGTGCTGGTTGCGGCGTTTGTCGCGCTGCGGCCCGGGGCGATCAAAACGCAGAAGGACACCTATGTGGAGTGCGAGCTGTCTAGCCATACTGCACGGGGCAGCACCGTGATAGACTGGTACGGCACCCAGCAGAGCATGAAGAAGTCCCGACGATGGATCAACACCACCCTTGTGACCTCCGTCCACCATGATGACTTCATCCGCTTCGCATTCACCCTTGCCGATGGCCCACCCCCCCTTGCTGCTGATGCGGCGTGAAGTCGAAGACCGAACCCTTCTGGGAGGCTGGCTCAGAGCATTGATGATGTTGTGCCGTTATTCGATCATGCCACTCTGCGTTGTCTGTCGTGTTGTGTGATCTGGGAGGTGGGGAGTGTTCGGACCATTTCATTCTGTCTTGACAGTTCGGTGGTGGGTCCGGGTAAGGTAACAATCTTCTTCTGACGGTTCCCTGTCATTTACACTGAAAGGGAAGGGTGGGTGGGTGGGTGGGGTGGCGATGCCACTGTGGGTGACACTCTGGCTTTCCTAGCGAGGGGCGTGTCGGCAGCAGCTGTTCCTCCTCGTGTGGTCTTCCTCTGGTTGGCGCTGTTCGCTTGCTTTGGACACGGGTTGCGGCTGTGTGTGGTGTATCGTTCACAATCACATCTCACTCAGGTCTTTCGACACACAGCAAAGGACAAGATGCCGCGGTCGCAGAAGTCGCAGGGGACGCAGGGGAAAGACGGGAAGAAGCGCAAGGCGCCCGTGAAGTTGAACTACCGGCCGTCTGGGCGTGACGCGGACGGGAAGAAGAAGCCTGTGAAGGGTGCGAAGAAGGGGGCGGAGAAGCGCACGATGCGTTACCACCCTGGCACCGTTGCGCTGCGTGAGATCAAGCAGCTGCAGAAGGGGACGCAGCTCCTGATCCAGAAGGCGCCCTTCCAGCGCCTCGTGCGTGAGGTGATGGAGAAGCACAAGCAGGACCTGCGTTTCCGTGCGTCGGCCCTGGAGGCGATGCAGGAGGCCAGCGAGCAGTACCTGATCGGTGTGTTCGAGGGTGCGGTGATCCTGCAGCTGCACCGCAAGAAGAAGACGCTGGTGCAGAAGGACCTGCACTACACCATTCGCATCCGCGGGGACCTGTAGGGTGTGCGTGGTGTCTGTTGTCTGTTGGTTGTTGTTTGTTGTTTGACGACTTGCCTGTGGTCTGAGGAACCTCACGCCTGTGCCCTGTGTGCAGGCCGATGAGGGGCGGAACTGCCTGCCATTTCAGACGGTGTGTGTTGTGTGCAGTGTGCACTGTTTGCTGTGCAGTGGGATGGTTGCAGCTCTGGTGGCACTGCAAGATGGTCGACCAGCGCCCCACCCCACCCCACCCCACCCCATCCCATCCCACACACTTGCAACCCTCTGCCAACTGCCCCAGCCTGCCAGCGGTCCCATGCACCCAACACACCACAACGCACCGCACACTGCCTCAGACACATTTATACACAACACACCCCGCAACAATGCCTGCCAAGTCGACTGGGAAGTCCGTGGCGGCGAAGGGGAAGACGGAGAAGAGGATGACGGCGAGCGCGAAGCGCAAGGGCGCCCTGGCGGCTGCCAACCAGCGTGGGATCACGAAGGGCAGCATCCGTCGTCTTGCACGGCGTGGTGGGTGCAAGCGTCTGGCGAGCAGCGTGTACGACGAGGCGCGCAACATCCTGCGCACCTTCGTGGAGCAGGTGATGAAGGACACGCACGCGCTGATGGAGGTGCGTGAGAAGGCGCCCGCGAAGACGGTGCGTGTGGAGCACATCCTGTACGCCCTGAAGAAGCGTGGCCGCACCCTGTACATCGCCAAGTAACCTGCACACCACATTCCGCCACTTTCTCCAACCCCAAGCGATCCCCCCCAATCTCTGCATGCTGCCACGGCGAGCTCCTCAGCTCCGCTCTACACAGCAGCGTGACTACACGCCGCTTCCCGGTCAGGTGGGCCAGCGACAGCATCCTGCTGCCAGCCCAGCCTCTCCTATTCCGACCGCCTCACCCCACCCCACCAATGTTTAGAGTGACCCTCGTGTTTCACAATAGAAACCGCGGCAATAGAAATAACGACCTGCCTCCCACGCGTTAGCACACCGCCATTGTGGGTGTCTTTTGCCTTGCCCACCTGGCTGTCCTTCACGTTGTGAAGGCCCGGGCGTGGGCAGGCGTTTCAAAGCCCCAGCAACGCCCCCTTGTTGCCCCCCACGGCGTTCTGTCTCCCGACACAGGCCGTACACAGTACTAGATCCCCAGACAACTGAGGAGTGAAGGGACGAGATAGATCCTCGTTGCCTCTGACCGATACATGTCTCTGATCTACACCCACCCCCACCCCAGCGCACCCCCTTGTCGAAGATATCACCCTGTGAACGCATGATCTGATGATGCCCTTCGTGACCTCACACCACCAACAGAAATTCCCTTCATCAAACGAACCGCCCCTTTTTGTCGCAGTGCGGACCACACCCCACCCACGACACACCTCAGGCAGGCGGCAGCTCGGGGCGTGTGGGGCTTGAGGCCCACTCAACACACCTGACCCAGACAGCCTCACCCCGTGTGTGTGCACGCGGGGGGGGCAATCCCCCCCGCCCGCCCCCCCCAGCAGATGCAGCTGCGCAGCAGGTCTGCCGCTCTGCTGCTGCTGCTGCTGGCCCCCCCACCGGCTGGGCAGCATGGCGGTGCTGACGCGGCACCCCCTGTGCCTGGCGCGGGTGGTGCCGGAGGCGGGGGGGGTCTGTTCATGAGGCACCACGCCCCGCTGCACGAGCCCTTCGATTCGGAGGGGCGGTGCACCTTGGGGTGCTCGGTGTCCAGCCAGCCGGACTGCCCCTGCACCGAGGTGTGCGTGCATCCCTCAGGGGGGCGGCCATCCGACGCCTGCATCCAGCTGATTAAAGACTTCTGCTGCAAAGCCACCTCGCGTTGCAAACACCACGGGGTCAGGGAACGGAGCAGGCTCTGCCTCCCATGGCCTGCCGAACCGGACACCTTCCAAGGCGAGCGTGGAGTCCCCCGTTCCGTTTACGGATCTTATGTCATCCACGCTTCTGCCAGCCAGGAGAACTTTGCCGCTGAAAGCGCCATGTCAGAGCCTGACTCCGATGCACCCCAGGGGACCTGCCCACTTTACCCCCATGAGTTCTTCTCGATAAACGGATGGGTGAGGAGCATGGAACCTAACATGAACATCAGCGATCCGATCCACTATGGAGACGACCCGAGACCTAATATCATTATCGGGATTGAGCCTGTTGTTGACGTGGAAACCGTGACAGTTTTTGAGGCTTCCTCCTATGGGGATATCGAGTCGATTTCACTGCTGGTCTCCCCTGTTACGCACAGCATCGACGAGGGGGACCTGCCTCTGGAGAGGGATTTTACAAAGGAGGTGCGGATTTATGAGGACCTGCGCCCCTCCTCCGAGCACAAAGACCTGGGGGTGAAGGACCTGGGCTACCACGGGAATCTCAGCGTGACATCCGATGGGAGCGAGTGCCTCTCCTGGGGGCACAGCTTTTTCGACCACCCCTTTAAGCCGGAGGAGTGGATCGACGAGTGGTCCTCCGGGTTCATGGCTGGGTGGGAGTACCTCAAGGGGCAGCGCGGCGACGGGGTGGGGCACCACAACCACTGCAGGAACCCCGACCGCGACCCCCTCGGCGCCTGGTGCTACACCTGGGACCGCACCGACCCCACCCTGGGGCTGCCCTCCCCCTTCCCAGGCTCCCTCTGGCAGAAGGATTCCTCGGGGTACGACCCTTACACAGATCCCTACTACACCGACCCCTATATGGGCAGCCCCGACCCTTACTCCTTCGGCTCCACGGACCCCTACAGCGGGGGTGACCCATACTATGCCGGGGGGTCGCCTGGGGGAGGGAACGATCCTTACACCGACCCTTACACCGACCCCTATACCGACCCTTATGCTGGAGGCGGGACGACGGATCCGTATGATCCGTACAGCGGGGGGGCTGGTGGGGGGTTTGACCCTGTTGGGGGTGACCCGTACATGGGGTTTGCCGCAAGCGAGCAGGGCGGGTCACGCTCTGCGGCAGCGCTGTCCTCCTCCTCCGGTGCTGGGGGGCTGCCTGGCCAGCACCGAAAGCGTCGCCGCCGGGTAGCTCCGACTGGGCCCCGCCCCGCGGGGCCCAGGAGGAGGTTTCCCCTGCGGGCGGGCAGGGCGTTGGGTGGTGCTGCCTGTGTGGAGGATGACACCGCGGCGCTGCGGCAGATGCTGGGGAGGGCTGCGCCGGAGGGGTTGGTTTGCAGTGGCCTCGCGGCCCACCTGCAGCGCCACGGGGAGCCGAAATACCGCAGCAAGTCGAACCTCGAGGTGGTGCATGCGGTGTGCTCGTCGAGGTCCTACCGTGCGGCGTGTTGCCTCTTCTGCGGTGCGCTGGGTTTCGGCACCTCGGATGATTCCCATGTGGTGAAGCAGATGGTGTCTCTGGTGTTCCCGCCGGAGGCGTCGGGCGGTGTGCTGGCGTGGCCGAAGTTTAAAAAGTATTGCGACATCCCTGCGCCTACGGCGTGCAGCAGGCTGGGGAGGGTAGTGGAGGTGTCGCAGGAGCAGCTCGCGGGGCAGACCGTCACGGCTGTGCGGGTTGTGATGAAGCCTGCGGAGAACATCTATGCAGGGATCGATGCGGTGCAGGTCACCGGGACAACCCCGTTGCAGTGCCACGACGACGACATCAACGGGCACTGGCAGGAGCCCCTCTGCAAGTGGTGCAAAGCGTCGCATGCCGCGGTGTGGAAGGGTGCCTCCTGCACCTCACTCACCTGCGGGGGAGTGGAGTGCGCCTTTGGGTTCTGCGATGCGGTGTCCGGTGTGTGCCGGTGCTTCAGGGGGTACTCCGGTGCGGGGTGTGCCGTGCAGTGCCCTCTCAACAGGACGGCGTACTACCACCTCTCGGGGGAGCACAACAACTTCATCGGGGTGGATGAGGACTCGGGGATAAGCAAACGCCCCGACATCCTCGGCGTCGTCAACGTCTGGACAATCTGCTCCGGCAACGGGCAGTGCAACGACGGCACCACAGGGGACGCCTCCTGCATGTGCCGGTCGGGCTTCGCCGGGCGGGACTGCAGCACCCGCTGCCCGGGTCTGGAGTACCGCGCCCAACACGACACCTTCATCCCCTGCTCGGGCCACGGGAAGTGCTACGACGGCGACACGGGCAACGCAACCTGCGCCTGCACCGGCCTCTACTTCGGGGTGGACTGCTCGCAGTCCCTCTGCTCCGGCAAGGAGTGCTACCACGGCGTCTGCCTCGACCCTGCCACAGAGGCACTCTGCCCACCTGAGCGGGACGGGTGCTACTGCGCCTGCCACGGCAAGGAAGCCTACGCCTTAGGCGCTGTGTACAAGCCAGAGGGGGCGGGCACCCGTGGGTACTGGGATGGCCCGCACTGCAACATCTGCCAGGACAACTACGTCATGCCGGACTGCATGAAGCGCAGGCGGAAGGTCAAGACCTACACAGGGGTGTTCGCTGCGTTGAGCGAGGGGTCCTCTGCGCTGTATGGGCCGCTCTACCTTGAGCCCTGCACCGTGCTGGATGTGGAGCTGCTGCTGGACTCAGGCGATGTGCTAGAGGCAGAGCTGATGGAGAGTGAGTACTCCTCTTCAGTCTGCATGATGCAGTCCACCACAGACAAGCCGGTGTCGGTGTGCACCCCCGACCAGTGGACGATAGAGGTGTCGCAGAAAATCCTCTACGTGCAGGTGAGGTCACACTCCCCCGAGGTGTCGCGCTACAGGGTCCGCTTCACATATGAGCCCCGCTGCCCGGCGGACTGCGGCACGCATGGGATATGTTCCAATGCCGCCGACAACTTCAAGCTGAACAACCCGCAGTACAACTTCGACGGGTTCGACTTCAACAACTTCTTCGGAGGCGGAGGGGGTCCCGGCATGGATGGGGGTGGCTATGATCCCTGGTCTGACCCGTATATGAATGACCCCTATATGAGTGGTGGTGGCGGGGTGGATCCCTACAGCGACCCGTATTACGACCCCTACTCCGACCCGTCGATGATGTTTTTTGGGAAGAAGCAGGCGACACAGCGACAGAAGCAGAGGGCCCTGAGACAGAAGCAGAAGCTGCTGCGGAAGCGTCACATGTCCCTGGGGCGGTCAGGGGATTTGTTGGCTGAAGGCCTGAAGGGGGGCGGGCGCAAGCTGCTGCAGGCGCCGAGCCCCCAGTCGGTGGTCTCCTACGGGGTGCAGGTCCCGCAGGGGCTGGGTGGCTTCACGGAGGGTGCCACGGTCAACTGCCCCTCAGGCCATGCGATGATAGGGTTCTACGGAGGGTCGTGCAATTCTATCAACTGTCTGATTGAAATGGACTGTGCGACTCCCGCCGGTGCGACGGGGACACAGAACTGCATCACTGTGAATGGTCCGACTGTCTCTGGTTACGCGCCATGTGGCGCAGGCTTTGTTGTGGGTCTCACTCGCAGCTTTGGCGTGCCCTGTGACGAGCCCTCGTGCATCTCGTCACTGGAGTGCTGTGAGTTCACTTTCGCGGAGTCGTCGACCACCTCAGCAGAGGTGGATGTGGACTGGTCGATGTGTCTCACAGGCTTGAGTGACGCGGTGTGCAGTGTCGGCACTGACTACTTCGTGACTGGGTTCTACTGGAATGGCAACCCGTCCATCAGCAGCCTGAGTGCCACAGCCGCTCAGATCTTGGTGGGTGGATCAACCCCAGCGCCGGATACACCAACACCACCAAGTCCAGCTCCAGGTCCCGGCACACCGACACCGATGGCTACACCCACGCCACCAGGCTCACCTCCAGGACCGAGCACACCGACACCAATGGCTACACCAACACCGCCCGGACCACCAGGTACACCAACGCCAATGGCTACACCGACACCGCCAGGGGCCACGCCGATACCGATGGCCACACCAATTCCATTCGGCGCACCGCCAACACCAATTCCATTTGGTGCACCTCCGACGCCGATACCGTTTGGCACACCTCCGACACCAATTCCGTTTGGTGCACCTCCGACACCGACACCGTTTGGCACACCGCCAGGCCCAAGCACGCCGGTGCCCTTCGGCACACCCACATCGGGAGCGCCTCCCTCCGGGATGTTTCCTGCGACACCTACCCCAGACTCGTTTATCGGGTGCGACATGCAGGTGCCGTGGAACATGCTGTGCACCGCAGACTCCTTCGACGATTATGGCATCTGCAAGTGCGACCACGGCTACGCCTGCGTGTCTGGTCGCTGTTATTACACAGTGACCATGTGCAACACGCCAGCCCAAAGCAACGAGCGTTGTGGTGCGGGGCTCGTGCTGTCGGATTCTAGCGTTTGCGAGTGCCCTTCCAGCCGTGTCTGCGACCCTATGTCCGGGCAGTGCGCCACGAAATGCCACCACATTGACACCTCCCCAGTGTGTCGTGGTGATATGACGGCGAGCGGGTCTATCTGCATCTGCGGGTCCACCAAGGTGTGCACACCTGCAGGTGTCTGTGCGCCCAAAGAGATCCGCTGCGGAGGCCCCCTCACATACGTCGGGCAGACCTGTGCGGGTGGCGCGGTCCCCGTGGGCGGCCAGTGTGCTTGCGGGTCTCTGGAGACGTGTGATGCTGGCGAGTGCCGGACAAAGTGTGGTGAAATGTCGGTCGGCCGCCAGTGCGTCCCCAGCACAGACCCTGACGCCTTCCCCATGTGTGTGTGTAGGGAGGGGACCTGTGCGGGTTCTGGCCTGTGCGCAGTGACACGTGCATGTGACGAGCAAATCCAGTCGGTCCAGGAATCATGTGGCGCTGATGCGTTTGACTTCTCGGGGACCTGCACGTGCCTGTCGGGGACGTGCAAGAATAAAGTGTGCAATACGTTGACCATCAAACGTTGTGATGAGGCGTTGACCGACACCACTCGGGAGACGTGCGATTTCGGCCTGATGCAGATGGGGGGTGCATGCAAGTGCGGTGGAAACTACACGTGTATGGATGCACAATGTAAGGTGCCCTGTGGAAATGCGATTTACTCCTGGGACACCGCCTTGTGTGTGCCGGGGTCTGAGATCGACACCTACTCCTTCGACGGCTTGTGCCAGTGCCAGTCGGGCCGTGAGTGCCGCCAAGGCATGTGCCTGTCGCCTGTGGTGAGCGCGTGCAACGGCACTATCACCAACAGTTCTGTGCAGGCGTGCCATGCCTCGCTGTCCCAGACTGATGGGGTGTGCCGCTGCACTACTGCTGCAGACGTCTGCGCGCCATCCGGTACCTGTGGCACCCCGTGCGGCGGGACCCCCCCTGCAGGCGGGGTGTGCACTGACTGGGCGTCACCGGATGGCAGCGGTGTGTGCACATGCCAGTCCGCTATGTCGTGCGATGCAACCCACGGGCTGTGCAAGCGGGAGGTGCCGTGTGGCGTGGGGATTGCTGCCGCCGACATGTTTACGGAGCGTTGCACTACCGACTCGCACCTTCAGGACGGCGTGTGTGAGTGTACAGCAGGGGTGTGTTCCGAGAGTGTCTGCTTCATTCAGTGCGGCCAGCCTGTGGTCAGCTCTGTCGGCTGCGTTGCCAACTCCACAACGGAAGGGGGTCTGTGTGTGTGCGGTTTCGGGTTTGGTTGCACCAACGGGGCGTGCCTCACAGAGTTGATACAATGCGATACTGATATCAACAACGCCACGCAGCAATGCGAGTCAGGGCTCGTGCAGCGTGGTGACACGTGTGTGTGCACGTCGGGTATATGCTCCCAAGGCACGTGCGTAACACCCTGCGACACAGCAGTAAGTGGTTCATGCGTCCCCCATGCTTCGGGCGACACCTGTGCGTGTGCCACTGGGTACCTCTGCAGCTTGGGATTCTGCTTCGAGGCGCTTCAGTGCGGCACTTCAGTAGACGTGCCAAGCAGGCAACAGTGCATCCCACCTTCAACGAGTGTCTCGGGTGTGTGCTCCTGCCCCAGCAGCACAGTGTGCGACATCAACGGGGCGTGTAACACAGGGTGCAACCAGCAGGGTGTCAGTGGAAATGCGACATGCGTGGTGGGATCGACATACAATGCAACGATGGAGCACTGTGACTGCAACGCTGACTCCGTGTGCTCATCGTCTGTGTGCGTGCCTGTGACGGTTACAACGTGCGACACACAGGTGGACCCCACCCTGCAGCAGTGCACAACAAACACGCTGATACTTTCGGGATCTCGCTGTGTTTGTGCCAACACACAGCATGTCTGCTCTGAGGGTTCGTGTGCTGCACGCTGCGTAGCAACAGAGGCCGGAACCTGCTCTTCAGGGTCCATCTGCGATGGCGACACAGGGCTCTGCGTCGGCATTGTGGTTGCGGAGTGCGACGGTGTGGTGAACACAAACGTGCAGCAGTGTGGCGGTGGGCTCAGCGCCGTCAACGGGAAGTGCCTCTGCGACACCACCAACCAGAAGGCCGTGTGCGTGTCTGGGCAGTGCTACACGCCCTGCGGCTGCACCACCACCGGCTGCCCTGTGCAGCACCTGCCCTGCTCGCCCGGCAGCAGCGGCATCGGGTGCGTCTGCTCGGAGCAGTTCCTCTGCCACTTCGGGCAGTGCGCCGACCCCAACGCCCCGCTGCCCAACACGCCTGCGCCGCCGACACCCGCACCGCCCACACTGGCCCCACCGCCACCCACACCGTCACCCCCGCCCTGCAGCGACGACCCTGAGGGATGGCTCTACGCACACACAGGCATGCTTTGCGCGCAGCTGATCGCCAGCAGGCGTGGGGATGTGTGCAACATCGACCTGCAGACCGTGTTCCCCGACATGCCAGCCGATGTGCACCGCGTCAAGGGCGTGTGTAAGTCATCATGCCACTGCTGCGGCTGTGAGGAGCCGCCCTTCTTCGATTCCTGCGGTGCCGCCCTGCAGACCAACCACTCCTGCGTGCTGAACGCCACTGCCGTATCGGATGGCAACGCTACGGGTCTCTGCACCTGCACAGGGAACACACAGTGCATGTTTGGCAGGTGCCGCACTGAGTGCGATGCATACCGCTCGGATGATGACCCCCAGTGCGTGTCGTACACCCTGTTGCCGAATAGTGCAGGTGTGTGCTCCTGCGATGCTTCCCAGAACTACCAGTGCGCCAACGGCACCTGTGTCGGGGGCACCGCCGGCTGCGACATGCCGGCGGTGCCGCAGGGGTGCACGGAGGGTGCGCTTTCCATCGCAGACATGTGCCGCTGTTCAGACGGAATGTCTTGCCACGACGGGGTGTGCCGCACGCAGTGCAACACGCGGCGGGACAACGTGACCATGGCGCAGTGCGTCGACAGGGCCATCTCGCGCACACCCCTGATGGGCACCTGCCTCTGCCGTGAAGGCACCGTGTGCACATCCGGTGCGTGTGCCATCGCCGTGCCGCCAACACGCTCCAAGCCCCCGGTCTACGGGTCGTCGCCTGGCTGCGACGCCATATCACCTGCAGCCCACGCCACGTCGTGCGACGACTGCGAGTTCTTCTGGATCCCCTCACGGAGCGAGTGCCGCGCCTGCTCCGTCACACACGACATCATGCACACAGAGACCGCCCGCCTCCACGAGCCGGATGCTGTGTGGTGCGGCGCAACCTGCCTGTCGCCAGAAGTGGTATCCATTGCAGTCTACGAGGGGCCCTTCGTCCCCAGTGTGCAGGCTGCCCCCAAGGCACGCCGTGGCGTCATCGTCCCACAGCTGGGCGAGGAGTACCACCAGCTCATCACACCCGCAGACGACGGGTGCCTGTCGCGCATCAAAATGCTGGTCCGCTACGACTGCCCCGGCGAGCGAGCCACATCATCCAGCACACCCCCAAACACAGTCTGCTCCGACTGCGAGACTGCTTCAGCCCTGGTGATGCGCGAGGGCAGCTGCAGCGGGGACATCCTCGCTGTGGGCACGCCCCGTCCTCCCATATCGCTGCATGTCGAGGGGTGGTGGTGGGTGGACTATACGTTCAAGCTGCTCCCTGTCTTGTCTGCTGCGAAGCAGTATTGCCTGACGCTGGAGGTGCAGACGACGTGTGCCCGCCACCTGGTGTGGGCCATGCGGCAGGGCAGGGGTGCGCTGGGGGGCGACGCGGGCACGCTGCAGCGCAACCCTCTGTACGGCGACACATTCGTCCCCAACACCACACACCACTATGCGGCTGCGGTTGTCGTGCATCCCAACATCCTGCCGGGCGTGCCTGCCAACCACACCTGCCACAGGGGATACCTCTGCGAGCAGGGCCACCCCGGCACGGTGCTGCACGGCATCGCCACTGCTGAGGAGTGCTCGCGGATGGCGCACGAGGCAGGGGCGCGGTTCATGATGTACCACACAGCGACCCGCAACTGCTCTTCATTTGTCACATGCTCGCGGAAGCGTGCGAATGTGGGGTACTACGGGACGCTGAATGTCAACGGACCGCCTCTCGTCTGCGAGCTGCCGGACCCACCTGCATGCAACGTGAAGGGGACCTGCGTCGGCGCAACGTTCGGTGTCGAGTGGTCCACAAACTGCAACGCCACCGACTGCCGCCTGTGCCGTGTGCAAGGCGGTGTGTCAGGGCCCGACACATGCTACGCCTGCACACAGGGCTACTCGCTGCTGGTACACGACCCCCTGCTGTGCACAGGCAGGTGTGTCCCGGCAACAACGAATGAGGCAGTGGTTGGGTCGCAGTGCCAGCCGCAGTGCACCTGCGACGGGCTTGTGGGCTACGGGTGGTGCGATGCGCGCCCCGCAGGCCTGACGCACTGCAGCGCGTCGCAGCGCGTTGGGGGCATGTGCCGCTGTGCCGTGGGGCTGTGGTGTGACACGCGCGCCAACACCGAGGGTGCCTGCCTCGACGGGTCGGGGCTGGACCTGCCCACAGGGTGGTGCGGCCAGCTCCCCAACACCAACGCGGGGTGCCTCGACCCACAGGCCACCAAGATCTGCACCGACGGGGTGTGCCTCTGCACCTGCGCCTCTGGGTACAACTGCGACAAGAGCGACGGGTCCTGCGCCAGCCAGAACATACAGTGCGGCACCTCTGCCGGCGACTACGGCTTCTGCACCCCACCCTCCCGCCCGCATCGGGACACACGGGTCTGCACTTGCCCCAGGGGGTACAAATGCGAATTGGACACCAGCACAAACCAACGCACCTGCACCCTGCGGCAGTGCGGCACCTGCGGCGAGGCCCCCTGCAACACGGTGGACGACGTGTCGTCCCGCCACCACGTCCGCTCTCTCCGCCGGCAGTACGTCGTGCGGAGCCGCACTGTGCGGATCCTGCAGGACCCCTTCGCGCCAGACCCCTATATGCCCGACCCAGCTACCGACCCTTTTGCTGGCGGCGATATGTTCGGTGGTGACGGTGACATGTTTGGCGGTGGTGACATGTTTGGAGGAGGCGATATGTTCGGCGGCGGTGACGACGGGTTTGGCGGGGGTGGCTGGCAGCCACCCGACCCCTACGCCGAGGGGTGGGGCACCTACGCGCCCTTCACGCTGGACCTCCCGGACAAGGCGACCTACAAGACCTACGCAGAGACGTACCTCACTGTTGCTGATAAATACTGCCTCGGACCCCACACCGTGATGCGGTGGGACTACGCCGACACAGGCGAGTGCCGCTGCCGCACCGACAGAGGGTACCAGTGCTGCAGCCCCTCCTCCGGAGACGATCTTGCGAAGAAGGGGTGCGGCAACTCGACCTTCGGTTCGTGCATCTTCACCCTGGACGACAAGCGGGCTGCCTGCGGGGAGAAGCCGACAGACCACGGCTGCACCACCAACGCCACGGTGACGTGGGAGGGCACGGGGACCGACAGGGATCGGGTGTGCCGCTGCGACCCGGGCTTCCAATGTAACCAGCTCTACAAGGTGTGCGAGCAGCTGTCGCGCATGGCGGTGCGCATCACCCCCGCAGCGAACTGCGACCACCAGGATATCGGCGGCGGCTGCTCCTACAAGGCATACCCCGATGCATCCGGGGTGTGCAGGTGCTTCACAGGCTACTACGCTGAAGACCCTTACATGTCCTATGTGTGTGAACCCAGCGGGCGCTGCCGCCTTCCCTCATCCACATCCTGCGCATCATCACGCCAGGCCACCGACAACTTCGGGGAGTGCTTCTGTGATGCAGACCTGCGCAACGGCTACTGGAACGGGACGCAGTGTGAGATGTGCTTGGATGGCTGGTTCGGCACGTCCTGCACCCTGACGTGCAACCTGACGCTTCTGTCAGAGGAGAAGCCTGAGCTTGCTGGGCTGCCCACCTACATGCACGGTGTCTACCAGGGGCCATCGGAGGACAGGCCTGATGGATACTGCAAGTGCCCCACAGTCACGGAGGAGGGGTACACCCTGGGGTTTACAGGCCAGATCTGCGCAGACTGCTTCCCTGAGAACGGCAAGTTCGGCGACAACTGCTCGCTGGAGCTGCCCACCACCCTGATGGTGTGGGGGAAGGACGTGCTGCAGTATGAGGAGTGGCTGCTCGGGCCCTTCAAGGTGGTCAGCTACTCCGGGTTCTCCGTCGGCATCGACATTGTGGGCGACGTGTCGCAGCTGGTGGAGGTGGTGCTCAAGGTGATGCCCACCTACCGCGAGGGCACTGAGATCTTCAACCCGAAGCTTGTCGACGCGGGGGGCGAGTCTGCGGAAGGCGAAGGTGGTAGCACTGCTGACCCATCCACGGACCCCTTCATGATGGGCTCGATGATGGGTCCCATGGACTTTGACATGCCGGGCAGTGGCTCTGTGCAGGTGGACCCTTCGGAGAACGACACCACCATCAACTGCCTGGAAAGCCCGCAGTGGCCGACAACGGGCGTGTCCGCCTCGTGTTCGACCAACATCCCCAGAGGCATGGGCTATGCCGTGCTGAAGGTGGTGTCCGCCTACCCTGTGGCCCTGTCCGTCAAGACGCGTGTTGTGACAGATTGCTGCAACGGACACGGGTATTGCGGGGAGGACACAACGAAGTGCACCTGCGCGTCTTCGGAGCTTTTGGGGTACTGGTCGAAGGACACCGACTGTGCGTCGTGCGACAAGGGTTACTCGGGGCTGCGCTGCACGCAGTTCAGCTCGAAGCTGACGCAGCGCATGACATCCCTGCCAAATACCGCCCTCCCCAAGCCTGTGCTCGGGTCCTCTACCTACTACACGGTGGCTGTGACAGACGTCACCCCCTACGACATCCACATTACAGGTGACGGTGACTGCGACCTTGCAGCCACCCTGACCCGGCCCTGCCCTGATGGGTGGGCGTCCTACAAGAGCACCTGCTACAAGCTATCGGACCGCTGCGACTACACACGCGATCAGGCGGAGAAGGAGTGTGGTGCGGAGGGCGGCACGCTGCTCTCGATGCGGCCGGACCCGGCGTTCTATTGGTTCCTGCGCACCATGCTGGTCGCAGAGACGGCCGCCACCATGCAGACCAGCTGCAAGAGCGGCAACGGGCTGCAGAAGGTGTGGACAGACCTGCGGAGGAACCGCGAGCTCAACTGCTCCGCATTCAACTCATCGGATGACTGCGTCACCCCCTGCGCCTGGGTGCAGAGCACGGAGGTGAATGCGACGCAGCAGCACTACTGCACGACTAACCACACCCTCAGCTGCTCTTTCGATGCTACGGCCTACGACATCACCCCGCAGTATAACAGACACACGGAGGAGTCCTGCAACTCTGTCGGTGGCACGCACGACGTCTCCGGCACTAAGATGTCAAAGCTGTGCCGCTGGAATGCGCTTGTGCAGCCCCAGGTCACACAGGTCGTTGAGGGCTGCAACGAGACGACCAGCAACTGCACCACAGCGCCCTACCACTTCGGCGGCGGGGCGTGTGAGCCGCAGTGGGGCTTCGACCGCAGCTCCGGCAGCAATCTGGACGACGCCTTGGCAGCCGAGGTGGCAGCCGAGCTCAACGTGCAGTACCGCATGGCGTACAACGCGTGTGTGGAGGAGGAGTTCCGCCCAGGGGGGTGGTTCTGCGAGCAGTCGCGTCTGGAGACACACTACTGGGGTTCCGACCCGCTGCCCACAAACGGGCCGTGGGACAAGGGAGGCAGCTGCCGCGGCGACTCGGTCCACCGGGTGGGCACCTGGGTCTGCGGCGGCAACCAGAGCACTGCCTATCGCAACCTGCTGTGCCAGGCAGGGCCTGTCCCTCCGAAAGACTGCGACACGGGGCACAACATGCAGACGGTGCGCGGCAGCCCTGGTTTCCCTTGGAACTATTGGTCGCCGCATGAGCTGCAGTGCGAGTCGTGCACCCAGACACCCCTCAACGAGAATCTGCAGCGCTACGATGCGATGCAGTTCGCAGGGCTGGCCACAGGGGCGGTGGAGGAGTGCTTCTTGCTGTTCTTCATGGCTGACATGGAGGGGCACGGGCTGGGGGGGCTGCCCGCCCACTGCGTCGACCCCTTCCTGCTGAACCACCCTGCGTACACCGAAGCGCGGAAGAAGCTAAATCGCATCTACGACAACTACCAGGCGGCCTACATCTGCCAGAAGCCGCAGACGGTACTCATGTCCGACTCGTCAGGTCTGGAGATAGTTGAAACTGCAGCCCAGGAGCAGCTTCTGACACAGCCGACGTGCTACAATCCTGTGAAGCACCCCGCCACGACAGACGCCTGCCTGGGCACCGTGCCGCGGGGCACCTCTGTGATTGCCCTGCGGGTGACGTGCCTGCAGCCGGACTCGACATACAACCTGTCGCTGGCCTACGTCGCCAAGGGGCACTACGCAAAGGGCACTGCGCCGCCCTGCGTCAACGATGCGGAGGAGGGGCACTGGATGGGCACCTTCTGCTCGGAGTGCATGCCGCGGTGGACGGGTGGGAACTGCCTCACCTTCCTCCCCTGCAGGGGGCGTGACTGTGTGCACGGCACGTGCCTGGAGACGGGGTTCTGCATGTGCGACCCTAACTACTACGGCGTGGACTGCGATACGTTCTGCGATGAGTTGACATGCAAGAATGGCGGTGTGTGCAACGCGGGGTACCGTGTGTGTGACTCGCAGAGCAACAGGCCGGAGTCGTGCCAGTCGTGGGACCTCATGGCTGTATGCAGTTGTGCTGGCAGCTTCGGAGGCAGCACCTGCGAGGTGTGCCAGGAAGGCACGTGGGGTGAGGACTGCAGCAAGGAGTGCGACTGCAACCAGCAGCCCTGCGACGGTGCGACGGGGCAGTGCCTCTGCTGGGCCAGCAGCCTCCTGGGGTACTGGACGGGTGACGCCTGCTCGGAGTGTGCCACAGACTATTACGGCAGTGATTGTGTCACGCACTGCGAGAGCAGCACCACATGCAGCGGGCACGGCACCTGCACCTCTTCAGGCTCATGCACATGCACCGATGATTACTACACCTTCACCTGCGGCGTCCTGTGCACCCCTGATCTGTGCAGCAACCACGGAGATTGCCACGAGCTGACAGGCGCCTGCACCTGTGACAGCAGCTACAGCGAAGGCTTCTGGCACGGCGCCATCTGCAGCGAGTGCGCCCCCGGCTACTACGGCGACGAATGCAAGCAGGATTGTCAGTGTGCGATGCACGGGACGTGCGACACCAAAAACGGGAACTGCTACTGCTATGACGACACGGAAAACGGGCACTGGACAGGCAAGACCTGCACGTCCTGCATGGTGGGCTGGACAGGCTCCGACTGCCGCCAGCGGGCATCACAGTCAAAGAACAGCATCGCCCGTGTCGCGAAGCTCTTCATCGCCGGCAGCGACCGCTCCGTCAAGACCTACACGCGGGTGTCGGGCGCATCGGTCCTTTTCAACCCCACAGACGACGAGCAGAACCTGTTGGCTGGGGCAGGTGGGGATGTCACGCTCTTCGTCAAGCCGCGCACCGACCCCAAGACCACCCAGTGGACCTATGTGGGGCGGTGCGCCCTCTCCTCGAAGCTTGGCTTCGGCAGTGACCTCATCGGTGCTGTGAAGTACGGCGACCACCTCTACGTCGGCCTGCGGGGCGGCACGCAGTCCGCCTTGGCACGCTTCCGCGCCACACCCCCGCTGGACATTGCCACCGGCGCAGACCCACAGTGCCCCGACATCAACAGCACAAGCGTTGTCACCAACTTCACCAGCATCGGGGACGGAGTCCTCACGCAGAGCCTGGAGGCGATTGCACTCGACAGCACCTACGGCTCGCTGTACACAGTGGTGCACGCCACCACTGCGGACGGGAGCTTCTTCGCGCTGTCCCGCATCCTGCTGGACATCGAGGGCTACGCGGAGTGGAGCCTTGGTGCAGCACACAGCAGATCCACCACCGTCACGCTCCCCAGCTTCCGCTCCGTCACAGGGCTGGTGGTCAGCCTGCGGGACAGCGCGACGAACGAGCTGCTGCGCGACCCATACCTCTTCGTGCTCGGCACCGACGCTGCTGGCGCCACCAGCATGATGAAGGTCTACCTCCCGACAAGCCGTGTCTCCGACACAGGCGAGGGCGCGGTGGGGACCCTCCGCCCTGTGTACTCCTTCCAACCCGCCTTCTGCACGACCATACCCTGCGAGACTATCGAACATGCGTATATCCTGCGCGGCTGGCTCTACCTTGCTGTGCAGACCTACAACAGCCGCACGGGGATCAGGTCCGCTGCCCTCGGGAGGATCAACCTCGACCAGGTGAAGGACACGCGGGGCGCAGCACACATCGACGTGCCCGAGGAGTGGATCGGAGGGGAGATGGGCATCGGGTTCATGGCTGTCGATGCGGATGAGGACCTCAAGCGTGAGGACATCCGCCCAGTCACGCCCTTCGGGACCACATCCGATGGGAGCTACAGCGCGTGTGGGGGGCGGGGCTGCGGGGACAAGTGCGTCGCATGCGACCCCCAGAGCAAGCACTGCGTGGAGAGCAGCGAGGCAAAGTACTGCTCCCCGCAGGGGCAGTGCGAGCCGGGGCATCCCGTGACCTGCACAGACGCGCAGTCGACTTATATCTACATCGCACTGAGGAACAGCACGCCAAGCGTGATTTATAAGTATAAGATAGACGAGCTGACGGGGGTGTTCACACGGAGCGAGACAACGCTGTCCCTCAACTATGAGAACACTGCGGCGCAGTATCAGGTTGCGGTGAGTGCGGTGATCGATCGCCAGCTGAGGCTGCTCTACGTCGCGACGAAGCTGAACCGCCTGCAGGTCTCCATCCTGAACCTCTACGATGTGGTGAAGCTCAGCCCCGCCTTCGTCGACGGCACGGGCGGCACCCTCGTGACTGTGAAGGGGGAGGGCTTCCCTGTGGGGCTGAATGCAATGGACACAAAGCTGGTCGCCGCCTGCAAGTGGGGCGACCAGAAGTATGTCGGCTCCGCAGTGAACCCCACCGCGACTATCGTCGACTCCCAGACTGTGATCTGCAAGGCCCCGAGGAAGCAGGGGTTCGACGCCTGCCAGGACGTGCCCCTGGAGATCTCTGTTGAGAACGGGGACCGATTCAGCTCCAACGGCATCCTGGTGAGGCACATCAACGCACCCATCATCTTCTCCGCCAAACCGCTGCGTGGGACCCTGCAGACGGAGGTGCCCATCACGGTCTCCGGGACGGGTTTCATCGACTCCCCCTACATCAGCTGCAAGATCAACGGGGAGGTCACGGAGGCGACGTGGAAAACCTCCATCACCGTGTGGTGCCAGCACCCGAAGACAACCCACCCGGCGGTGACCACGGTGGAGGTGACGCTGGATGGGCAGTCCTACTCCTCGTCTGGCATCCCGTATCTTATCGTCGGGCCCCCGACGCAGATCACCTGGGTGCTGGGTGGGGACCCGACTCTCGCGAAGGCGCGTGCTTACTCCTTTGATGCTGCAGAGAACAACGCCATCCCCGATATCGACATCATCTTCCTCGACTCCGCAGGGAACCAGGTGGTCAACCGTGACGAGCAGATCCGCAGCTACAACGTGTCGGTCCATCTGCAGGGCCCTCCACCGGCTCGGGCAGCGCCCTGCACGTCAGGGCCTTGCGGCGGGCTCAACGGCGTGATTTTCTCGCCTGTTGCAAGCGGGAGGGCTGGTATCGCCGGGCTGTATATCGAGTATCCAGGCACCGGGAGCTACAGCCTGTATATCAACCTGGTGACGTCTGAGGCTGCCGACTGCCGTGCCCTGCCCGATGCAGCCCCGGGTGCGTCGTGCCTCGGCCTCGTGGAGCATGTTGAGGGGGAGGCGCCCAAACCCCTCGACGCTGCCGCCATCACCTTCGAGGTGACTGCGAAGGCGAGGTATCTCCGGTTCCTCACACAGCCCCCGAAGTATTCCACGAATAAAGAGAAGCTGGCGAGGCAGCCGAAGCTCGTGTTTACAGATATTGCGGATAATGTGGCGACGACGCATACGGGGATTGTCTTCCTGTCGCTGGAGCCGCAGGATGGGGTTGCGCGCCTGTCGGGGGCTGCGGGGGACCGGACTGTGGTGGAGTATAAAGACGGCGTGGTGACATTCTTCAAGCTGCGCATCCTGAACGGGGTGGAGGCGAGGCGGTACGTCATCAAGTTTATCTCCGACGATTCCTCCATAAGCCCTGTCTCCAGCGAGGAGCTCTACGTCGCGGTGTGTGCGGCAGGCAACGACGCCATCAGCGGGATCTACCCCGACAACGGCCTGCTCGGCGCACAGCTCGTCACGGTGAAGGGTTGGGGGTTCCTCTCGGAGAACTCCGACCAGCTTCTCTGCAGGTTTGGAGATGACCCAGCGCTGTCCGCAACCTTTGTTGACACATGCACCATGCTGTGCCCGCTGCAGGCGAAGGTTGCAGCCCGTTCCGACAAGCTTGCCATTGCGATCGATTCCTCCGGCGTCTGGTACGAGAATAGGTTTAACTATTCATACATCGATGTGGTGGACCACATCACGTGGGAGATCGTCGGGAACAAGAAGATCTACCCCTCCGACCAGCTCGTCACGCTGAACGACATCACCGTCACACTCCGCGACAGCTACGGCACCTGGGTGCGCAACTGGGACACGGAGCAGCGCAGGGTCTACGTCAAGACCCGCATAGGCCTGGAGCCCCCCGCCCCCGGCTCCGCCTCCGCCCCGTCACCCCCCGGGGACACCATCGTCGGCGTCGTTACCAACGGGAAGGTCAACTTCACGGGGCTCGCCTCGCGCACCCCGGTGCAGGGGTCGTACTACTTCCTCTTCACAACCGACCCCACCGCGGAGCTGCCGCCCCCCCTCTTCGAGGAGAAGGACAAGGTCGCACTCTCCCTCACTGTCGCCGAGGAGGCCGAGGTGGAAATCCGCCACGAGGACTACGAGCTGTTCCCCCTCAAGCGCCTCCTGGGGACACCCCTGCGGCTCAGCCCAGCGCTGCTGCGGGGCGTGTCGCTGCCCAGCGGCGCCACGGTTGACATGCCTGGGCACGCCTTCCACCTCGCTGTCTCTGGGGCCAACCCCACAACCGGGATCCGCGTGGCTGATATCGTGGAATGTGCAGACCTCTGCGACCAGATGCGGGCCTGCCTGGGCTTCGCCCTGGCAGCCGATCGGCACGTCTGCAAGCTGCTGTCGCACATCGCTGGGGATGCTGACGACGCCACAGCGCTGTCCGGAGTCAGCCTGACGCCGAACAACGCGACGACACCCTTTGAGGCCTCCCAGATGGACCCCTGCCAGGCGGAGCGGAACTGCACCCCGCCTGCCGAGACAGACGGGATCTTCTTCTGCGAATACCCCATCGAGCGGAGGCAGTATGCCTCTGCCCTGCGCTACCTCGACACCCACAGCCGCCAGTCCTACGACGAGGCCCTCGGGGTGGATGCATCGGGCGGCGGTACAGCCGCCTCCCCTCCCCCAGGCAGCGCCTGGGTCGCGAATGCGACCATCTCGCTCACTGCTGCCGAGCGGACCCAGCTCCCCAACGCCTTGGAGGTTCTGAACAGCTCGCTGTTGAACGAGACGCAGAGGGGTGGCGGTGGCGGGTCGGGTGTGAATGTCTCTGCCGGAGGTGGTGGTGGCGGTGGCGGTGTGTCCGGCGGGTTCGACCCCGCCGCGCTGCGGTTCCTCGAGGCTGCGCGGGAGAAGTTCCTCCTCAACCCGCCGGGGGATGCCTGCGTCCTCCCGGTGCTGCAGTGCAGCGGGATGCATCCCCCCAAGCCGCACCCCATCTTCTCCTTCGCCACGACCCTCAGCATCACGATCGGAGAGGGCATCCCCTTCCGGATGACCTTTTTGGGCGACTACAGCCGCGGGACGACGAACCGGCGCCAGCTCGACATGCAGCCGCAGGTTCTGGTTGTCGACGTGGCAGACAACTCCGTCGAGTCCTTCGCCGGTGCCCCCCTGGTGAGGGTGGAGGTCAGGCCGTACTGCATCAGGGAGACGGGGCAGTCCCTTGCGGACTTCAGATACCCCGGGAGGGCGTTGGACAAACTCCGCGCGGGGTGCCAGAAATTCCTCTCGGAGAAAGACCTCGCAGGCGGTGTTGTATCATATGGCGCACGCTACGGCCCTTCCTGCCACGGCAGTGCACCTGCCGGCAAGGCTGCTGAGTTTGAGCAGACCTGCACCCGGGTGCGTGGCTCCGTCGCCTGGGTTGTCAACGCGAGGGCGCGGTTCACCGAAATCCACTTCCGCGGGTGTGCCTCAGACATGGGGATCGCCTGCAATGAGGACGTGCAGTACCGCATGCATTTCACCCTGGATGGGGCGGGGGTCGTCATCCCGCCTCTGATCAGCGAGCCCATCTTCACCATCAACTGCCCGAAGAGCAACGCGCCTCTCTCGAGCCTCGTCCCACAGTGGGCGAAGCTCTCCGGCGGGGCCGTCATCACGATGAAGGGGTGGGACTTCCAGCCGACCCGGCAGCTCTCCGTGAAGCTGGCAGGGGTGTCGCTCGTGCCGGAGTTTATCGACACCTGCACCGCTGTGGTGGTCATCCCGGGTGGGGGTGCGGTTGCGGCATCCGAGGCGGAAGGGCTCGGGAGGCTTGCCTCGGCGCAAGGTGGTGGTGTGCGGGGCAGCCGCGATGCAGAGGCGCTCAGCATCTTCGGGGACCCTGCCGCCGCCACATTCCAAGTGGTGGATGCGGACAACCCTGACTTCTCCAGCACCCCGATGAGCTTCCAGATCAAGAGCTCGCTCGCCACCAAGGTGGGGCTCGCCACAGAGGCGGAGTTCAACGAGTCGATTCCCATCGACACCGTCCCATGCGTCGGGGAGGATTCGACCGTCGGGGCTTACGCAAGCTGGCCGAGGCGTTGCTTTGTCACAGGGCCCCGTGTGAGTGTTGGGGAGATTCACATCATTTTGCAGGATGCCGCTGGCGGAGACCTCTATGCAGTCGGCACGCATGACACCGGGGGCGTGAACTACGGCTTCTACGAAGAGGTGACGAACCCCGCAGACACGCAGGGGCCGAAGGTGTGGGGCCCGCAGTTCCCCGGCTCACCCTCCCAGGCGAGGGATGTGCGGATCCGGCTGGAAGTCGACAACCCCGCTGCGGGGGGTGTGCACACCAGGCACCCTATCAACACGGCTGCAGCTGAGGTCAACGTCACCTCTGAAGGGACAACCCATCAGGGCCTTCTGGTTGTGGATGACGCGGCGCTTTTCTACCCGAGATACGGTGAGTACATCCTCCACTTCAACCCTCTGGGGAAGAACGCTAAGGGGAAGCAGTACACCGCAGGGGGCGTGCGCATCAGCGTGTATAAGGGGAGCGCAACCTCCTTCGCAATCTCCAACAGGGATGAGCTGCTGGGGGGCGGGCACCTCACCACCGACGGGTCAGCCCCGCTGCTGACCCCGCCGAAGCTGGACCTCTACGACGTGTCGGGGAACACGCTGAACAATGCGGACCTCCCCTCGTCCGACAAGGGGCTGGAGGTCAAGGCATTCCTCTTCCCAACACGCATCGTGCGGCATCCCTCCCCCGACTTGGCTGGGTTCTGGGAGGAGCGTGACGGGGCCCGCCCATCGCCCTCCGAGGTGTTCTCCACACTCGGCAGCATCGGCAACAGGGAGCGTTGGGTGTCGAAGGCGGATGCTGAGGGTGTTGTGCATCCCTTGGGGAGCCCCAACGAGCCGGCGTATCCCTTCATCGAGGCGGAGCTGGGCGGGGCGGCGTTTGCGGAGCCCGTGAGGGTTCAGGCGGAGACGTTGACGGGGGAGATCCGTGTCGTGCAGACGAGCCATGCAGGCGTGTCGCTGACGCGGAAATCCGCACCGGTTGCCCTGGGGGTGGAGTTCCGGGACCAGAAGGTGGAGGGGCTGTTCCACGGCGTGTTGTACAACATCACATACTCGCTGTCCCTCGGGCGGTATGCAGGGTTGGGGGCGCAGAACCACACCGTGCTGCGGAGCGCCTGCAACCCGATGACGGAGTTTGCGGTGAACATGTCTCTGGTGTGTGCGGACTGCCCCCTGGGTGCCACCTGCTACGGGCACCAGTTTCTCAAAGCAAAGGAGGGGTTCTGGCGGCACGACCAGCAGGACATCGAATTCTACGAGTGCCCCGTCGCCTCTTGCACCGGCGGGTATTGGGCGGGGGATAGATCCTGCAAGGAGGGTTCCGAAGGCCCGCTGTGCTCTGTCTGCTCTGAGGGTTTCGGGAAGAACACCAACGACATGTGCGAGAAGTGTCCTCCCCTGATGTGGAACGTCTTCATGGTGACGCTGGTGGCCTGCTCCGTTGTGGTATGCCCAGCTTGTGTGTTGGTTTGGGGGTGGGTTGGTGGTGTGGGTGGTATTGTAGAAACTGTGGGAGACACACACACGCACGCATCTGGCACAGCTGCTGATTTATATCCTGATCGCCAGCAACCTCACCAACGGCGCCAAAGGCAAGTCGGTGCTGTCCATCCTCCTGAAGCTGCTGATGAACTACTTTCAGACGGCGGTGCTCCTCGGTGTCTTCTTGGTATGCCCCTTCGCCTGCGTCCCGCTCAACCCCCACCACCGCCCACACAGCGCAAGATCAAGGGCCTGATGCTGGACATGCTGAAGGTGTTTGACAAGATCTCCGGCCCGTCGACACAGTTCGTCAGCTTCACATGCCTCTTCAACGCAACGCAGAAGGAGCTGTTCGTGGCATGGGTGACATTCCCCATCATTGTCGTCGTCCTCTCCGGGTCTGTGACGCTGTACTACTACATGAAGCGGAAGCGGGTGAAGAAGGACCTGGTTGCAGGGATGATGCATGAACGGAACAGACGGTTCTCCATCGGCGTGGAGGCGGACGACGCAGAGCACCGCCTCGCTGTGATGAACGCCATCTGCTCTGGTCTGCCCATTCCGAAGGAGGAGGCGCAGAAGAAGCAGGACAGCAACGACAACACATCGATGCGGTCTGCAGAGGACGTGGCGACAGTGATGACGGGGTCAGACGAGCTGGTGGCAGATGTGGGCGAGGCCAACGAGATCATCGGTGAGGAGGAGCAGTTTGGCGCGGCACTGCAGGCTGCCACGGCCGACCAGGCCAAGGCGCAGCAGGCCCAGGCACAGCGGCGTGCCCTCGTGCTGACGGCACGCCGCATGCACAAGGCGGAGAAGCTCGCAGCCAAGGAGGTGCAGAACGTGCTGCAGATGCTGGAGTCGGATGACCCACAGCTGCAGGAGGAGGCACGCCACATCCTGCAGCGTGCCGAGCAGGATGCGCGGTCTCTCGACGTCGATGAGGCCGACGCCTGCCTGCGGGATGCTGAGGCGCTTGCCAACGACGGGCCCCTCTCTGCTCCCGACCAGCCCACCCTGCTGTGGAGGGAGAAGGTCAGCAAGACGTACAACAGGGCGTACTGGCGCCACGCAAAGACAGGCGAGAGCGTGTGGGTCAAGCCTGTGGAGGTGAAGGAGTTTGAGGAGCTGCAGGCCCGGGCCCAGCAGCTGCAGGAGCAGCATCAGCTGGAGAAGGAGCGCACCCGCAGCTCTGCCGGCGGCAAGACGCATGAGGATAACAACGACAACGAGCGCAGCGCCTCTGTGGCGTACACTGCGCGCTCAGAGGGCACTGTGGACCTGGGGGACATCCTCATGGCGCCGCTCTCCCCGCGCCGCGTTGCGGCACGGCGCAGGTGGAACCTCGTGCGGCAGATCGTCACAGAAGGGGTGCGGCAGAAGCGCGAGCGCCGCCTCGCCCTGAAGCGCAAGGTGGATGAGAGGGCGCAGCAGGCACGCGGGTCAGCCATGGCGCGCTGCCACGTCTGCTACGCCGACTTCGCCACCCTGATGTGCCGCGAGTGCGGTACGCGCGAGCGCGACAAGTTCAACGCCGTGAAGGAGGCGCAGAAGCAGGGTGGGTTCACCGACATCGGAACAGCCAACACAGACTACGAGAAGCCTTTTGAGGACTACAAGGGTGCGCCCTACCAGTACATCTGCAACCACTGCGACAAGGTGGTGCATGCCAAGAAGGGGAAGAACTCGACCCACGCCAGGGTGAAGGTGGGCCGCGAGGTGCAGCAGGTGCAGATCCACGACAACGAGATCAGCCACCAGGACCTGAAGAAGCTGCACAAGCGGGAGCAGCGTGCCTCGCTGGAAACGGTGTTCTTCTGCTCGGTGCTGATCATCCTCTTCATCGCCTTCCCCACCCTGGTGCGCGAGATCGCCGCCATCACGCGGTGCGTCGACCTGCCGACAACAGGCAAGTCGTACCTCGAGGCGGACATGCGCATCGCCTGCTCCGACCCCGGCTACTCCAAGTGGAAGCTGCTTGCGGTGATCTTCTTCTTCACCTACGGCGCAGGGCTGCCTACCCTGACCTTCCTGCTGCTGTCCTCGATGGCGGGGCCAAACCTGGTGGGGCTGCTGAAGAAGCGCACCATCAGCGCCTTCGGGTTCCTCTACTCCGGTTACAGGCTCAAGCGGTATGGCCCATATGCCTGCACTGCCGCACTGCCACTCCATCGCCCCCACAGGTACTACTGGGAGGTGCTGGTGCTGTTCCGCAAGATGATTGTCGTCATCATATCTGTGTTCTACCAGGGCCGCCCTCAGCACCAGGTATGCGCCCTGTTTTGTCTGCTTGAGGAATACGGTGGGGGGACGTCGTGAGACAGATCGCCTCAACACAGTGCCGTCCTAGCCGATGGGTGTGAATTGTTCCTCACAGTTCCCCACCGCACCAACACACACCCGTGCAGACGATGCTGGGGCTGTGGCTGGTCACATTCTTCCTGATGCTCAACATCTTCGGGAAGCCCTTCATGTACCACGTGCTGTGGCGTGTGGAGAACATGTCCCTTGCGTGCATCGCCGTGTCGCTGAACCTCAGCATGCTCTTCGAGGAGCGGTACGAGATCAAGGAGGGGAGCGCCAAGGAGAACGCCATCCTGCTGGCCATCACCTTGCTCAACGTGGTGTGCGTCGCGATGTATGCCTACTGCATCCTCGTTGCGGCGAAGGCGCAGGTCCTGGAACACTTCTCCGACCCCGACGACCCCGACGGGTCCCTGTCGTGGCAGGAGATCAAGGTGCTGGCGCGCATCCGCTTCTACCGCACCGTGGCCCCCAAGCTGCGTGCCCTGGGGCTGGATGTGGAGGACCCTGAGGCGGAGTTCGAGCGCGAGATCCGCGAGATGCTGGCGATGGAGCAGGCCGAGCTCGATGCCTGCACGCCCCGCACACGGGCCCAGCTGGACGCCATGACCCCCACGTCGCGTGCGGCGGAGCTGGCTCACCGCGCCGAGCTTGCCAACCGCGGGGCGGATCTCGCGTCGCGCCGCTCCAGCGCCCACGCCAGCCACATCTCGCATGGGTCGCACGACGAGGCCGACAACGAGTGGGGGAAGTTCGGCGAGACGGACTGGCAGAGGAAATACAAGAGGAAGCCTTCGGTGGTGCAGTCGGCATCCATCACCATGTCGGGGCGCAAGCGGTCCACCCTGATGATGGCACCGAACACGCCTGTCGATGTGTGCGCCTCGTCGGTGCATGCTGCGGTCAACGGGGCTGCGCACGAAGAGGATGACGCGGGCTTCAACGTGTCCCCTTTCGACACACGCTTCAGCCAGGGTGCGGCACCTGACCGGCGGGCCAGCCGCAGGCGGTCCTCTATCTCGACGCGGCAGCAGTCGCGGAGGCAGAGTGGTGTGTCGAGGCACTCGACGGTGCACAGGCGCCCGACGTGCAGCATCGAGGTGCTGCCGCCCATGATGGTGCGGGAGCTGGGATACGATAAGAAGTATCCTTCGATTTTCGACGCGTCGGGGCAGCGGCGGTCTGTGATGTCCCACGGCCCCGTGTCCATGGGAGCAGAAGGGGACATGCATGAGATGGCTGCCATGGCGTCCGCAGCACATGAAAATAAGCAGAAGCGCTCCGGGTTGGTGTCCATCTAGGCAATCTAGGCGGTGTTTCTCTCAAGGTTCCATCGGCTTCAACCTGTTCTGGCCGTTCCCACATGCAGCGATTTGGATATCGTGGATCTTGCCGCACCGTGTTTTGAGACCCCATTTAATGCATGCTCTTTGCAGAACGGGGCTGTTGCTGTTGCTGGGCGTCTCGCTTTCTAATCTCTCAGCCCCTACCCCTCCAAAGCAAACCAACCACCCCGTTCTCTGTTTCAGAGTGTTTACGGCAGAATATTCTTCGAACAGACTCAGTCTGGCAGCGTCGGGCACCCCTGCACTACGCTGCCCCCCCGACATGACACCCGTGCATGCGACCATCCTCCCCCTACAGCGCCATCCAAGCTGCTGCCAGGCGGTGACGGAACCCTGAAGTTGCAGGTCTCACTCCACATGCCCCAGCTCTCCCTCGCCTTCCCTCTCTGTCCAACACCCCCCACCCGCGGCAACTTCTGCAATCGGGAAGCGCAACTCCGCAAAGCAACCCGCTCTGACTTTTCAGGAGAGCGTGACGCAAAAAAAACCCAACCCCCCACCCCTCCTTCAGGCAGGACACCAGGCTGGTGAGTGCTGTTGCAAAAAAGAACCGTGCGAAAATATCTTTGATTGGCTCTGTCCCGTCTCCCCCCCACCCCACCGGTCTTCTCGGCGTGAATAGTGTGCCTCTTCCGTTGCACACCACAGCATGCCGTGGCCGTTGCCCAAAACAAGAACAAGATGCTCCTTCCCCTGCGACTCGTTGTTTGCCCTTTATTTCACCCCGTTTGTGTTTTTTTTGTGGAAATCGTCTCATGCAAACACTCAAGTGTGCCCCCCGCTCCCACACGCAGGTTTCCCTGTGTGTGTACGCGGGCAGCGTTACAGCGAAAGATAAAAAGATGCTGGTTTCTTTTTTGTGCCACTTCCACCCCATCCATGGCAGGCAGTGGTCGGTGCAATACGTCGTCCCTGCGAACAGCACCTCCTCCCCCTCCCGCCCTGGGAGACTTACCTTTCCATTCACTCTCGACGATCAAAAAAACCCCCCCCCCCCACCCTCAGGAGGAACCACTGTTCCCTTTCTGCATCCGCCACTCAGAAACACCTCCCTGTGGCTGTGCTTCAGCACTCTTCCCAGAGTCGGCGTTGCCAGATAGGGAGTGTGAGCGTATTGAGGCGGCTCTGCCACCTTCCCCCCCACCCCCCCCCCACTCCCCCTGAGCCCCCGAGGTGCTGGGAGACGCTTTTTCATTCACTCTCGACTCAAACCCGGGCTCTCAAACCCCTTGGCAGCGCTCTCGCTATTCCTCTCTTGCCGCCTGATGAGGGGTGGGGTGCGTGGGGAGTGGGGTGGCGAGCCTCCGGTCGGGCTGGGGTATCAGCAGGGTTTCGTATTTATTTTTTGCACCGCGTGCAAAAGAGATGTGTGATTCCCTGATTTACACGCCGGGGGATGGGGGGGGGGTGGCACGTGATATGGAGTTGTGTGTGTGTTGCAAACAAGCTGCATGCCGCACAAAGAAAAGGAAGGCCCGTGTGGCCCTAGGCAGAGGGCGGCCGGAAAGTTGTCTTTGGGATCAAAGAAAAAAAAGGAACCTCTCGACCCCTCTCCCTCGCCACCCCCGCACCCCCCCCCCCCCCCCCCTAGGGCAGTGCTTGCAGAATACGCGTATTCTTCGAAAAACCCAAAATCTGCATACGCGCATACGTATGAATACGCATACGGCTCGAATACGCATACGGCTGGCAGGTCACCGGTGGAGGAGAGTGGGCCCGGTGCCTGTGCACGTCCTGTCGTACTGTGGGCTAGGTTCTCAGTGCGCAGTGGACCCACGTACGTTGTTTCGGCCCCTGGGTACCTTGGGTCGGGGAAAGCCCAGAAGTATGGGCCGGGCCCGACGGCCCATTTGGCTCCTGTACCAAGGTACTTGGTACATGTACCTGGGCCCAGATGGACCAAAATCTGATTTTCCCCCAACGGCCAAATCTGGCTCTCTGGGTGCGCATATGTCCCAAAAATGTGTTTCCGGGCATTTTTGGGCACAGTAGCGACGTTGTTCGTGTCAGAACAGCAGGAGGCACAGTGGACAGGCACCAAAGAGTGGCATGTGTGGGGGAAGCCCTGCCTGGCAGCGTACAGTGCAAAAGTATTAACAGACGTATGCAGGCGTTTTTTCGAAATCTGCATACGTGCATACGTATGAATACGCATACGTATGCCCGTATTCGGCGAGCACTGCCCTAGGGGGGGTCAAATGCCACCCTTTTACGTGGACAAACACGATTTTTCAAAAAACCGGCGCAGAGGCCCCAAAGCCCCCGTAAACCCTCCAAACCCCCCCAGATCGGTCCGGAAACCCATCGAACCCCACTTTTCCACCATTCCGGGCACCTCAGGTGCCCGAATTGGGGTACCTAAATTTTGTGCCACCGTTTGGTACCGGACAGTGCCACTGTGTGGGAGGTTGGAAAAGAAAATGCCCCAACACACCACATCTGAGGGTTGCAATGCATGTTGCTTGCCAACCACGTCATCCGGTGGGTGTCAGGCGCTATGTAGGTGGCATCAGCCAGGTCTTCGATGTGTTCTGGCTTGTATATGTACCTCCCTGTCACCATGCACCGGGAGGCTGCCTGTAGGTACGGAACAAGTCCAGATGGTCGTGTGATTCCTGTGCAGCAGTGCTCCACAACCGGGATGTGTTGACAACGACTGTTGCAACACGAGCTGTACATTCCGGGAACACACGAAGTGCGCTGTCGTGGTACCCATTGTGCCAGAATTGGTAGTTGCTGCGGTCTACTTTGCCTGGCCCAAGAGCACTGGTACTGAACGGTGCAATATGCGTGGCGAGGTGAATGCAACGGAAGGGCGCAAAGTCAATACAGCTCTCGGATGGCGGGTGGTGGTGCCACTAGTGTGTGACGTTCACTCGAGGATACAACGCATCACAATGAATCAGCAACCGTGGACCGAGTACAATACGCTCTCTGTGGCTGGTGTGGGGGACAAAGGCAGTGCCTGTGCCGCAGGCAGGGAGGTACATATACAAGCCAGAACACATCGAAGACCTGGCTCATGCCACCTACATAGCGCCTGACACCCACCGGATGACGTGGTTGGCAAGCAACATGCATTGCAACCCTCAGATGTGGTGTGTTGGGGCATTTTCTTTTCCAACCTCCCACACAGTGGCACTGTCCGGTACCAAACGGTGGCACAAAATTTAGGTACCCCAATTCGGGCACCTGAGGTGCCCGGAATGGTGGAAAAGTGGGGTTCGATGGGTTTCCGGACCGATCTGGGGGGGTTTGGAGGGTTTACGGGGGCTTTGGGGCCTCTGCGCCGGTTTTTTGAAAAATCGTGTTTGTCACCCCCATTTGACCCCCCCTACCCCCCCCCCCCCCCCACCGACACGCAATATGTGCCTTTTTGCCTTGTTTCCCTGACGATGTGCTGACCTCCTCCACTCCCCCCCCACACCTCTCCCCCCACAGGCTCCTCTACACAACCCAAAAAAGCGAGCCGTTTGGTGGGGGGGGGGGGGGGGGCACACCGCCCCCTCCACCACCCCCACCCCACCCCCCCCACCTCCCCGCCATGACTCGCCAGAGGTAGTTTTCACTTCCCGAACCCCCCCCCCCCACCCCCATTCCCATCCCCACCCTCTTTCCCCCCCCGATGGAGTCAACAGAGGTGCGCCGCCCCGGCGCTGCAGGGGGGACGTCCCCGCCTGGGAGTGCGGAGCTGGGGGCAGAGCTTGTGGAGCTGCCGCACGAAGCTTCCAACGAGCTGCTCCTCCCTGTGGCGGATGCGGAGGAGTCTGGCTCGGAGGGGGGTGGCGGGGGCACGGCGGGGCCCTCTGCGGCGCAGCGGATCAGGCAGGGGTCCATGCCCTACTCCTTGGGGGCGAGCTCTGACCACACCCGGGATGTCTTCGGGGTGCTTCTCCGGGGAGGGGTGAAGGAGTCGCCAAAGCCTGCCTTCATCTATGAGGAATCCTTCCCAAAATGGAGGCTTGCGATACGGAGGGTCGTGGCGGAGTCGCAGTGGTTTGAGCGGGCCATCCTGGCTGTCGTGCTGCTGAACTGCATCTCGATGTCGATCAACAGCGGGGCTGCGCGGCACATCGACACCGCATGCTTTGTGGTGTACGTCTTGGAGGTTTTCCTCAAACTCGCCGCGATGGGTTTCTTCCAGATCCCCCCTTGGGGCGGCAGCGCGGAGAGCGAGGTTCCACCGCACACCGGGGCATATTTTCGGAGCTGGTGGAACGTATCAGATTTTGCCATCACTCTGCTCTGCGGTGCATCGCTTGTCTACGGCTCCTCCTTCGCGGGGCTGCGCGCCTTTCGCATCATCCGGCTCCTCCGCGCTGTCTCCTTCAGCGACGTCCGGATTCTGGTGAACGCGCTGCTCGCCTCCCTCCCGAAGCTCGTCGATGTGATCGCCCTCTACCTCGCCTTCATCTTCGTCCTGGCCATCATCGCGACCCAGCTCTGGAAAGGCCTCCTCCGCTACCGCTGCGTCGGGGATGCCGCAGTCGCTTTCATGCAGGACCCCCCCTCCCTCGGCACCGCATTCGAAGAGGAGCGCGACGCCCACCCCGACCTCTACGGCTCTGCCGCTGAGTCCTACCTCGGCCTCCGTGCCTTTCTGCAGGCTGCGGTGCCTCCGGAGGCGTTAGAGGCGTATTTCCCCACGGTGCTGCAGGGGGTGGTGTGCAACCCGGATGCCTCAGAGCTGGGGGGGTTCCACTGCGCGTGGGGGATGCAGTGTGTCGATGTGGGGAACCCGGGGCACGGGATGCTGTCCTACGACAATATTTTCGTGTCGACCCTGTCGCTTTTCGTCGCGGTGACCCTGGAGGGGTGGTCGGATCTGATGAACAAGACGATCGACGGGTCGGCAGACCTCCCCGTTGTTTTCTTCTTCTTCGCATTCCTCATCGCGTTTGGGTCGTTCTTCATCATCAACCTCACGCTGGTCATCACGACCTACGCCTTCGAGGCGCAGCACCAGAGGGAACGGCGAGCCCAGCAGGAGTCACGCAGGCAGAAAAACCTCCGAAAAATCCAGAAGCTGAATATGGGCGAGGTCCCTCCTGAAGGCGTTGTCCCTGCGGGGCATACGAAGACATGGAGGAACCGTGTGAAGGCGTGGTGGCAGGCGGTGCGTCTCGCCGGGACATCGCGCAGCCTGACACAGGGCATGCCCTGCGAGATCTTCCACAGAGGGGACTGGATCCTGGGCGTCGCCGGCGAGATATCCATCCCGCAGTCCAGCATCAGCTTCGGGCGTGCCGACCCAACCCAGGGCGACTCCGCCGCACCCATCATCCGTGTCTACTGCGAAGACGGGAGGATCCTCACGGCGACCCGCCTGAAGGATGTCAAGCCACTCCCGATAGGGATCCGCCCGCTGCGGGTCAGGCAGGCCATCAGGTCGAAACCCTTCCTCGGGGTGGTCATCGCCACCATCGTGCTGAACACGATATGCCTCTCTTTGGACCACCAGGGGGAGAGCGAATCGCTCAACGAGATTCTCACTGTGGCAAACTTTGTCTTCTGCGGCATATTTGCCCTCGAGATGGTGGTCAAGATGTACGGCTTTGGCTTCGCCGGGTATTTCCACAACGTGTGGAACGCCTTCGACGCGGCGGTCGTCGCCATCAGCGTGGCGGACATCGCCCTCAACCACACCGCAGGAGCCAGCGTTCTCCGTGCCCTCCGCATCCTCAGATTCTTCAAGCTGGCACACCACTCCTCACACATCCGCAAGTGGGTCCTGGTCATCATCCGCTCCCTCAGGGAGACCGCCGTGCTGGCGGGTATCCTCCTCCTCCTCGTCTGCGGCTACACCGTCGTCGGGATGCAGTTCATGTCCGGCAGGTTCTGCACCATCACCCCACCGCACCCCACCCCGGGCTGCTCCCCCACCTCCCCCGACGACTGCGCCTGCCAGCCGAGGCAGAACTTTGACAACTTCGGGTCGGGCTTCCTCTCCATGTTCCAGGTCCTCACGGGGGACTCCTGGAGCACCGTGATGTACGACGGGATGCGCAGCGTCTCCCTCGGGGAGAGCGCCTCATCCTCCTGGTGGAAGCAGGCGTTTATGGCTACCTTCTTCGTGTCTTTCTTCTGCGTGGGGCACTACCTCCTCCTCAACGCCTTTGTCGCGATCATGCTCCATCAGAGCGGCGTCGCTGAGATGGAGGCCCAGGCTGCGGAGCAGCAGGAAGAAGACGACCTGCTCCTCATGGCGGCGGGCGACCTCGCCTCCGCCGCGGAGGCAGGCCAGCCGCAGCACCCGCGCCCCTTCGAGGCGGCCTCTCTCAGCCGCGGCGTGTCGGATGACGGGGGTGCGGCTCACTCCGACAGCAACTCGCTGCTGGCGGGGCGGACCGCCTCGGCCTCCGCATCGCGCCGGAAGCGCGGGGGGAGGAACCCGAGGCACCGCGGCAGCAACGCCGTGAAATTCCTGGGGGGGAACAGGCACGGGGAGGCGCAGGCATCCCCCAGCCTGGCAGGGTCCTTCGGCTCCGCCGACGGGCTGTTCTGCGGGGACTCGGCGGATGGGGCAGAGATGGTGGGGGAGCCGCACCTCTCCTTTCGGAGGCAGTTCTCCAGTGCTGCCGCGGGGCAGCAGCACCACCGCTACAGCCCGCCGCCCCCCGGGCAGCGGAAGGACAGCCGCACCTCCGCCGCCGTTGCCGCCCAACGCATCAACTCCACGGTGACCTTCGCCACCTCCGCCGCAAGCGTGGGGTGCGCCTCTGCCTCCTCCGCCTCCGCCACCGCCTCCCCCACGCACGGCGCCTCCGCATCTCCCTCCTCGTTGCCCAGCGGGTCCCCTCTCCGCGCTCCCCACGCCGCCGCCGCCGGCAGCCCCTCCGCCGCCCTCGGGAGGAGCGACGGATCCCCGGCGGGCATGTGGGACACCTCCCCCTGCGACAGCGGGAGGGGGCGGGGCGGGGGTGCCGGGAGCAGCCCCGCGCCTCCGGGGAGGTTCGTCGGGGGGAACAGCCCGAGCAGCTTCTGCGAGAAGACGGAGCCGCTTCTTGGGGCGATGGAGGGGGCGGCGTGGGGGGTAACCCAGCAGGGCGATGGGGATATGGGTTGTGACGACGCCGAGGAGGGGGTGGGGGCTCCGCCCCCGGAGGAGCGTGCCTTCTTCTGCGTTGCGCCGGAGAATCCCGTGAGGCGGGTGTGCCTGGCTGTGGTGCAGCATCCTGTGTTTGAGTGGGGGGTGCTCCTCCTAATCCTGGTGTCAACCGCGTCGCTCTGCGCCTATAAACCGATGCAGCCGCCTGACAGCTTGAGGAACGGTGTGCTTGCTGAGGTGGACCTTGCCATAGCTATCCTGTTTGCGGTGGAGTTTGCCCTAAAGGTGGTCGCCTTCGGCTTCATCCTGCACCCCACATCCTACATCCGACGCGGGGGGGACCTCGGGTGGAACCTCGTCGACTTCTCCATTGTGGTGGCGTCCCTCGCATCCCTTGCGGTGGGGCCATCCCTGGCGTTCTTCAGGATCCTCAGGGTGCTCCGCCCTCTGCGGTTTATCAACAGGTCGAGCGGCATGCGGATTGTCTTCCAGGCGGTTATCAGGTCGGTTCCAGCCTTGGGGAATGTGTTGGCGGTGACCCTGCTGGTGTGGGCAATGTGGGCCATCATGGGAGTGCAGCTCTTCTCCGGAAAATTCTATGCCTGCACCGCGACCCACTGGGGCGACGTTGCGTATGAGGTGCGTGAGGCGGAGGGGCGGAGCTTCGACCTGAGCTACCGCAACGACTGCCTCGCGTACCCCGAGGCGGAGCTGGCCTGGGAGACGTATCCCTCGAATTTCGACAACGTTGGGGAGGGGCTGCTGGCGCTGTTCCATGTCGCGTCTCTGGAGGGCTGGGTGGTGCTGCTGCACCTCGGGATGGACGGGGTGGGGTATGACCGGGCCCCTCAGAGGGACCACTCGCCCTACATCGCCGCGGTGTTCTTCGTGGTGTTTGTGTTCGTGGGGGCGTTTTTCGTTGTCAATCTGTTCATCAGCGTGCTGCTCGACACATACTACATCGAGGACAGGCGCAGGGCGAACGCCTCATCCCTCCTGACAGACCAGCAGAAGAAGTGGGTGCAGAGCTACCGTGAGCTGCTCCGGGGTGTGTCGAAGCCGCCTGATTTCTTCTACGACGACACGGCGGGGTGTGTGGTGCGGATCTGCCGCGCCATCGTCGGGTGGAAGAAGTTCGAGCCGCTCGTGCAGGGGGTGATCGTGCTGAACCTCGTCATCATGTCGACAGACCACTACAAGCAGAGCGGGGTGTGGTCTGCCATACAGGACACGGCGGACCTCACCTTCACGGCGATGTTCACGGCAGAGGCAGCAATCAAGCTCATCGCCTACGGCCCGAAGGGCTACTTCAGGCAGACGTGGAACCGCTTCGACTTCGCAATCCTTCTCCTGTCCTGGGCAGGCGCTGTCGCCCTGGAGGTGGGTGGTGTGCGGTGCGTCGATGCGTCTGTCAGCGTGTGGCGCATCCTCCGTCTTGCCCGGCTGCTCCGCCTGGTGAAGTGGGCGCGTGGCATCACCATGCTGCTGAAGACGCTGTATCTCGCCCTGCCGCTGATGCTGAACGTGACCTGCATCTTGGCGCTGTTCTTCACTGTGTATGGGGCTGTTGGTGTTCGTATTTTCGGACGGGCCTCGCGTGGGGGTGGCATCACGCAGAACACCAACTTCGAGTACTTCCCCTACGCAGTGGTGACCCTCATCCGTGCGGCAACAGGCGAGGGCTGGCACAACCTGCTGGCGGCCTACCGCCGCACTGACCCTGAGTGCGACGACCATCTCGGCGGTTGTGTCAACCCTGCGGTGGCGATCGTATTCTGGGTCACCTTCGAGACACTGGCAGTGGTATGGCCTCTTTTCCTATGTCTTGCTGAGGGGGGGGGGGGCTGACGGGTCGGGTTGGGAGTGTGTTGTGGTGTGTTGTTGGGGCTCACAGCAGAGGCGCCCAGCCCTGTCGGGGGTTGTTGTTGTGGCTACCCGCTTCGAGGCAACCCGTCCTCCAGCATCCCACCCCCCCTGCACAGTATATTCTTCTGAACCTCTTCATTGCGGTCATCCTGGACGCCTTCGAGGAGGTCATCAAAGAGGCCCGCTTTGAGGGCGAACTGCGCCGGGCAGACATGCGGCAGTTTAAGCAGGCGTGGAAGGCGCGCGACAAGGGCAAGACCTTCCGCATCGACGCCGCAGAGCTGCCGTCGCTGCTGAAGGAAGTCGGCCCCCCCCTCGGCGTCCCGCACACCATGGAGCTCCATGAGGTGTGGGGCGTCGTTGCTGGGCTCGATCTCTACGTATGTTATGTTGTACTACTGCACCCTTCACACGGATGAGGGGGTGCAAACCCACATGCCGCCTCTAAATTTGGCAGAGTGCCCCTAATTACCCCCGTATCCACACCACCACCTCCCTGCACAGGCCACTGATGGGTACCTCGATATGCAGACCGTGCTGCAGGCTCTGTTCGCCCGCCTGCACGGCTCCCTGGAGGACCTGCGTCTCCCGGATGTGATCGTGCAAACCGTTGCCATGAAGGTATGCAATGCGGCAGCCTCCCTCTGACCCAGGCCCTGTTTTGAGCGGAAACCATCATTTGGGATATTCCCAGGCAACGGCGCCTCAAGAATCCTCAAGAGCCCTGCTGGATGCGGCAGCAGGCTGCCTCCTATGCCTTCTATACCTCTAAACCCACACTGCACCACACCCACTTCAGGCTGACCTGCGGTTCCAGGCTGCGCAGCGCAACAGGCTCCACCAGAAGCAGGGCGCGAGAACTCTGCCCATCCACGTCGTGGTGGGTGTGGTGAAGGCCCAGGCAACGGCGCGTGGCATGTTGGTGCGACAGCGCATCCGACGCAACTACCGCACGCAGCACACACGTCGGTCCTTCCTCTATGCCGACGACGGCTCCGACGTGGAGATGGTGCCTGCCGAGAACCTCTCGTTTGCATCAGGAGCGGATGCGGTTGTGGTTCTGGAGTGATGCCACCACAAGGTGACGCCCTCACTCCAACACCCTTGCCTCTGCTCCCTCGTGCCACCGAACAGCCCGTGGCATCATTTATCAAAGTGGTGTCGGCCTTAGCGGTGGGGCAGCAGGGCGCGGAGCGCCAAACAGGGGGTTCGGTTTTAGGAGTTAGCGGCGTGGGGTGCTCGGGTGGGGTGAGTGTAAGGGAGAGAGAGAGGGGGGGGGGGGTGAGTCTCCACGCCGTTTTCTACACCATACATCTCTCCAGAAAGAATAGGTAACACGATCACGTGCGGCGTGGATGTTTTTTCTGAAACGCCGGCCAACAAGCACCCCCCCGCCCCCCGCCCCCGATAGATTTCCGTTCGCCTCTTCATTGGGCAACCCGCCACCCCGCCAGAGCGTGCTGTGTGGGAGGGGCGGGGTGGGGCAAAAGGGTAGATAGACCGCCTCGCGGCGCCGATGGGGTGATCTCTCTCGCTCCAAGGCCAGCCAGCTCTTCCAGCTGGGGTGCGGTCGACTCTACCGCAAAAAAATATCAAAGGGTTAACAGTTGGCAGCGCGGCGTGGCAGCTCCGTTGAGCTGTGGCTGCATTGTATCTCCAAAAGAAGATTCAAAGGTTATGAAAACACGTGTCTGTGTCTACTGCCCTTCGCTTTTGTGTATCCCGCGTAGGTGCGTATCCCAGCACCCGCTCTGCGTGCTGGGTTTGTTCCGTCCTTCTCTCAGTCTTTCCCTCTCTTTTCTCGTTGAAAAAAATATTTTTTGCAACAACAAAAAACCATAGCCGTGACACGGCGTGTGCAAAAAAATGAACGAAAACGAGGGGGGGGGGGGTAACAAAAGGATCACACATGCCACGACGAAGCATATACCGTATACGTAAATATTTTGGAACGTAAATATTATGGAACGTAAATATTTTGGAACGCTGGTGGGTTGGCGTTCCAGATTTTTTTCGTTCCATAATATTTACAGGGCTTTCTGCGACTCGGGGACTTGGATCAGGTGATCGGACGGCATACAGAGTCCCTGACGGGACCTACTCGTGCACTTTTCGCGCGATTCCTGACGCAAGCCGTCCTCACCACCGAGTCCCCAACTGGCCCTGTAAATATTTTGGAACGTAAATATTATGGAACGGACCGGCCAAAAATGGGCCCGTTCCATAATATTTACGTTCCATAATATTTACACGGTATGGTGACGATCGGTCCAATTAAATCCACGATCGTGAAAAAAAACGATCGTTTTAATTGGAGGCTAATTGGACGATCGTGAAAAAAATATTCCAATTATTCCCACGATCGTGGGCGATCGTGGCTAATTGGTCGAAGATTTCCCTCCAGTGCCCACCTATCTCTGCAGTCAACCATGTGATGGACCACAGTTCTTCCGGGTATCGAGCCCTCTCTGCAGGGTCGGCTGTCAAGCAGGCTAACTCCTGGGCCTTGAGAGCCCCGTGGTTGGCCTGGAGTACGGCCTGGAGCTGTGTAGGACGGCTCCCGGTGGGAGCTGTTTCAACCGGTAGTCAGCGGTTCGACTTTTTCGCCCGCTGTTGGATACAGGGGGCTACGGGGTGATCGTCAGTGCATTTTGGTGCATTTCCCAAGGAAACTAGGTGAAAACTGACGAAGAATAACGAGGCATACCGACCAGCGAAGACCCCTCTATTTTCAGCTCAAGTTCACCCCAAATTTTCCTGAGTTTGGATATCCCTGGATTGATACCGCTGAATGGCTGAACACGCGAGCCGCTGAAGTTAGAGCCTTGTTGGATGAGGCCAGTCCCTTCACAAAGCCGCATCCCACTGGCCGATATTGTATACGTTCCCCAACCCAGAGGTGATCAAGCTTCGGTAGAGCTTGGTACTGCAGAGCTGAGCACCCGCTGAACGCTGAACGGTTACCGTTCCGCCTGATGATATTAGAGCCTTGGTTCGGGTGCCACACCTGAAACCAGTGGCTTGGTTGGCTGTGAGTGCATCAGCTTCCCCCGCTGTTCCATCTGATTTTGATCTGGGTTTGGGCGCAACCGGGATTTTCAGCCATTGGATGAGACCATTCCCGGATCATTCCATCAGCCAATAGTAAGCACATTCCGAATCCCAGGGCGTGCCCTGGTAGAAGTGTCGGGGATGCTCCTCTGGAGTTACTCCGGAGCACACCGGGCACTGGTAGCGATGTTTGGCGGCTTTGACCGGTGGCTGGAAAATACCCTGGTGCCCCTGAAAAGCGGTGCTTTTTCGCAGTGTTACGACATGGAGTGGGGACGTAGCCCTCTCTTCTGGAGGCCAATGTGGCGCAGTCTCCGAGACACAAAAATGAACCGTGTCATTGACGCCTTCATCTTCCAAGAATCAAGTAACTGGGCGCCTGGGCCACAGCAGGTGAATGTACGCACCCTCCGGAGCCGGAAGGAGGTGGTGGCACCGGAGGCCTCCGGGGGCTGATAGCCGTGGTTCTGGGTGCCTCCCTTCGACCCTGCAGTCTCTAATCCTATGATATCACGTCACGGCGACTACCTGAGCAAAGTTGTTTCAAACCCCACCTCTTGGATCACCAGCAGTTTTATGGGGTTGTATGGCATTGACCAATGAACAACTATGCGGTTGGTGTATCATTCTGGCAGAGGGACAACTTCCCCGTGATGTGTCCATGTGACATTCGCGCACGATGCCATGTGCCGGACTCATCACACCGTCGCCTTATTGGACGAATCGACATCACGGGTAGATATCCCTGTGGCATCGGTCAATACCAGGTTGGGCGATGGGCAAATTACTCGTCTCCGAGACTAAACAGAGACATCGTGGTCTTAGGCACATGACCACACTCCGTTCTTTTCCCACCATATTGATGTACTCATCTGAATCAGTCCGATGACGATCCGACATCAATACCAGCCCAGATTTGCACCATGTAACGTGTGCAGTAACCATGTAACATTGTCTGCCGACGGAGTTGTGCACAACAACTGACGGCAGAGCGACAACAAAACCACCACCCGAGCGAACCCATCCTGGTTGTCGAGTTTTGTGCAATAGGTGTTCCCCTTCGTCTCCGGGATCCCTCCCTGCGAGGGTGAATGTCCTGTCGTGCAACCGGTTGGTCGCAGATGGGGATGGGGAGTTCTTCCCGGTTCTCTCTGCGGCATGGCCTCCGCCGGATTTCAACCTCCACATCGGGGACCAGATCTACGCAGACTCTGTCGCAGATGCGGCGAGGGATTCTGCAAAACGCCACGGGAGGCCCTCCCCGGGGCATACGGACTACCTCCGTGCCTACAGGGAGGCATACCTTACGACCTGGACTAACCCAGACTTCTCTCTCCTCCTCCGCTCTGCATCAAACATCCTGCTGGCGGACGACCACGACATCATCTCCAACCTCAACGGGGAGAAGTGGCGCCCTCCAACAGCCACAGCATCACTCCCTACACCCCGGAGGCTGTGCAGGCCGCAGCGGTGTGGCTCGATGGGGGTTTGCGGTATCTCCGGTGGACTATGTGTAGTCGTGAATACCACCGATACCTGGGACTCCCGTGGTTAAGCCCCCCCCTGGAGGCGATTTTCGGGGGGGCTTATACACGGGGGGTCCCAGGTACATCGATGCACTATAGACCGTACCTACGTAGCTCCACACGGTTTTCAGGGGACCACGGTGGGTATGTATTGGCAGGATATGGTTCCTATTGGCCTCCGAAACCCGCACGGGTCGGGAATTTTGGACTGGCTGGTAAGAACCACAACCACCCGAGTCAGTCTTGGCTGTGTCTGCTGCATGATGTCACATGAACTCTAAGGATTTCCGAAGGAAAATTCCCTCCAATTATTCCAATTAGCTAATTGGAGCCACGATCGTGGCGATCGTGGTTTTTTTCCCCACGATCGTGGAAAAAAGTTAATTGGAGGCTAATTGGACCGATCGTCACCATACCGTGTATTTACGTATACGGTATTTTGTAGAAGCCCTATGAATTTGTCTTCTCGCTCTCCCATCCCTGCCTTTGACCCCCCCCCCCCCGAGCCCCACAGCCTCTGGCTTTGGCCTTTGCCACCCCTTCGCCGCCTTGCGTTTTGTTCGTTGGTCCGTTTGAATTGCCTTTTCTCTCAAAAGGGCCTTGTCTCAGTGCCCCTCCTCCAGCGAGGGCCCCAGGGCCGTGTCACTGCATCATTGTATCCGTGGTTCTCCATTCTTTTTGCCATTCTTTTTGCTCTGTGTGTGATGCCTTCCGGCCTTTTCTGGAGAGGGGGTGGGGGGGATCGGTCGAAGGGGATGCTCGCTGCTCGTCACGCCCGCCCCTTTCGCGGAGATTGAGATGAGCCTCTGATTCTGTGGTGTGGTTTCTCTCTGGGTTGCATCGTGACGATCCACGACGTTCCACGCTGCAGCAGAAAAGTAGTTCATGTGAGTGTGTGTGGGTGGCTGCAGTGGAGGGCACACGTTAAAGCAAGAAACCTGGCTGATCCTGCCAGACAACTATTGCCTGTAGTCATCGGCTTGTTTCAAGGATTACGCCAGGTCCTGCTCGGTGTGCTCAACAATGAAAACAATCACGTGAATGCGTGCTGTTCGGTGCTGGTGGGGTGTGTGTATGCGTGTAGGTTGCTTTGTTGGAGCAAAGGCCTCGCACCCCTTCACCGCGTTCCCAACGCGCCACGGCAGACAAAAAAATGAACAGTGCAGCTTTTGTGGTGATTTGCTGCGCTTTTTTTTTGTAGGCCCGTGTTTATCAGGGTATAAGATAGACTTTTTTTCTGGCGCCGTTTTCCGGTTTTTCTGGTTTTGAAAATTTTTCGCGCGCGCCTTCGGCGCGCGCGACCCGCGCAAACCCTCCCAGAATCTGAGAGGGCCCGGTGCCTGCGCGCGTCCTGTCGTACTGAGGCTGCTTGGTGGGGCAGGCGCAGCAGCTGCTTTGAAAGTTTGGACTCTCGGCCAAAAAAGGTCTGGTGCAATGTTTTTACGCAGGGGGGGTCTGGGGGGCGGAGCCCCCCAGCCGCCGGAGGCCACGGTAGTGAACATCTGTTCCCTACAGTCTGGATTCGCTTGTAAGTAGGAAGGCTTCGCTGTATCGCAGCCCGGCCAGCAGGAGATCACTGGTCCTTGAGGGTTCAACCTTCAGGGTGGAGGAGGACGGGGGAGCGACCACTCGTGATAGGTGTGCGTTGTGGGTGGAGTGGGTGCACGACAGAATGGCCAAAGGGTCCACGAGATCTCTGCACACATTCCGTTGTCGAGGAGATGGGCACCTAGCTGTGACGACAGGCAACAAACAAATCTCATCTGTTAGTTGCCCCCAATAGGCTTGGCGACCTTCAAGACTGCTTGAAAGTCGTTCGTGTTCTCGTCTCAGCCCTCCAGACAAGCAGATCTGTCTCGAGTTGGTGGGCTGTCGCCATGTATTCGATGGCACCGAGTGACGCTGCACAGAGGCAGACGACACGGTGAACTCCAGCGGAGGTTACCCTACCTCCGCTGGAGTACACCGTGTGTCTCCCATGAGTCTCAACTAGCGGGAGTCTTAGCGTAAATTAGCTGGAAAATAGACTCCCGTCTCCAGTACAGACTGCAGTCTTAGACTCCCTCTTAGACATGGTGGCTGGAGTCCACCATGTGTGCACCTTCAAAACAGAAGAGACCTGCATGACGAGGGCATCACCACCCACCGGGCCACCCGCTAGGTCCATTTTTTCTTCTCCGCTTCTCTGCCTTCTTTGGACTATTTGAGCTCTGTGCGGATCACGATGGGGTCACTTTCTATTTTTTTATGGCGTTTTTTCTGACTGTTTTACTGTCCCAAAGTCACAAAAAAAACGCCGAAAATGAGATCGACCTTTTTTTTTTTTTTCAGAAAACCGGGAACCGGGAAACCCTGGTTTTGAAAACCGGAAAACCAGACCTATCTTATCCCCTGGTGTTTATTGTCATGGCAGGTGTTTGGCCTTCCAAGAAGTTCCAAAAAAAAAGGCTTCGTGTGTGCTTTTCTGCGTGAGCTGGAGAGGCGCTAACTCACCGCCCCGACCTCCTCACGCCCCCCCCGCCCCCCGCCCCTCCCTCACCCATCACCGCCATGTCAGCGTGTTGTGTGCTGTGCAGTGGAGATCGCATCGTGACAAGTGTGGCCCGGCCTCTCTGCTCCCGCTCCGGGGAGCTTGGAAAAGACTTGTTGAAACTGTCTAGGGTGGGGGATCACATTGAGCAGCTTCTGCCAATATCGGCCATCACCCTTCCGCCGTGCCACCTGATGGCCAGAACCTGAAACCGTCATGGAGTGCCATGACGAACGGATGCACCGACAACAAAATGTTCTGAAAAGCTGTGGTGCCTGCCGCCTGGAGTCGTCTCGTTTATCCGTGGGGTGCCTGTGCGCCTTGCAAATGCAAGGCGTGCAGGCTCCTGGGAATGAGGTGGGTTCATGAAGCGGTAGTGGTGGTAGTGGTGGTGAAATATCACAAAACGAACATCCAGAGAGACGTATTTTTATTCAACACCTTCATACGAGCCGCACCCCAAAACACATGCTCAGGGGGGTGCCACATTAGGGGGCAGTGAACAAGGACAATGCGACCGAACAGTGTGTAGAAAGCCTGCAGCACCCACCCCCACCCACTCTGCCCTTTTTTGACCCACACCTCCACGCCATTGCCACGTCATCTCAACGCCTTCACGACAGGGAGCTGCACACAGTACTCCCCTCTCCCCTCCCCGCCGCACTCCTGTCACTACACTCTGAGCCACCGCTCCTCGATTGGCTGAACCCCTCACGACGGAGGTGAGTTTGCGCGTGGGCAGCAGAGAGAAGGGTTTATTGGGGCAACTTCTGCACCCGACTGCATAAAGGAATAGAGACACGTTTCTCTCTGCTGTGACTGTTGCACTGTCACCAAATGGCGCACCCAGGCCTCGCCATGTGTCCCTCGCAGAGCTTCTCGAGCCTTGATCTCACGTCGCTCAGCCCCGGGCAAGTGGAGGCAGCAGCCACGCTCCTCCCCTACCGGCGCCACTGGAAGCTTCCGAAGCTCTTCGACAGGTCCGTTGCTTCCGCCGTGCTTCACTGCGAGGAGGTCATCAAGGTGTGTGCCCACAGCTTTTGATTTGCCTCCTGCAACGGGATGGGGTGGGGGTGGGGGGCTTGTCGTCAAGACAGCAGCCCGTTTATATTTGCTATCTGAGTTCACGTGACCAACGGTGGGTTTTCAGCTTTTCTCGGTCACATAAGGTCCCCTGAGGTGAACGCAGATAGCCTATTGCTTCTAAACACACCACGAATTGCCCTGCCACCGCCACACACCCAACGCAGCACCACAACCGGAAGAGGGGGACGTCGAAGCGTTATTTGCTTGTGACGCTGCGCGGCGTGTTTGTGTTTGATATGGACGGCAAGATGCGGCGCCACCTGTCCCTGCAGGACATCGACAAGATGTACATCGAGGAGACGCGCGGCTGCCTCGCCGTCTTCACCAGCAGGAAGAGCCGCCCGCTGAAGCTGCAGCTCCTCCGCCCTGCGGGGGAGGGCCTCGAGGACATTGTGACGTCAGCAGCACTGCTGCAGCACAACAAAGACATCAGGGTGCGCCACGTCCCTGCACTCACGTTGGAACAGAAGATGCGGATGAACGTTGCGAAGTGATCAGCCAGTGCATAGTCATATTACCAAGAGTGGTGGGGCGGCATGCTTTTGGCTGTGCGGCTAACTCGCTTATCGCACAATACTTCATCGCCGCGCTTCTCCCTCCCGCCACCCCTGCATCACAACACGTGCGATCTTCACCATTTGGGTGCAACTCAGCCTCTAGCGGACACTGTCCGCCCCAAGGACTCAGCTCCAAGACTTCTTGCGATAGCGCAGCCTCAAGCGCCCATTTGCAGTGCCCGGAGGGTGCTGCTTCTGCTTCTGAAGGGTTTCCGAGAATGCCTCTGAACCCCCTCCTTCAGATTTGTCGGAAATTGCGGCATGTTCTCGCCTCCGGTGGACTCCTGCTCCGAGCGGCTGTCCTGTCCGAGGGTTGAGGGACATATCACACCCCCCCACCCCACCCCCCACCCCCCAACCAACCCCTGCGAAAACGACATCAGAAATCATAACTCGTTATAAGGCGGCAGCGTATCCACCTTCCCCTCCCCCCTCCCCCACCGGCCCTCCGGGAGCCGAACTGGGGTGGGGTGGGGGTGTGGGGTGGGGAAGGTTGGTGTGCCACTTTCCCCAACACCCCCGATTCTTTGATCTCCCACCCTGCGAGTGCATAACGCAATGCCTCCCCTCGGTATCGCCCTTCCCCCCCTACCCTTCCTCCCCAACGCACACCACGCGCGTGAAAAGGGTAAGCGGCATTGGGTATTCCTTGCCTTTTTCTCACACACACGGTGGGATCTTGTAAATTTTACATGTATAACTACAAGTATATACATGTATTATACATGTATAATACTTGCATGTCAACTATTATACATGTATAATACATGTATATGCCTGAAATATACATGTAAAATACATGTACCGTAAACGGAAATATTGTGGACCGTAATAAAGGTGAACCGTACTATAGGTGGACCGTAAAAAAGATGGAACAAATGGGATTTTTCCGGAACTTGGAACATTTTTACGGTCCACCTATTTTACGGTTGGGATAGTGGACTTGGCGGTTTCTTTTACGAGTTCCTTCGCGACGAAGTCGCGAAGGAACCAAGGAAATCGTACGACTGAAGCTGCAGGATTAACACCACAGGGCCTCAGCACAGAGTGTGCGCTCACCATCGTCCGGGAACTGTTCTCCCACAGTTACTGCAGGGTGTACTACACTAAAGGAGTACGATTTCCCTGAATTTTTCGGGCACTGATTCACGAATTTACCTCTGGAGGGAGCCCGGTGGTATCAGCTTCTGTCTGCGCGCCCTGCCGTACTGTGGCTGCTTTTGTGGGCTCGTGCAGCAGGTTCTACTTTTACTTCTACCGGAATGCTCCTTGCATGGTACTACACTTCTCGAGGTGTGGTGGTGGGTGAGTCTCGAGGTGAGTGGTGGTGATCGTGCCTTTTCCACACGCAGGGAGGACTTGCTTCTCTTGCTGGTGTTGGTTGCGGTGGTGGAGGGAGGGTCCAAAGCTGGGAGGTCGGGAGGCCTACGTGTGGGTGTCTGCGGCGTGGAGGCCGCAGTCCGCGCCCCGCAACCCACCAGCCCGCGGGCGAAAATCGCATTGTCTTTTCCATATTCAGTCCCAATAAATGGTGGACCGTAAAAAAGATGGAACGTTTGGCCTTTTTTTGGGAACTTGGAACATTTTTACGGTCCACCCTTTTTCCGTTTACGGTATATCAAGTAAAAATACAAGTATAATACTTGCATGTCAACTATTATACTTGTATTTTTACTTGATATACATGTATTTTACATGTATATTTCAGGCATTTACATGTATTTTACATGTATAATACTTGTCATGCAAGTATTATACATGTAAAATACTTGCATGACAAGTAAAATACTTGCATGCAAGTAAAATACATGTATTTTACTTGCATGCAAGTATTTTACTTGTCATGCAAGTATTACCGTATACGTAAATATTTTGGAACGTAAATATTATGGAACGTAAATATTATGGAACGTAAATATTTTGGAACGCTGGTGGGTTGGCGTTCCAGATTTTTTTCGTTCCATAATATTTACAGGGCTTTCTGCGACTCGGGGACTTGGACCAGGTGATCGGACGGCATACAGAGTCCCTGACGGGACCTACTCGTGCACTTTTCGCGCGATTCCTGACGCAAGCCGTCCTCACCACCGAGTCCCCAACTGGCCCTGTAAATATTATGGAACGTAAATATTATGGAACGGACCGGCCAAAAATGGGCCCGTTCCATAATATTTACGTTCCATAATATTTACGTATACGGTATAATAGTTGACATGCAAGTATTATACTTGTATTTTTACTTGATATACATGTATTTTACATGTATATTTCAGGCATATACATGTATTATACATGTATAATAGTTGACATGCAAGTATTATACATGTATAATACATGTATATACTTGTAGTTATACATGTAAAATTTACAAGATCCCACCGTGCAAGGGTTGCCCCCCCCCCCCCCCCCGGCCCCCCTCCAGCTCTCGAGCCACTTCCCCCCCCCCCCCATGCCATGAATTCTTGTCTTCTCGACATACCTTGCCCCCCGTCATCCTCCCCGGGACCCCCTCCGCCTCAAGGGGGAGGGGGTACGGTGTACGTTATCTCTTAAGTGCGATACCCCGGTGTAGTGTTAGTTGCCTCTCGAGACTTCTTTCTTCTCACCACCCCCAACAAGACCCCCTACCTTACCCCCCAGGTGTATGTATGGTGTATCCGCGGTGGAATGATGGTGTCCCTGAATAGGCCGATTTGCGTAGTTTTCGTTCTGATGTAGTTCCTCGGCGGCTTTCTTTGATTTCAGGGGCACGTGAGCTAATCAGGGGCAAGTGAGCTAATTTATCCCCCCCCCCCCCAACATCTCTCCTCCAATCCGTTCTTCACACATGCCGCTCCGTACAGAAGCTGGTGTTTTATTCCATCTTGTCTTGTTGTTCTTTGCTTCCGAGACTCTTTCGAGAAGTCGCCCCCTCCACAGAGGATCAACATGCGTGGGCTGCTCGATGACGCCCTTGCTGTTGATTTTGACAACTCCTTCTGCATGTGAGGCCGGGGTTTTCTCGTTTGTATTGCCTTTTCTTCTGCCCTTCCATATCAACAATGCAAGCCCTGGCGTGGCGGCGGCGAGCCTTCTCGATTCTGCTGTGTGCCAAAAAAAGCGAGCTCTGCGGTGACCCGTAACAAAAATGTGGGGGTCATACCGGTGCACGGTGTTTTGGCAGGGTGTGAAAGCACCCCAGATATCCGAGAAGTGCTTTTTTTTAAAAGGCATCGCCGGTATTGCCCCCACTCCCGGATGCTCGTGCTTCCTGTGTGGATTCAATCCAGTGGATTGATTTCCGCCGTGCTGATATGATGTCCTTCAAGCCAATGCGAAAAGCTCTCGTGACCACCTTCCACCCCCTTCCCCCCCCCCCCCGTGCCTGCTGCCAGTTTAGGCACACTTCGGCAACTATACTGCAGCCCTTTCGGTTTGGGCTCAAGCCACCAAAACAGCTGCGCGGCTTGAGCCGGAACCCCCACCCCACACAGAGGAACCCCCAATATGCAGCTCCGTTCTGGGTTCATGGCGCTGGCTGAGTATATCCTTTTCGCACACTCGCCTACCTGTCCAGAGGCTTAGCTTGGGGGGGGAAACTCGGTCAGCTGACCGAGTTTCAGCCAAACCCGGAAAAAAACTCGGTCAGCCCAAAAAAAAAAAGGGTAAAAATTTCCGCGAAAAAATCGGATTTTTTATGGGGTGCAGCAGCACAGGAGGTGAAGCACGCGTGCGAGCGGAACGCGAACACCCCATTCTCCTTCTGTCCCGGATTCGTCGCTAGCCCGCGAATAACGTCAGCAGTCTCGAATTCCGTCTCCCGGCAACATGGTGGGCACGCAGGTGCAGGAGGCTCTGGGCCACATCGCTGACCATTGCCTGGCACCTCTCCCGGGGATCACTGGCGCGTACCCTTGCCCGGACTTCAATGCCCCAGCAGCACACCCACTGAAGTGGGCACAGGCGCACAAGACTGCCCTTCTGCAGGAGCCCGGGTGTCTGTTCCGAGTTTCGGAGGTTGGGCTTGCAGGAGGTTATTCGGCGGTTTACCTCGGGAAACCTCGCTCTCACGTGCAAGCTACTCCAGCTTGCATCTAATCAGGAATGCTTTGACCTCGCACGCCCTGCTCTGCCATGAACAAGCGCCCAGAAGTGACCCTTGATGAGATAGGGTCCCATCTCTGCAGCTGCGTATTCGCTGCAATCTTCACCTCCCGTGACTGTCCGCATCTACAGGAGAAATGTTGCATCGACAACGGCAGTGCTGGGCACTGCTTCTGTTGAATGCTTGTTTCCAAGCCCCGCTTTGTCTCCACCAGGCTTCGCCAACTGAGCAGCAAAAGCCTTGCAAATGTACTCTTTGCGGGAGTGGAATGTCGCGAAGATTCACAGGGTATCTCCGTAGCCACTCTTGCGAGGTAGAAAAGTTCACGGGATCACCAAGAAGGCTCTTTGTCGGCCCACTTCAGGACTATTTGCGCTGCCGGGACTGCACCCGCCACTGGCGGGGAACTGCCAATGCAGCACCTACAAAGGCAACAAAGCAAACTCAGGTTGAGGCTGCAGACCTGGTTGCTGAGCTGGTGTTCTAGAAGGGGGGGACCCGGGAAGGCAGCAACGTCGAATTCTGGGTGAACGGGGTGGTGGGGGGCAACTCAACTGTGTGTACTGTGACCGAGTCTGACCGAGTTTCGGCCCCAACCCCAAAATCCAAGCTAAGCCCCTGTACCTGTCCTGCCTGCAAAAAAAAATGTTTAAAAAAAACAAGTGGCTCGATATGTTTTCCAAGCCCGCACTTCTTTCCTGGCTGGGGCGGAAGACGTTCCCGCAAAAACAATGGGCTGGGTGCTTTGCTTCCCAGTGCATAATAATCAGACACTGGCCGTGCGACACTCAATCTGCAAATATGCACGCAACCTGGGTTGAACGAACCGGACGGCCAGAAGAACCCGAGGCACCGGCCCCTCTCGCCGGGGGCTGCCAAGAAATATGTCCAAAAATTGTTCAAATCGTTTATGAAACTGCTGCGCGTCCTTTCTTAACCATTGGGATGATGCCTTCATGGGCCATCTCCTTGGACAGGGCAGTGTTTTCAACGAATTGACCTGTTCTTTTCACTGCATGCCGTGCTTCCAGGCACAGCTCCATGTGCCTGCTCGGGAGGGGGAGGGGAGGGGGTGTGCGTGTGTGATTCGCACCCATCCCCTCTCTTGCTTTGGATTTGGCTTGTGCGGCGGCGCTCCCACGCCCCCTCCCCTCCCGTAAAATACTGATTTGCAAAGTTCAGCCAGGCCCGGAGAAGCTGACCGGGTCGCGCGGGCAGAGCCACGCCACCGAGCACTTCTCTTCTCCTGTGTTGGAGGGTGCCAAAGCAGAATCGGCAGTCTTTTTTCGACGCCCCCCCTCCCGCCCTTCCCCTCTGTTCCCCTATCTAGACCACCCCGAATAGCGACGCGACGCCTAACACAGTGTAGAGCCTACCACCTTACCCCCGCCCTCCGTGCAGCGTTGCTTCCGTTGTGCACACCTGTGCACGGGGCATCGCCATACATCCACCCCTTGACCCCACAGCTCCTTGGGTTCATCAGCGTGCGTGGTTTGCCACGGATGCCTCCTTTTTGAATCCCTTCGGTTCTGAGGGCGGGGTGTGTGTGTATGTGTATGGGTGCGCGTGAAATCGTTCTTTCTCCCATAGCGACCAAAGCCTTCTAACCCTGCCTCTGTTTGCTGTGCATTTATTCCGTCTTGTTGGAGGGGAGGGCCACAAGGCGGACGTTCTGCAAAATCAAATGCCACCCAACCTGTTTTGCGCGGGAAGGAGGGAAATGGGGTGGGGGGGGGGGAATCAATGAATGCCCTTCAGCCGCCCCCCCCCCCCCTCCCCTGCGTGGCGCTGAAATTACACTGTCTGTCCGAGAGGAGGGTGTGGTGGGGTCTTCGCTGCGCTGCGGGGTCTCACCATACCTTTTGTGAGAAGAAAGAACCGCCGAACTTTGTTAGAAACGAAGAAGCAAAATAAAAAAAACCCACCGTTTTGCCCAGTGGTCGCGCTAACTTCACTCCCTACTCCCGGGATTTTCGGCGATTTTTTGAGGTACCTGGGACCCCCCGTGTATAAGTCCCCCCCCTTACCCCCGTGTTTAAGTCCCCCCCTGGGGGTCTGGCAGGGGGGGGGACTTAAACACAGGGGGACCTAAACACGGGGGTGGGCTGGTCTGGAGGGTCATCAGGTGGCCCCTAGGCCCTCCAGGTGCTGTCAGAGTCGAAAAGTGGGGTGCCAAAAGTCCATCCGGACAGGAATTACCCCCCTACGACAGCAGAGGAAGAGGTCTTCTTGGTCTCCACTGTGCCACCCCCGTGTTTAAGCCCCCCCTGTGTTTAGGTCCGCCCCCCCCGTGTTTAAGTCCCCCCCGGCCGAAAATCGCCTCCAGGGGGGGGACTTAAACACGGGGGGTCCCAGGTACGTTTTTTATTTGCAAACAGGGATTTGTCCACAACTCGAAAAGTTTTGGTACCCCAACTCAGTATGAAAAAAGTGCACCAAAAAAAAATGAAAGTGACCCCATGGCGTTTCGCACGGATCTCAAATATTCAAAGGAAGGCAGAGACGGGGAGAGAAAAAAATGGGCCCCGCGGGGCGGGGGTGGGTGGTGGGGGCGGGTGGGTGGCCTTGACGGCCGCTGCTCTTCACGCCCTGAGGTTCACCGTTCCCCAAACTTCCACAAGCATCGCTTTGCATGAAACTCTCAGCACCCCTTTTGCCTTCCCCACCGAGTGACTGCTTCCCGCGCAGCACTGGGCTGACCTGATGTCGGAGTGATCCACACCGAGTTCAGCTCGGAACAGCTGTGCACTACCGTGGCCTCCGGCGGCTGGGGGGCTCCGCCCCCCAGACCCCCCTGTATAGCGTGTGCACGAGGTTTCACATACAACGTGCTTCGTGGGGTCCCCACGTCCAGTGCTGGCATCAGTGTCTTGAACAGGCTACACCCTCGCCGTATCAGGGGTGGCACTCAAGCTGGCACATGTTTGCCTACTTGGTGGCGTTGTTGGCAGTTGAGCTGAGTGGGGAACTCCCGTCCCTGCTTTCCGAGCAGGTGCCTGACCCCTTGCCCGGGTTGTTACTGATCAGACAACCAGGACGGAAAATTTGAGTGTCTTCAAACAAGCCCATTTTTTCAAAATGACCCCACTACGATCCGGGCGAGGCTCGGAAATGCAACGAAACGCGGTTTCCCCGCCCAAAAACGAGCCCCTTTTTCAGGTACGTTTTTTCGCTCCCGATTTCCAAATTTTGGGTGATTTTTCCAATATTTAGCGCGACCACTGGTTTTGCCGCACGACGCGGTGGCCAGGGGCCTGACATGTCAGGGTGACAACACCCTGGCATCAAAAATGGGTTGTCGGGGTAAGATGTCACCTGACAGTGTCACCCTGACCACTGGCCATCGCGTCGTGCGGAAGCACCCCACCCCGCCCCCCTCCCTGCACAACACAATCCCTGAAGCCTTGCTGCCACCTCCACTGTGTGCGCTGATGGGTTTGGAAGCCAGTAGCGCTTGGGCAGGTGGGCATCCAGCTAGCAACCCCTACCCTACCCACACATATGAGTGCGTTGCACCACAGGCGATTGTGGGTGTTTTACACGACTGCAAATACAATGTGCGTGCGAAGTCTTACAGTGCTGCCGATTCAATGATTTCGGTGGCACCTTGGATGGCACCTCTCTGTGGCAACAGTGCGTCGCGTTGCCTCCTGCCTTGCGAGGGCGGTTCCCTGTTCCGCACCTCTTTCTGAGCGAGGGTCAATTGGGGATTATTCTCTGATATTCGTGCAGAGAAGTGACCCTGCTCAGGACCTGCTTGACAACGGTTTCGACAGAGACGCGATTCTCCCATTTGGCTGCCACGGTTAACAGGGTTGGGGGGGTGCGTATATATTGCAGGCTTAGATCAACTCCACCCCTCCTGCTCCCCTCCCCTCATTATCCTTGCCCGGCTTTCCTGCTCTTGCTTGATTGAGATTGTCTTTTGTTGAGGACAAGGCTTTTTGTAAGTTAGCTGTTTGTCCATATCTCCGTGGGGGTCTAATCGTACTACCCACAATGCGTCAGGACTACCACAGTTCGGCTGGGGCTCTGAGGGAATCTGGCCTGAGAGCCAAGCCGTGAAGAAGGGTGAAACTCGGTATCATAGCCAAATAAAATGACCCCATCACAATCCGCACGGATTCCAAACATGTCAACAAACAGGGGTTTGGGCTGGAAATGCCGCTCAGAGCATCACCAGCTGACCCATTTCTTGCATTCCATGACGCAAGCGGTCCTGCCCATTACTACCACCCGGGAGTACGATTTGGCCCCCCTCCAGTGGCGTCCTTCTCCTCTCCCACCGCGCCACGCGACAGTGCAAGGTTCGAAAATGTCACGCCCACCCCACCCCGCCCACCCAGACCCCTTATGACTCGACGGCGTATTGCCCGACCCGCTTGCGTGTTGCCATTTCGTGTCGCCTGCCTCACCCACACCCTGCAGGTGGGGCTGGGTCGTTGGGTCGCTGGGATCGTCAGTGCAGTCCACACGCACACAGCGGTCAGGCTCGATGGTGAACCATGAGGCGCTACGCCCCTGCCAGATCCCCGAGAAGTTTGAAAGCTTCTCCGACTGCACTGACCTGCTGTACATCTCAGATGTGATGAAGGTGTGTACCCCTCCCTGACTACTGGGCTGGCTTTCTCCCCCCTGAGTGTTGCCCACTCTGTGTGCTCAGGCTATGATGCAAGGGGTCGGGAGATGTGTGGCCGGTTCTTTCCGCGGTGGTTGCCATGCATCAACACGGCTACACCCGACAGACGTTTGTGCAGCGACATTGCTTCTCAGGCGGACAACACGCCATCCATTGTCGTCCTGGGCACCGTGCTACCCCACGTCGCGCACCCCCCCGCCTCCTGCCACCAGATCATTCTTGTGCTTCCTTCTGCTTCTATTTCACTGCCCCTCCTGCCACCACCTCCCTTCGTCCTGCAGGTCACATACGACGTGTACCACAGTGCCCAGCCGAACATCCTGGACCCCCGCGTGCTGGCGATCCGCCCGAAGCTGTTGGTTGTGCTGGATCTCAGGTCTGGGGTCCCCAAGTCGCACACGGTGCTGATCAAGGATATCACCAGGGTATTTTTCCAGTCGGTTAGGACGCAGGGGAAGGGGGGGGAGGAGGAGATGGTGGAGGTGGAGGATGAGGAGTACCTGCACCTGATGACCATCTTCGCAAAAGAGGCGGTGTCAATACAGGATGTGCTATTAGGGGTGGCGCCAAAGGAGGCGGAGCGAAAAGAGGTGGAGCCCATCAGGTTGCACTTCCCCAGCATGGAGGAAGGGCGCCAGGCGGCGCAGATCCTGGAGGACACCGCGATGGCGCATGGGTATGGCCTCCATGTGATGGATGTCGCACCCGGCAGGTCCGACGACACAGGCAAGCCCTCGGAGCTGGACACGGACAAAAGAACATCCAATCCACTGGTTATGGAGACTGTGTTTCTGCACCACTGGGGGGAGGAGGCGCGGCGGCCGACCCGCGATGAGCTGGTCGCTGCGAAGAAGCTGTACCCCTGCGTCATCCCTAAGAAGTTCAAAACCTTCTGCAACTGCACTGACCTGCTGTATATCACAAAAGTGATGAAGGTGTGTGTCACATTTGCTGCCACTTTGCGACCCAGCGGGTCGCTTCAACTCAATGCCGATCCCCTCGGCGTGGGTTGTGGACTCACGGACCGTTTCAGTGGTGACTACAAAAAGTACTAAATTGCAAGGTGCTGGGAGACTTGCTCTTCCATTCACGCTCGACAATCAATCCCTCTCCCTTCCATCGTCAGTGAAGGGAGATCATTCCTGTGCTTCCTTCTACTTCTATTTCACTACCCTCCCCCCTTTGTCCTGCAGGTCAAATACGTCAAGGCTGCCGGTACAGTCCCCCGTGTCACATTAGTCCCCCGCGTTCTGATGATCTGCCTGAAGGAGGTGTTTCTGCTAAATACCGAGTCTGGCAAGTGGCAGAATATGCCAATCAGGAACATCACCAAGGTGCTCGTCGAGGTGAGGGCGCCGAATGTGGAGAAAACGGACCTGCTCGCCATCATCGCAGAGGACGAGCCCACGCTCACGCTGCACGTCCCCAAAGAGGCGAATGTGTGTACAGCGAAATTTGTATTGGAAGACATCGCGGATGCGTTCGACTATAACCTGGAGATGATCAAGGTACCAACCCCTGACACCACTCAGTCCTCAGCGCTGTACGGGGTCAAGGCGCGCATCGAGAGGCTTCGGTTGAAGAGGAAGAACCACGAAAGCTGGGCATCCGGGAAGCTCTTCCGTGCGATAATCGGCGAGCCTCTGCCGAAATCGCATGAACAGTCCACACCCTCCCCACCACACAAATCGGATCCACACGCAGTCCTCCCTCCCTGCCCCCTCTGGTATTCGAAGCAACCTCACTGGGTTGGGAGGCCGCATCCCCGCTTCTGTCACGTCCCCTCTGGCGCCTGGGCCACCTCCCCATGCTGTGCCAGCACCGGAGCAATCCGACACACCGCGTCTCACCCCGCCTCCTGTCGTGCCGCTGCATCAGGGGGAGGTGGGCCCGTCCACACGCCCACAGCGGTCGGGCTCGATGGTGAACCATGAGGCGCTACGCCCCTGCCAGATCCCCGAGAAGTTCAAAAGCTTCAGCTCCCTGAAGTGCCGTATATCCCAGACTTGCTGAATATGTGTGTCCCTCGGTGCTCTCCCTGAATCGGGTCTGGGGGCAGATGACCGAAATCGGATACAGCGCTACACATGGGCACCTGACTGGGCTTCTGAGTCCCAAAAGTGACCGCACGCTTATGTCACCACTGGTGTTTACACTGTTTGAGCTCGTGAGCTTCGGACATAGTATCCCCCACGCCACAGTGAAGGCAGTATTGTGACAGCGCGTTATTGTTGTATCCGGTTTCGATTATCGACAGCCCCCGGACTCCTCAGCTTTAGGGAAAGCCCCAATGGGGCATCGACACACTTTTTCCTTTGCCCCGCTTTCCAGCTCTCTTGATTGAGATTGCCTTTTGCTTTTGGACGAGGATTCTTGTATATTAGCTTGCTTGTCCGCCCTTGATCCACCTTACGCACTCAACTCTCTCCCTCGCCACGCCACAGTGCAAGCCGGATGGAATCGAAAATGGCACGCCCACCCCACCCCCCCCCCCCCCCCCGCGCCCACCCAGCCCCCTTCTGACTCGATGGCGTGTTTAGTGCCAACAACCCTCTGCCCTCTCTTGCCTGTGCTTGGGTCACCTCGCACCCACACCCTGCAGGTGGGGCTGGGCCCTGCCGTCAGGCAGGCATCATGGCACAGCCGGGTGGTGTGGGGCTGCCCCCGTCTGCCCGAGGGCCAGGGTCGCCAGGTCCTGACACACCCACGCAGCTGTCAGGCTCGATGGTGAACCCGGAGGGGCTGATGCGCCCCTGCCAGATCCCCAAGATATTCAAAAGCTTCTCCAACTGCCCTGACCTGCTGTACATCGCAGATGTGATGAAGGTGTGTGCCTCCCGCTGCCCGCTGGGTTGTGTTTCCCCCCCCTCTCGTAGCAGTGCTGGCACTAGGGTGGCAGAACGTTTGTGCAGAGACATTGCTTCTCAGGCGCACCACACGCCATCCGTTGTTGCTGGGAGCACCCCTGCTGTGCCCATCACAACACCCTACCTTTCCTGGGCACACCATGATACCCCACGTCACGCACCTCCCCTTTCTGCAGATCAAAAACACCAGGCACAACCTGTTCAAACCGAACACCCTCGTCCCCCGCGTGCTGGCGATCCGGCCGAAGCTGTTGATTGTGCTGGATGCCGGGTCTGGGGTCTCCCGGTCGCACATGGTGCCGATCAGCAAGATCACCAAGGTGCTGTTCGAGTCGAAGAAGAAAAAGAAGACCGGGGGCAAGAAGGCGGAGGTGGAGCTGCATCTGATGACCATCACCGCAGAGGGCGAGCCCGAGCTCAAGCTGCATTTCCCCAACGGCGTGGATGGATGCCAGGCGACGCAGCTCCTGCATGCCACCTCGGTAGTGCACGGGTATGGCCTGGAGGTGGTGAAGGACCCAGACAAGACTGACGACGAGTCCTCGGCAGTGTTCGGGGGCAGCGAGAAGCCTGACGACAGGGAACCCAACCCGCTGGTGATGGAGTCTGTGTTGCAGCATCACGGGGAGGTAGGGCCGCGCGAGAAGCAGCTGGATGCTGCAAAGAGGCTGCACCCCTGCCTGATCCCAGAGAAGTTCAAAAAACTCACCCACTGCCCTGACCTGCTGCACATCTCACATGTGAAGAAGGTGTGCGAGCAACTTGTGTGCGAGTGTGTGTGTGATTCATTGTTGTCCCGCTGTGCCCATCACAACAGCCTACCTTTCCTGGGCACCATGCTACCCCACGTCGCGCACCCCCCCGCCGCCTGCCACCAGATCATTCTTGTGCTTCCTTCTGCTTCTATTTCACTGCCCCTCCTGCCACCACCTCCCTTCGTCCTGCAGGTCACATACGACTTTTTCAACGTATATCGACCCAACTCCCTGGACCTCCGTGTGCTGGCGATCCGCCCGAAGCTGTTGGTTGTGCTGGATCTCAGGTCTGGGGTCCCCAAGTCGCACACGGTGCTGATCAAGGATATCAGCAAGGTGCTTTTCCAGCCGAGGATGAAGGCTTATAGAGATGAGGAGGTGGAGGAGGAGCACCTGCACCTGATGACCATCATCGCAAAAGAGGCGGTGTCAATACAGGATGTACTATTAGGGGTGGCGCCAAAGGAGGCGGAGCGAAAAGATGTGGAGCCCATCAGGTTGCACTTCCCCAGCATGGAGAAAGGGCGCCAGGTGGCGCAGATCCTGGAGGACACCGCGATGGCGCATGGGTATGGTCTGGATGTGGTGGTGAAAGACAAGCCCTCACCAGTGGACGGGGATGATAATCCACTGGTTATGGAGACTGTGTTTCTGCATCACTGGGGGGTGGAAGAGCGGCCGACCCGCGCTCAGCTGGCTGCTGCGAAGAAGCTGGACGCCGAACCCGAGATCCCCGGGAAGTTCGAAAACTTCCCCAACTGCCCTGACCTGTTGTTCATCGCAGATGTGATGAAGGTGTGTATCCCTCTCGCTGCCCCGAAATTTGCACCCCACGCAGTGCATTTGCAAACCCACCACGACTCATTTTCCCTTCCCTTGTGTTCGTTTGGCTGACAGTCAGTGCGCCCTGTGCAAGGTCCGTGCAGCGTTTCACGACAAGAAAGAAGGGCAGAGATAGCCAGTTTGTGCGGTCCTTTTCGTCACCGCTGTGTTGTCCCACTCTCACTGAGACCTGCACCACCAGGAGGGCAAAGCTTGTCGCCACCTCCCCTTTCTGCAGGTCAAATGCGTCAAGGTCGCCGGCACGGTCCCCCACGTCCGATGCTTCCCCCACGTGCTGGCTATCTGCCTGAAGCAGGTGTTTCTGCTGAACAGCGAGTCTCCTGTCGCCGAGCGGCACGTGGTGCCGATGAGCAGCATCAACAAAATGCTGTTCGAGTCGGAGAACAAGGTGGACCTGCTCACCATCATGGCAGAGGACGAGCCCGCCCTCAGGCTGCAGGTCCCCAAAGCGGCAAATGTGTTCGGGGTGAAAGACAAACTGGAATACCTCGCCACTGCGTTCGATATTGCCATGCATGTGGCGGAGGTTGCAGCCCATGGCAAGGTTAGCTGGACGAAGGTAACACAAACATCGCCTCTGTCTAAAGTACGCGTGAACTGTTCCTCGCACCCAAGGATTGCCGTGACCACACCATAGTCTGCGTGTGCTGCAAAGGAACCATGCTCACATCTGAAACACGCCGGAAGGCTCGCAAGATGGAGGTCACGAGTCTTCGGGAAGCGATACTCCTGAGAACGCAGTGCACTGATGCCATGACCTGTTCTGGTGTCCAGTATGGCGCATATCATCCCCTGCTGCGACCTGCCTTCTCACCCGTATGTAACGCGCAAATCCGCAGTGCCCTCCGTGCTTCACGGATGTGAGCTCCACTAGCACATCACTTCAGGGCATCAAGTGCGTGGGCTTCGTCAGAAGGAAGCTGCACGCCTCCCCATGCAGAACCCACGGCATCCGTACGCCCTCACCGGGTGTGTCCTTGCTGCCGGACTGCGTCTCGGGGGGTTGAAGGAGAACGGCCTTGCACAGGCACCCCTTTGGTGCCGGCTTAACAAAGGCGGCTTCCCGTTGGGTTTTGGGCACTGCTCTCCATGCACTCGGCGTGCTGGTTTCAGGGGATGCCGCACCTGGGGACTCACAGCAGTGCGCTCCCACCGGTCCGTTCGCGCCCAACATGCCCTATTTGTGCACGGCATCAAACCACGTCGTGAGTGACTATGCCCTCAAGCGAGGGCCTGCGACTGGCAGACCGGATGAAATGCGTGAGCGGCTGGGGCTTCCCCCTCGTGTGGCCTGTGGCCCAGGGTCGCTTACCAGCGACCGTGCGCCACAAGGCATAACGCACTGCAGTGTAGTGTCTTCGCTTTGCCTCGTTATTGTCTTTTGAGGAGGGGCTCTGGCCTGATGCGATTCCCTGCCCTGAGGGACAGGGCAACAAGGCGCACAGGGAGGCGTTGCAAGGCGGAATGCCTCTCACTGCAACAGTTTAACGAAATGGCCGACAACCTTGGCCTTGCCCAGCTTTTTGACCTTTCAAATCTTGCGGAAGTGAGCTTGCTTGTCCGCCCTTGATCCACCTTACGCACTCAACTCTCTCCCTCGCCACGCCACAGTGCAAGCCGGATGGACTCGGACACGCTCGCCCACCCCACCACCCCACCCCACCCCACCCCACGCCCACCCAGACCCCTTATGACTCGATGGCGTCTTGCCCGACCCGCTTGCGTGTTGCCATTTCGTGTCGCCTGCCTCACCCACACCCTGCAGGTGGGGCTGGGTCGTTGGGATCGTCAGTGCAGTCCACACGCACACAGCGGTCAGGCTCGATGGTGAACCATGAGGCGCTACGCCCCTGCCAGATCCCCGAGAAGTTTGAAAGCTTCTCCGACTGCACTGACCTGCTGTACATCTCAGATGTGATGAAGGTGTGTACCCCTCCCTGACTACTGGGCTGGCTTTCTCCCCCCTCATTCCGCACTGTCGTCAGAGTGTTGCCCACTCGTGCTCCCTTCCAGGTCGAGCCATATGCTGGTTTTCTCACATGTTATGTGGCGAGTGACATTCTCCACTCCCCACACCACACCCCTTTCTGCAGATGGGCAGCAGAGGCGCCACGGTCCCCCGCGTGCTGGCGATACGCCGGAATCAGGTGCTTATGCTGGATGCAGGCGTGCCTGACCCTGACGTGCGACGCATGGTGCTGATCAGCAAGATAACCAAGGTGCTGTTCGAGCCGAAGGAGGAGGCGGACTTGCTCACCATCACCGCAGAGGGCGAGCACCCTCTCAAGCTGCAGGTCTCCAAAGTGTCAAACGGGCGCCAGGCGGTGCAGATCCTGGGCGACACCGCAAAGGTGCACGGGTATGCCATGGAGGTGGAGGAGCTCCCAGCCCCTGGCAAGTCCTCAGCGCTGGACGGGGGCAGCACGAGCGCAGAGAAGCCCAAAGGCTTCTTCAGGACATTTGAGAAGCTCGGCACGATGGTGAAGCAGCGTGTGCTCCGGCGTGCCCCCCAGCCCAGCCCGCCGACACGGGTCGCCTCCCCCCCGCCACGCAAAGAAGAGGCACCCCCGCAGACTGCCCTGCCTGTGGCGCAGGGTCGCCCCTCGGCATCTGGGGCCGCGTCCCCGTCTTCTGTCGTGCCGCTGCATCAGGGGGAGGTGGGGCCGTCCACACGCACGCAGCGCCCCTGCCAGATTCCCGAGAAATTCAAAAGCTTCTCCAACTTCAGTGACCTGCTGTACATCGCAGATGTGATGAAGGTGTGTGCCCCTCGCTGCCCGTTGTTGGTTTCATCCCTCAGCGAGTCCACCAAGGTCATCCAAAGCCCCAACTCGATCCACGGGCCGTCTCAGAGACCTCCTGCGCCTATGGTTTTGACGTGTGTGTTCCAGACATTCTATCTTTTCTGGCACACCCATAATACCCCACGTGACGCACCCCCGCCACACCTCCCCCCTTGTTGCAGATCAACAGCAGAGGCGCCAGCATGGCCCCCCGCGGGCTGGCGATCCGTCCAAGTCAGGTGCTTGTGCTGGATGACGCTGACGTGCGACGCATGGTGCAGATCAGCAAGATAACCAAGGTGCTGTTCGAGCCGAAGGAGGAGGCGGACCTGCTCACCATCACCGCAGAGGGGGAGTCCCCTCTCAAGCTGCAGGTCTCCAAAGTGTCTAACGGGCGCCAGGCGGTGCAGATCTTGCGGGACACCGCAAAGGTGCACGGATATGCCATGGAGGTGGAGGTGGTTCCACTGGATGGGGTCCGCGCATGATCTACTTCGTAACTGACTCACGACCAGTTTCTGGATCCTGTTATCGGCTTTTGTGATGCACACCATGTGCTGCAGAGGGACAACAGTGTCTGGTAGGATCACTCGGTCTGCTTGGTGACACAGTTGTGTCGGTATGAAGGCATCCCACATTCTAACATTTCCTTTTGACGGCATCGCTGCCCGTTCACAGATGCTCGCTACTTCAATCCGGTTCCGTGGAGTGGAACCTGTCCGGCTGACAGATGTGGTGCTCTCATCCATTCTTCAAAAAGCCGATGTGACAACTCTCTTGTGAACCGCGTGACATTGCCAGAGTGGAACCCACAATGCCAAGCAGCTTCGCGTTGTTCTTTCCCTTGGGTATACCAGCTGCGTGTTTGCCACGGATGTCTTTTTTGATTACCTTCAGCTCTGAGTGTGTGTGAATCGTGTGCCCAAAAAAATGAGGTGGCACACCCTTTTCTTGCCCATCTTTCCTGCTCTCTTGATTATGCGCCTTGAGCAAGGCTTTATTGCAAGTGAGCTTGCTTGTCCGCCCTTGATCCGCCTTACGCACTCAACTCTCTCCCGCGCCACGCGACAGTGCAAGCCGGATGGACTCGGACACGCCCACCCCACACCACACCACCACCCCCACCCCCACCCAGCCCCCTTCTGACTCGATGGCGTGTTAAGTGCCAACAACCCTCTGCCCTCTCTTGCCTGTGCTTGGGTCACCTCGCACCCACACCCTGCAGGTGGGGCTGGGCCCTGCCGTCAGGCAGGCATCATGGCACAGCCGGGTGGTGTGGGGCTGCCCCCGTCTGCCCGAGGGCCAGGGTCGCCAGGGCCTGCCACACGCACGCAGCGGGCAGGCTCGATGGTGAACCCGGAGTTGCTGATGCGCCCCTGCTCGCTGCCCGATAAGTTCAAAAGCTTCTCCAACTGCCCTGACCTGCTGTACATCGCAGATGTGATGAAGGTGTGTGCCGCATTTTCAACTCCATGCCCGTCCCCTCCGGCTCACAGGAGAGCACGTCACCCATCATTGGGGTTTAGACAGCACACCTCCTTGGCTGTGTGCAACCCAAACATCCCGAGAAGTGGGTGGGTGTTGACAGGGTTATCTTTTGGTTCAAGCGACAGGGAAGCCAGACACAGTGCATCTGGCAGCTCTGGTGAGCTCGGGCTGCACCACTCCAGCAGTAAATCGGACACGCATTTTGTGGTTCCTCCTGTGTTGAGGGGAGGGGGGTGCCCGACAGCCAATTTTGTACGAGCCCCGAGGGCTGCTATTTTCCCAGCGAGACAACACTCCCCACCACACCTTGCAGATGTGCAGCTCCGCGTATGTCGGCACGGTCCCCCGCGTGCTGGCGATCCGTCCGAGGCAGGTTCTTATTGTGCAGGCGAGCAGCTCCGGCGTCGCCGTGCGACGCATGGTGCAGATCAGCAAGATCACCAAGGTGCTGTTCGAGGCGAAGGAGAAAAAGGTGGACCTCATCGCCATCATCGCAGAGGGGGAGCCCACTCTCAAGCTGCAGGTCCCCAAAGTGTCAAACGGGCGCCTGGCGATGCAGATCCTGCGTGCCACAGCGATGGTACACGGATATCCCCTGGAAGTCGAGGAGGTCCCTGCCCTTGGCAAGTCCTCAGCGCTGGACGGCATCAACGCACGCATTGCTCAGCGCCAGCTGAAGAAGCCCAAAGGCTACGTCAGCTCCTTCACGAAGCTCCGCACGCTGGAGAAGGACCGGGTCACACGGGGCCAGCCCCTCCCCAGCCCGCCCACACGTGTCCCAACCTCCCCGCCGCGCCAGGAGAAGCCATCCCCGCAGCCTGCCCTCCCCGCCCCCCCTGCGGTGCAGGGGCACCTCTCTGCATTTGAGGCCGCATCGCCGCCTTCTGTCAGGTCCCCGATGTCGCCTGCCGAGCCGCCTCCCCATGCCGTGCCGACATCGGAACGATCCGACACGCCGATTGCCGAATCCGCACCACTGCTGCCCCAGGAGGTGCCGCGTGAACCTGCCGCGCCAGCCCCCGCCCCCGCCCCTGCCCCTGCCCCCCCTGCAGTGGAGGCGCCCCCGCCCGAGCCCTCACCCTCCTTTGTGGAGGCCCGCGTGCAGACGGATGCGCGGCAGTTCCCAACCCCCCTGGACGAGGAGCTGCCGCCGCAGGCGGCGCCGCCGCCGTTCCCCGTGGAGAACGTGTCCCCTCCGCCGCCCGAGCGGGGCTACGGCGCGCCCCCCGGGCACTACCAGCCGCACCACGGGCAGTACGGCACGCCGCAGGGGCAGGGTGGGCCTGCTGTGGTGTACCCCGCATACCCGGGCTACCCTGTTGCCGTGCCTGCTGCGCAGTACCCCGGGTATCCGATGGTGCAGCATCAGGGAGGGCAGTACGGCACACCGCCGAGCCCCATGCGTGCGGACAGCCCTGTGTACGTCAGTGCCCCTTTGAGGTATGATCAGGTCGGGTGTGTGCTGGCACCCTGTGGAGGTAGGGTGTGTGTTGGGGTGGTGGGGGGGTGGGGTTTGGCGTTGAGTATTCTGTGAGACCGTGAGGGGTGGTGTGCCCTTGCCAGCACCTCAATGCTGCCGCCCCGTGATGCAGGCCGATGCGGAGCTCTGTGTCGATGGATGACTGTGAGGAGGTGGCGCGGGTGCGGACGCAGAGTGCGGGGGGGCATCCTGCGTATTCACCGTACTCCTCGCCCTACGCCTCGCCGCCGGATTCGCCGACAGAGCTGCCGAGGCGCTCGTTCAGCGGAGGGGCGGACCCGATGGTGCAGACGCTGACGCAAGCCTTCGAGCGTGAGGTATGCCTGTGCCCTGCAGGGGTGGCTTCATCACCCGTGCCGCATCGCAGATCAGCGACCTGGAGGAGCGCAACCAGAACCTGCGGATCGACCTGGTGGCGGAGAAGGAGAAGAGGCACCGCAACGAGCTGCAGCTGCAGGAGAAGGTGTGTTCTCGGGGGAGGGTGGCAGTAACGCCACACAGGGCAGGGCGTGTAGATTTTTAAACACATGCATGATGCGTCAAAGTGCAGGAGTGCTTCTGACAGCCTGCTTCTTTTCTGCGTGTCTTCCTGTCTCGTGTTCACATGTGCTACACATCCACATAAAAAGCAGCAGGCTAAAGGGTGATGGAAGCGTCAACGCATCATTAATGACGAAGGAAGCACGGTTGCTACGCCTCTCTCCTTTTTGTTTGATTCATGTGCCGCAACACCTTGCAAGGGCGTGTCCGTTATCTCAATCCCCCACCTCAACCTCAACCCCCCTGCAGGTGACGGACCTCTTCGCACGGGTGGAGCAGCAGCAGCGCATCATCGCGATGTACGAACAGAGGGATGTGCTGCGCGAGCGGATTGCAAGCGGTGCCACCTCGGCACCGCACAGCCAGGCATCGCAGCAGCAGCAGCAGCAGCAGCAGCCGCCGCCGCCGCAGCCACACCACCACCAGCAGCAGCAGCAGCAACATCACCACCAGCAACGTTACTCCCAGCCTGCCGCAGACCCCGGTGTTGCGCCCCAGCCCGCCTACAGCACCCCAGGGCCCTCCGAGCTTGCGTCGCACTCCCCTGCGCCGCGAATGTTTGCGGAGAACGCACAGATGCGGTCCTCCACCACGCCCTACCACTCCCAAGGCAGCCCTTCGCAGTCGGTGGGGCGACGCCAGGCGTCGCACCGGCTACTGGAGCTCATCTAGATCACCAACGGGTGGCAGGAGGGGGGGCCCACCTCCTGGCTGTATTCTGATTGTAAACCCTGCCTGGGTGTGCACTGGGGACTGGCAAAGACCTGCCTTGTATTAGATCCAACTGACCAGGTCGGGGCGGTGGGGCGGGGTGACGCCCCACCCCCACCCTCACGCCTTCTCGTGTTGTGTAGCCCCTGCAAAGGCCTGCCTGCTGTACCCACCCTCCCCCCCTCGCGTGTGTATCCCTGTGTATCTCTCAGAGGCGTGATTGTTGTGATTGTGTGAGTGTTTTGCGAGGGTTTTCAGTTTGTGTATTTCTTTCCTGTACTTCCTGTACCGTACCTTCCCCCTTGCCCCCCTCAGGCCTCTGACCTCACAGGGTCCTGAGGGTGCTCCCCCTCACGCTCTGTCTTCTATCATGCTCTATCCCTTCGACGGTGGTTCTCCGATCGAATTATGCCTTTGTCTCTGCAGGCTCATCCCCATGCTGCGGGCCACCTCAACCCACGCCCCCAGGCGGCACAGCGGCGAGGGGGGGTAACTTCCCCAGCCCCGGGCGCCGAAGACTGCCGTGGGGAGGTGCTGATTCTGCCTGCACACGGCGCCCCGCACACACCCCACCCTACCCCACCCCGCACCGAGCGAACTCTTCAGACCCTGCCTCCGCTGTGGCTGGGTGGGAGCCATGCAGGGCCTTCCCGAGTTACCCTGGGGAGGGTTAGCACCCACCCCACAGCCGCAAAGAGCCATTGCAGCTTTTTGTTCACGGTGGGCTCCCGCATGTTGGGGTAGACCCTTTTGGGCGATATGAATGAGCGGGGGGTCTGACCCCCGCTCCAGGGGGGTGGGGCATTGTTGTTAGCCCCCATTTAAAACTTTACCTGGGACCCCCCGTGTATAAGTCCCCCCCCCTTACCCCCGTGTTTAAGTCCCCCCCTGGGGGTCTGGCAGGGGGGGGACTTAAACACAGGGGGACCTAAACACGGGGGTGGGCTGGTCTGGAGGGTCATCAGGTGGCCCCTAGGCCCTCCAGGTGCTGTCAGAGTCGAAAAGTGGGGTGCCAAAAGTCCCTCCGGACCGGAATTACCCCCCTACGACAGCAGAGGAAGAGGTCTTCTTGGTCTCCACCGTGCCACCCCCGTGTTTAAGCCCCCCCTGTGTTTAGGTCCGCCCCCCCCGTGTTTAAGTCCCCCCCGGCCGAAAATCGCCTCCAGGGGGGGGACTTAAACACGGGGGGTCCCAGGTACGTTTTAAACGTTTTAAATGTTTTAAATCAGTCCTATTCGTGGTCATTTACCCCCCCCCCCTTTGGGTCGCCTGACCGGAAATTTTGGGAAAAGGGGGGTAATATAAGGGGGGGGGGTAAATTACGGGTCAAGGGGGGGGTAAATTACCATGTTCTGGGGTGGCCGGTTTTTTTGGTAGGCCATAGGGGGGTGAGAGGGCGCCCAGGGCCTGTGGGTGACCTACCCTGATCTCACCCAGGCCCTCGGGCACTTCGTTCGGCATGATTGGTCCTGTCACATGCATGCGGTGGGGTGTGTGGTGCCTACCTCACGGCCAGTTACCCTCCCCTGGCGGCAAAGGGGGGGTAAATTACCCCCCTTCTGACTGGGTAGTGGGGGGGGTAACTGGGGGGTAATTTACCCCCCCTTCCAGGCAAAGGGGGGTATATGTGCCACACGACGCGGTCTCCACCTTTCCGGGTACCCGGGAGGTCCCGGTTACCGGCCCGGGTACCCGGGGGGTACCCGGCGGATACCCGGGTACCCGGGCCGGATACCCAGCCGGGTACCCGGCCGGATACCCCGGGTACCCGGGTAGCCGCCCACCCACGACGGGAGGAAAAAAGAGTGAACGGGCAGCATGCCGTTCCTCTTTTTCCCCCCGTGAGGGTGGGCCCCCCCCTGCCAGGCAAGGTGAAAAAATGAAGAAACGGGCAGCATGCCGTTCTACATTTTCCCTTGCAAGGCAGGGAGGGCGCCCCCCATGCCAGACAGCAGCCACCCCTGCAGGGGCAACAACTGACGGGCATGGGGGAACGAGGTGGGTCTGGACCCGACACCGCCACCACACGCGCAGTGCACCTTTCGGATACGCTGTCGTGAGTGGGGTGTGGGCAGTTCCCCTATCCTGTGAGCTCCTTTCGGACGAAGAGGTGCAGCGGTTATCTGCAACCTTCGTCCTGGACTTGCCTCGGGGGGAACGCCACGGTTTACCGCGGGTCCCGACGAGGGCACTCAGGCAGGATCTTCACGCCACCCCGCACCGAGGTCCCTTCTCACGCGGCGTGTCTCCCAGGTTCATGGCGGCGTCATCAGGTCAGGCTTTGTAGTCTCTACACCATCAGTAGTAAGGGAAATTCTAAAACCATACATGAAATCCACCTTTTGGGCCGCTGGTGTACGAGGCTTGTTCCTCCAATTGAATCATGTTTGCTGTGTCAGGCAATATCAATACAGCCGCTGAAAGAAGTCGAGGTGTTGTGGATCTGCTGCTCACAGGAAGGATTCAGGGTGGATCACAAGACTGACCACCCTCTTTCCTTTGTCAAGTACCCTGTAAAACATCAGAACACCAAGTATCTTTCAACACTACATGTTCAAGAGTGGAATCAGTGGAATCGGAAGGGGTCACCTACCACACGGACACAGTTCCCGCGACTAATAAATGCCGAGAGTTCCGGTGTCCGACCACCTGGTATTACTTGGCTCCATCCACCCAGTCATTACGAGGGGGCGTCCCTTGAAGCCAGTTCCGCAGAACTCAGACCCCCCTTAAAACCAATGTCCTGTGTAGACAACTACTTAGCCTGCCTGATGACGACACCAATTCGCTGGGAGAGACGCCGCGGTCCAGGACCCCAATGGGGATGACGTGGCATTGTTTGACCGAATCGGTTGTGTAAGTGTGTAGCCCCCTCCGCCCTCTGTCCCTCCCCCCAGGGTGGTGTGTGGAGGCGAGAAGCGCAAACAGCAGCAATGCAGGCATAGCAAAAAGTGGATCCCTGCAGGTAGACCCTCGGGGTACATCCCTATCATCGGGTCACCTGAAATTTCCCGATTTGAAAATCTGCAACAAGGCAACACGGGATGGGATGGGGCACATGACCTGCACAGGGGTGGGGGGCAGAGGGCAGGGGGTGGGGTTGTGGTTGGGGTCATGGCATTTGATTACTTGAGCTTTATTGCTCGAATTTCGCACAAGAAACCTCCTCACTTGGCCGATTTTCTCCCACAACAAGGTCCGGCTTCCACAACTCGGATTTGGAGTTGTAAGCCGGAGCAAACCTCATTTGCTTGATTTTTGGGGTCACATGAGTGAGAATTCGGGGCGAAACGTCGCGATTTTCTCACGACTGCCTTCGAAAATGGACAGTTCCAGACCACCAGGACCCGATTATGGGCCCAGACAAGTTTGGGTCAATAGTTTGGGCGAAATTTCGCCAAGGCCAAAAAACAGCCATTTTCCGGAAATTCCGGGACCCGTTTTAACGCGTTTTAGGGCCCAAAATAGGCTCAAAACTCAAAAATTCCTTCGAAATCGGGCTCAAACGTCCAAAATAGGACCCCCCCGAAAAAAAAATTTGAAAAGGGTCCCCCTATACACTCTGGGTTATGGACAATAATTCACGGGTTCCCGGGCCGGGTACCCGGGCGGGTACCCGCCGGGTACCCGGATCCGGGTACCCGCCCGGGTACCCGGCCGGATACCGGGATCCGGGTACCCGGATCCCGGTATCCGGTGGTATCCGGGGGGTACCCCCGGGTACCCGGCGGACCACCCGGCCGGGTACCCGGAGGCGGGAACCCGGGTACCCGGCCGGGTACCCGCCGGGAGGTGAAGACCGCGTCGTGCACCCCTTTGCCCGGGGAGGGGGTAAATTACCCCCCTGGCCCTCCCCAGTCAAGGGGGGGTAAATTGCCCCCTCCCTTACTGGGGGGTAATTTACCCCCTTCTCTGGTGGTGGGTAGGGGGGTAAATTACCCCCCTCCCCAGTACAAGGGGGTAAATATACCCCCCCTACGGGTAAAGGGAGGGCAACTACCCCTTTGGCCTGGGAGGGGGGTAAATTACCCCCCAGTAAGAGCGGGAAGAAATTACCCCCCCTTTGCTGGGGAGGGCCAGGGGGGTAATTTACCCCCTTAGCCTGGTGGGGGGTAAATTTACCCCCTCTGACCAGGTCGGGGGGGTAAATTACCCCCCTACCAGGCAAAGGGGGTGGTAAATTACCCCCCACCACCCAGTGGAGGGGGTAAATTTACCCCCCGACCAGCCAAAAAATGGGTATTTTCCCCCCACCCCCCCAGCCAAAGGGGGGGGGGGTAAATTACCAAGTTTCTGGGGGCTGAACCCAAAATTTCCAAAAAAGGGGGTAATATAAGGGGGGGGGGTAAATTTTGGGGGGGGGTAAATTACCACGAATAGGACTGATGTTTTAAATTAAAACGCGTTTTAAATTAATTTAAAACGGAGTTTAAAACGGGGTTTAAAATCGGCTTTTTTGGTGGCGTTTTCACACCAGAAATGGCAGTTTTCGGACAAAAAGGGGGGTTTTCAGGCTGTTCGTGACCAATTTGGGGTGCGATTCCTCCATTACTGCCCAGAGGGCACATATTAGGTGTAAGTTTAGGTGTAAATTAGGTGTAAACGTACAGCGAGCATGGTAATGCTGCGTTGTAGCTCGAGACCGGTGCGCCAGAGCGTTCCAGGCATCATCCTATGCATTGCCCTCCGCTGGTGGCCTCAGGGCAGCGTGCACCGTCGACAGCTTTTCGATGGTCTGGGGGTTGAGATTCACTCTTCTACCGCCCGAGATCCACCCCATGGAGCTGAAGCGGCGCTCCACCTCAGCCGTCGAAGGACGGATCGCCACGATGGGCCTGGCAATTTCGCTCAGCCCACCGCAGGACCTTCTTCCCTTCAGAACAGCCCACCACTCTTCTGGCGGAACCGCATCTGCAATCTTCCAGTAGTCGGGATTTGTGTAAATCCCGAACCTGGAGGAGAGAAGGAGCAGGTTCGCCGTGATCCCCCCACGCCCCCTCACGTACTCCTCGGCCCTTTCGATGACATCATCAGAGTGCTGGTAGCCCTCGTAGAAGGCCTTCGCGTCACCAGCACCCTTCAGTCCGTACTCCACAGGGCTCAGGACGGTCGCAGCACAGAGCCAATCCAGGCTCTGGTACTGCGCAACCCTCCGCTCAGCCGCCTGCTCTGCCCAGTCGGACATCTTCTTCTTCTCTGCACGAGGAAGCTTCGCCGCACATGCAGCGATCTTTGCCTCGATGGCAACGAAGAAGGGAATGATCATGCACGCACGTGCAGAGTTTCCCTGCAGGAGGTTAATCGCGATGGTGATGAAGGAAACTGCTTCGTACACAACTGCGAAGGTATCCCACTTCTCCAGCAGGGTGGGGAGACCGGGCATCTGGGCTGCGACCCCATCTTTCTCGTTCATCAGGATGAGGGAGGTTTTCGATTCAAACAGGACCTCCCAGCAGGTGTGCGAGCTGGTCCAGCGAGTCAGGGTCGGGCGAGGAGGCATCTTCGAGCGAACCCGGCCATTCTGAATCTGGAAGGCTCCGAACATGCGGCCGAGAGCTTCGACGTTCCGGATGGAGGAAGCGACACCGCTCAACAGGTCCGTCATCCAGGCGAACGGGTTCTTCACCTCCTTCCCCCCGCTCTTCCTCACACCCAGGCTGTCGTTCAGCAGCCGGTTCAGCGTGTGCGCTGCACAAACCAGGTGGAGGCACTGCTGACCGGCAGACGGCCTCTCGGTATTGACCTTGTCGGCAACACGCCTGCATCCCGCTACGACAGTCGAAGCACCATCGCTGACGAGGGCCGCGGTCTTCGTCAAATACGGGAAGCCCATCAGATGGTTGTACAGCTCATCGGCATTGTGACACTCCTCCTCGAGGGGTTTCGAGCTCACAGGGTGGGCCTGTCCACCATCGCCGGCGCCGAGAAGGGAGAACACTTTGTCGCCACGGTTTGTCTTCCACTCATCCATGTACACAACGACGTGGGTGCTCTTGGACAGGGCTTCCTTCATCGGAGCTGTGACTTTCTCATACTCCGCCTCCAGCACCCTCCCAGCGAGCTGATGCCTGCTCGGGACCTTGGTTATGTCGAACGTCGGCCGGAGGCGTTTGATCACCTGCCTCAGGTGGGGGGATTCAACCGTCGTAAACGGGATCGCATGGGCAAAAAACAGGCGACCCAGTTCAGCCTCAAATGTGGTGTACTCCTCATCATTCAGAGTATCCAGCGTTTCGTTCCGTCTGCGCTTTGGCTTTCCCTTTGTATTCTGAGCTGGGTTCTGGGGGACGGGCACCTGGGATGCCGGAAGCGATGACGATGACTGCGGCTGGGCCTGGGACTGCGGGGCCACCTGCGATGATGGTGGCTGCGGCTGCGGCTGGGCCTGGGACTGCGAGGCCACCTGCGATGATGATGACTGCTGGGACTGAGACTGTGACTGCGATGCCTGCGGGACGGCCTGTGCCTGGACCTCCTGCTGTGATGTAGCCGGCACAGGAGCAGTGTCGTCGTCCGAATCGCTCACCTCCTCACCCCTGAGGCGGCGATTCTCACGATCGGCACGCCTCACGATGCCCTGAGGGGCCGCCTCACACCGGGCAAGGTGCCACTTCTGCCGCGTACCTGTTGCGTGGGACAGACTATCTGCGCAGTGATTACACTTTGCAGTGGTCCCCCCACCCACAGCGGCGGTGAAGTGCACACGGGCCCAACAAGCGGGCCTCCCTGCCTTCGGGGGCATTGTCCACCGTGTCACCTGTAGTGGTAGGTTATGCGGGCGTGACAAGCGCTGCACTCAACAACGGGAAAAATCAATTCGCGCGGATGGGTGAGTGGGGGATACGAACCTCACATCTCACCACTTCCATTCTGAGATCCATTCCGAGCCACATGCAACGTGTTGTGGGCTAGAACCATCGTCAATCAGGGAACTGAATGAGCGGGCATCAACCGGACATACTGTATTTGTACTTATGGCTTTACACACAAAAACCAGAATCTGGTTTTTGTGATGACATACTTCTGTTCACACAATGGTGTGAACAGATTATGCATGAAATCAGCCTCAAATGAGCAAAATAACAGGGAATTTGTTCACCCATTTGCGACCCCCAGGGAGCCTCAAAATTGGGGTTTTTTGTCGACAATGGGCTCAGATGTCCCAAAACGACCAATTTCGGTTTCCAGAAAAAAAAATCGAAAAGTCTCCCCCTATATTTTTCAGTATTTTTTATGTTTTAAACCCCGTTTTAAATAATTTAAAACGGCGTTTTAGGAGGATTCTTCATATTCCTGGATTTCCCGAATTTCCTGGATTTCCCCCGGCCCCTTAGGCGATTTCAGGGCGGACAGGGCGGACATGCCCGGACCCGGAAATCCGGGTGTCCGGATGTCCGGGTCCAATTTTGACCCCCCCCCCCAGGCCTCTGGCTAATTCGGGTCGAACGTTAAGTTTCTCCGTGCCGGGGGGGGGAGGGGGGGGGGCTACCCTACCCTACCCTAGGGTTGGGGCCGCCGGGGTCCCAGATTTTTTGGTAATTTCCAGGTGTGGGTAGGGGGACCTTTTCGAATTTTTTTTTCGAGGGGTGCCCATTTTGGCGATTTGGGCCCGATTTCGAGGGTTACGGGTGACCCTAGACCCTACCCAACCCTAGGGTTAGGGTTGGGGTTGGGGTTAACTCCAGACCCTACCCTCACCCTAGGGTTAGGGTTAGGGTTAACCCTAGACCCTACCCTGGGGTTAGGGTTAACCCTATACCCTACCCAACCCTAGGGTTGGGGTTGGGGTTAACCCTAGACCCTACCCTAGGGTTAGGGTCAGGGTTAACCCTACACCCTACCCAACCCTAGGGTTAGGGTTAGGGTTAACCCTACACCCTACCCTAGGGTTAGGGTCAGGGTTAACCCTAGACCCAACCCTACCCTAGGGTTAGGGTTAACCCTACACCCTACCCAACCCTAGGGTTAGGGTTAGGGTTAACCCTACACCCTACCCAACCCTAGGGTTAGGGTTGGGGTTAACCCTAGACCATGAATCTGCCCCGTTAACGGGTAACCGGTATTACCGGGTATTACCGGAAACCCGGTAATCGGCCTCCATTACCGGGTATTACCGGGTCAAAAACGGGTATTACCGGGTAAAATCGGGGGTATTACCGGGTCCGGTAATACCCGTTTTCGTATTACCGGGGATTTTCCGTGGGAATTTCCTTGGTACAGGGATGGTTCGTGGGGTGTCGCAGTGAATCAACTGCAGGGTTCTGGTGATCTTCCGTCTGGCAGTCCAAGGGAAGGTGCGCGGGGGGAATGTCAGGTGTTAGGTGACCCCCCTGCGTTATTCTGAAGGCCAGCCTCTGCAGCCCCTCCTGGCCCACCCCTCACAGGGGCGGCCCTGGGAACACTGGGAGTGGGAACGGCTGGGGAACACCCACGTTCAGTACAACCAAGATCTATGAGGCAGGCTTTGCGGCATGGCGGTGGGGGGCTGTGTTGGCGTGGCGTGCCCCGATGATTACACAAACAAAGGTCGAGATAATGAGCCCAGGCCCTGATTCCAACACCTGTTCGTTCAACCAAGATCTATGAGGGACACACACCCCCCTGTCTGTGCCTGTGTCCTCCGTGTGTTGCCTCCTCTCCCTCCCTCTTCAATGCACTTCATGGCCTCGTCCGCTTCCACGGAGGCAGAGCGTGTCGTCACACAACAGGCCGTCCACGAGGCTAAGTTCTTTGAAGCATGCATCATGACTTGTCCCGACTCGAACCAAGCTGATGATTTATCAGAGGGACCAGTAGCCAGGCAAGATGACAAGAAGCAGGCGCAACTCGTGCATATTGAGGGCCTGGTCGAATCCACGTTTTGCTGGGACTTCTCTGGATTGCATCATATCGTAAGGGGTCGCTCAAATACCTTGCCGCACCAGCCCGGATCTTAGCTGCAGGTCCTGTACAGAGTGCCAGGTGCTCTTGTCAAGGGTGTCGCCAGAGAGGCTTCACATGGGAATGGGCGTCTTGTTGTGGAGCGTATCACAGAGAATTTCTCAAAATGGAAACGTGTCGACACCACAACTCCAGAACCAGCTCTTCCCGTCCACCTGCCCAAACCAGCCGTTGTCTGGGAGTCGTCAGGCCACCACGTGGGTCGACTGCAGGCTGGTTAGCTTCCGCTCATCATACACGGGGCGGATACTCAGCGTCCCGAAGGCAGGTGCGATTATCCACCTTGGCCCGAGGGCAGTCCAGTGGCGAGCCCGTGTTGAAGCCACCCCAGCAAATATAGCAAGTCCGCTCACCGTACTGTGACCTGTTGTGGTAGGAACCACAAGCCCGGCCACGCCAAGAAGCATCTCTCGGTACCATAATGCTCGTTGGCTGCTCGCAGGTATGTGTTGCGACAAGCACCCAGCCAGCAGAGCGATGTGACCGAATAACGGAGCTGGCGTGACCACTCGAGCCTGGGGTAAGAGAAGATGGCTTCCCTGAACGAAGGATCGATCATTGAACTCTGTGATGGAACCTTCATTGGTTCAGAATGTGCCTGCCCCAAGACCCTGTTGGCCCAGGCAGTCACTGCCCCCCAATGGAATGGGGCTCGCAGACTTTGGGAGAGGAAGGTGGTCCTATGATCACGCCTGTCTCATTACGCGTGTGATCGACTGCCTGATCTGACGACACCGCCGGCTCTGGAAGGGCTCAGGTGGTGTGTGGGCACCGTGCAGTAGTCAGCATTGCTGCGAAACTCGAAAAGTCTGCAGTGAGCCACACAAACCAGACGTGAACTGCGGAACCCATCTTTCGATCACCCCATGCGCCATAGAATCCAATGTCGACCACAACACACTGCTAAGGGGAAGGGAATCAACCCAAAAACAAAGGAAAATTCCCATGGAAAATCCCCGGTAGCGCTACCGGGCTATAACCGGGTATTACCGGGCAAACGGGTATTACCGGACCCGGTAATACCCGTTTTTCGACCCGGTAATACCCGGTAGCCGTTAACGGGGCAGATTCATGCTAGACCCTACCCTAGGGTTAGGGTCAGGGTTAACCCTAGACCCAACCCTACCCTAGGGTTAGGGTTAACCCTACACCCTACCCAACCCTAGGGTTAACCCTAGACCCTACCCTAGGGTTAGGGTCAGGGTTAACCCTATACCCAACCCAACCCTACCCTAGGGTTAGGGTTAGGGTTAACCCTAGACCCAACCCAACCCTAGGGTTAGGGTTCGGGTTAACCCTAGACCCAACCCAACCCTAGGGTTAGGGTCAGGGTTAACCCTATACCCAACCCAACCCTACACCCAACCCTACCCTAGGGTTAGGGTTAGGGTTAACCCTAGACCCAACCCAACCCTAGGGTTAGGGTTAACCCTACACCCAACCCTACCCTAGGGTTAGGGTTAGGGTTAACCCTAGACCCAACCCAACCCTAGGGTTAGGGTTCGGGTTAACCCTAGACCCAACCCAACCCTAGGGTTAGGGTTGGGGTTAACCCTACCCTACCCAACCCTAGGGTTAGGGTTGGGGCTAACCCTATACCCTACCCAACCCTAGGGTTAGGGTCAGGGTTAACCCTAGACCCAACCCAACCCTAGGGTTAGGGTTAGGGTTAACCCTATACCCAACCCAACCCTAGGGTTAGGGTTAACCCTACACCCTACCCAACCCTAGGGTTAGGGTCAGGGTTAACCCTAGACCCAACCCAACCCTAGGGTTAGGGTTAGGGTTAACCCAAGACCCAACCCTACCCTAGGGTTAGGGTTAACCCTATACCCTACCCAACCCTAGGGTTAGGGTTGGGGTTAACCCTATACCCTACCCTCACCCTAGGGTTAGGGTTAACCCTATACCCAACCCAACCCTAGGGTTAGGGTTAACCCAAGACCCAACCCTACCCTAGGGTTAGGGTTAACCCTATACACAACCCAACCCTAGGGTTAGGGTTAACCCTATACCCTACCCAACCCGAGGGTTAGGGTTGGGGGTTAACCCAAGACCCTGCCCGACCCTAGGGTTAGGGTTCACCCTAGACCCAACCCTACCCTAGGGTTCGGGTTTGGGTCAGGGTGAACCCTAGACCCGACCCAACCCTCGGATCAGGGTTGGGGTTAACCCTATACCCTACCCTAACCCTAGGGTAGGGTCTAGGGTCAACCCTGACCCTAACCCTAGGGTTGGGTCAAGGGTTAACCCTAGCCCTAACCCTAGGGTTGGGTAGGGTCTAGGGTCAACCCTGACCCTAACCCTAGGGTTAGGGTAGGGTCTAGGGTTAACCCTGACCCTAACCCTAGGGTTGGGTAGGGTCTAGGGTCAACCCTGACCCTAACCCTAGGGTTGGGTCAAGGGTTTACCCTAACCCTAACCCTAGGGTTGGGTTGGGTCTAGGGTCAACCCTGGCCCTGACCCCTGGGTTGGGTAGGGTCGTGTTGGGTCGGGTTATGGGTACCCAACCCTCACCCTAGGGTAGGGTTGGGTCGGGTTGTGGGTACCCCCGACGTGCTGTAGGGTAGGGTAGGGTAGGGTAGGGTACACGGTGGGATCTTGTAAATCTTACATGTATAACTACAAGTATATACATGTATTATACATGTATAATACTTGCATGTCAACTATTATACATGTATAATACATGTATATGCCTGAAATATACATGTAAAATACATGTACCGTAAACGGAAATATTGTGGACCGTAATAAAGGTGGACCGTACTATAGGTGGACCGTAAAAAAGATGGAACAAATGGGATTTTTCCGGAACTTGGAACATTTTTACGGTCCACCTATTTTACGGTTGGGATCGTGGACTTGGCGGTTTTTTTTACGAGTTCCTTCGCGACGAAGTCGCGAAGGAACCAAGGAAATCGTACGACTGAAGCTGCAGGATTAACACCACAGGGCCTCAGCACAGAGTGTGCGCTCACCATCGTCCGGGAACTGTTCTCCCACAGTTACTGCAGGGTGTACTACACTAAAGGAGTACGATTTCCCTTAATTTTCCGGGCACTGATTCACGAATTTACATCTGGAGGGAGCCCGGTGGTCTCAGCTTCTGTCTGCGCGCCCTGCCGTACTGTGGCTGCTTTTGTGGGCTCGTGCAGCAGGTTCTACTTTTACTTCTACCGGAATGCTCCTTGCATGGTACTACACTTCTCGAGGTGTGGTGGTGGGTGAGTCTCGAGGTGAGTGGTGGTGATCGTGCCTTTTCCACACGCAGGGAGGACTTGCTTCTCTTGCTGGTGTTGGTTGCGGTGGTGGAGGGAGGGTCCAAAGCTGGGAGGTCGGGAGGCCTACGTGTGGGTGTCTGCGGCGTGGAGGCCGCAGTCCGCGCCCCGCAACCCACCAGCCCGCGGGCGAAAAACGCATTGTCTTTTCCATATTCAGTCCCAATAAATGGTGGACCGTAAAAAAGATGGAACGTTTGGCCTTTTTTTGGGAACTTGGAACATTTTTACGGTCCACCCTTTTTCCGTTTACGGTATATCAAGTAAAAATACAAGTATAATACTTGGGAGGATTCTTCATATTCCTGGATTTCCCGAATTTCCCGCCAGGGCGGACAGGGCGGACATGCCCGGACCCGGAAATCCGGGTGTCCGGATGTCCGGGTCCAATTTTGACCCCCCCCCCCCCCCCCCCCCCCGGACATTTCCCGAATTTCCCGCCCGGACATGTCCGCCCGGACATCCGGACATCCAGAAATGTCCGCCCCGGACAGGGCGGACATGTCCGGGCGGACATTTTCTGGTGTCCGGATGTCCGGGCGGACATGTCCGGACCCGGAAATTCGGGAAATCCAATTTTGACCCCCCCCCCCCCCCCCCCCCCGGACATGTCCGGCCAGGACCTCAATAGTTTGATTTTTGGTCCAGAAAATAGTTTGAAATTTTTTGAAATCTGGGTGCCCAAATTTTTTGCTCCTAAGACCGGCGATTTGTAGGGGGACCCTTTCGAATTTTTTTTGGAGAAGGGTAAATTGAACGTTTTTGGCCAAATGAAGCCACTGCGACCATTCCCGGGCCTCGGAAATCAGATTTTGGCCCCTCAAATGCGGTGCCGGTCCGGACAAAAAACCGAAAAAATCGTGAAAAATGGCCCATTTTCCCCAGCCAAAAATGGGCCAAAAATGCCCCCCGGACACCCCCAGAGACATGTCCTAATCCGGGGTGCCAGTAGGGGGGACCTTTCGAATTTTTTTTCGAGGAGAGGTCAATTGAACGTTTTTGGACATCTGAGGCCACTGCGACCATTCCCAGGCCTCGGAAATGAGATTTTTGGCCCTCAAATGGGGTACCGGTCCCCACGAAATTCCGAAAAATTCATGAAAATCGAAAGGTCCCACGCACCAAATTCTGCCCAAAAATCGTCAAAAATGGACATGTCATATGCAGCAAGGGGGCAAACCACTCCCCAAATTTTGCTCAATGATTCCACGGCAAGCCAGATTTTCTGATCAATTAGTTTGTTTGAGCATGTTCCTGGCCCTTGTTTGGAAAGTAGATGACCCCTGGCTGGAGAGGACGGTTGTGCTCGACCGGACGGAGAGAGAACCTTCTCCATAACCACCTCCACTCCATAATGCCACAAGTGGCAGGAAGGCCGGGTGTTACAGGCCTCAACCAGGGTTCCAAGGCTCTCCACTTCCTGGCTGCGTCAGGGTCACCGGGTACAGCGAGCAGGATTACCTGTCCCGACACCCCAGCATGTACCACCGGAAGAACCCGAAACAGCAGCCCCCCCTCATGGGGGTTGCAAGAGGCACGGAAATCGTTCAAATCGGACCAAGTCCGAAAATTCGGCACTTTCTTGGGTACAAATTGCGGTCCGAAATTTTCCGATTTTTTGAAAAAAGGCTAATTCTGTAAGGGGGACCTTTTCGATTTTTTTTTCGGGCACTTTTTCCACAAGGAAATGTCCGCCCTGTCCGCTACTGTCCGCTACTGTCCACTACCGATTTCAAGGATCCTCCTTAAACTTTAAATGGTATGGCTAAAACCCACTTTTTCGGTGACCCAAAAAGTACCTAAGAAGTACCCAAATTTGGCTTTTTTTAAGGGGGGGTGTCAAAACTTATTTTCTGCCGGTTTCAGCCTGGATTTGTGGTCAGAGGCACCCCATGGCCAAAATGACCCCACCACGATCCGCACAGATCCCAAACGTTCAAAAGAACGGGGTTATGGAAAATTCGTGAGGGGGGTCCCGCTGGCTGGGGTGGGGCGGCGAGCTGCCTGCCGGGTGGCGACCTCACACACCCTGCACCTGCACCGCCATCCTATACTGTCCTGCCATCCCTGCACTGTCCCGCCAGCCTATGCTGTACCGCCAATCCTGTTGTTCGAGCATGCCGTAGTACACGGCTCTCTCGCCTCTGCCACATGTGGCCAACAGCACAGTGTGTCGGCTTGCGACCTGCACTGCCACCTGCACCTGCGACCTCATGGATTCCAGTGCAGTGAAGACGAAGTCCGTGTGTGCGCCAACTATGCGGCACATGACCCCGCCTTCGCCGCATTCATCGCAAGAGAATGTCCGCATGTAATCAAGGTGTCTGGGCTACTGTGGCAAAAAGCTTCGAACGGCCGCTTCTGCACCACTGCGGCCGCCTGTTGTTCCCTCTCGCAGCTCGTTGACGGCGACGATACCGTCCTCGATTTCCTCCTGCGCTTCTTTCGTGAAGTTGCAAATAGGGATACGAAGACGTACGAGGCTGTGATGGAGTTGGAAGGGGACCGCGAGACTGTGCGGAGGATGGGAATCTGCTTCGCGCACCTCGTGTACCCCTGCATTCTGTTTGTGTCACGGTTCTCGAAGAGCGAGGCCCAGGCAAGTGACACTTGCCAGCTCGGGTTCTCCTCGGAGTTGTTCCGCTTCCTCGCCTGGCGCTTGTGGCAAGCGGAGGCGAATGCAGAGGACGGGTACCTCCGCTGGCTCCAGAGCTGGAGAGATCACCAGGAAGACTGCTTCGGCCAGTCCCTGTGCCTCTCGTTCGAGTCTGCAACGTGCACACTGAAGGGCAGTGTTCCCGAGGAACTGGCGATGACTATGGAAAATGCATGTACAATTGCTTGCACTGTAAATTTTGACTATCCTCCTCGCCGCACAGGTGTCAGAGGACAGTGATCTGAGTAGGTACCGCACCAGGTACTACCCCCCGGTACCCCCCGGGACTTCGAAAATCCAGACTTGGGTCCCAGCCCAAAAATTCTCAGAAATTAGGAATTTCCGGATCAATTCCGGCCAGTAGTGTGGTCATTTTGCTCTGGGAGATGAGTTTGGTTGGTCGCAAATTTTTTTTTGACCTCACGTCCGAAGTACCCCCCCGCTATTTTTCATTTTGGGCAGGTCCACATTTCCTACACGGTGGACTCCAGCGGGGGTAGGGTAACCCTTTTCGGGAGTCTCAACTAGGGGGAGTCCAACTCCCGCTAGCGGGAGTATAGACTCCCGCTAGCGGGAGTCTATACTCCCGCTAGGGGGAGTCTGACTCCCCCTAGCGGGAGTCTTTTCACCTATTTTCACTCATTTTTCCCATGATACCTATGCAACGTGGCACTCGTCACTGAAGTACAGCCACACCAAACGAAACGGACGTTTCCACCTATCCCAGCTCGCAGACCTGATTCACAAAAATGGGGAAGACGACAACGAAGCCGGCAGCGAAGCCGGCGGCAAAGTCGATTAAGAAGAAGAAGAGCGCAGAGAGTCCCGAGGCTGCGGAGGCGACGAACATTGTGCATGATTTTTGCACGGCCTTCCTTGTTAAAAAAGGGGGCAGTGTGCTGACACTGGGATCCATTAGAAGGCTCCTAGCAACGGTGTTGAGCAAGGAGCTCCCCAAGCACAGCACCCAGGTGGCCAACGCAATCATCGCCATGTCTTCCCTGACATGGATAAGTTCGCTGTCAGGGAAGTCGCAACGATGCGGAAGGAGGGCGATCTCCGTCATATACAAGGTGGAGGCGAAGTATGGCAAGGTGCAGGATACAAACGTGTCGTCGGGGGCAGCCTGAAGCCGCGAATGATCGCGACACGGGCGAACGGCTTGGCACCGTGGGTCTGGATAGATGCTGGAGTTCGGCCGGGTGAAACCGGAAGTCGCAGCAAAATTTGCCCCCCCAGATTTCTTCCTCAAACCCACCCGTGGGCTGATCCGGCCTTGCACGGTGGACTCCAGCGGGGGTAGGGTACCACTACCGGGTTTAACCCTTTTCGGGAGTCTCAACTAGGGGGAGTCCAACTCCCGCTAGCGGGAGTATAGATCAGCAGTGGGCAACAATGAGGCGATGCGGGGGGCGAGGGCACCGATGCTCACTGTGCGACATCCCAGAAGAACGCTGGTATCAACAGGTGCATCGATACCCGCACCTGACTCTCTCTGAGATGAAAGAGGCTGGCTACCCCTCCCTCTTGGCAGGTGTGCTTCCCAATGCCCGCTACGTCACCCCAGCACTCCATGACTGCAAGGGGCTCGCCATGCGGCTGATCAGGGTACTGGATGAGACAACAAAAAAATATTCGACAAGACCTGTACAAACCTTGCACTGAATGTGTCGCAGCATGGGACAGGTGCTCAGTTCCGGAAGGTCGTGCTTGCCTGTCACAGGACACACCTACAAGGGCTTGTTTCGCTACCTCTTTGTCTCCCTTGCAGACCTCATGCATTTCCGGTATGCAGACATCCCCTGGCGCTTCTGGGGATGCAAGGATGAGTCAGCCCGGATTCCCTTCTTGCGTGCTCGGATCTCAGGGCATATATTTCACTGGTTGATGGAGCATGCCGAAAAGGGATCAACGCGCAATGCCTACGTACACAGTCTCCATCATTGGTGGGCTCCAGAAGATGCAGTGCCTCTGCAGAACAACGACGAATTTGAAGAAGCAGAGAACGGACATCGCAAGAAAGATGCCGTTACAAGAACTGTCATCCCCCTCCTGCTGTGCGCGTTGATCAAGCGTGCTCAAAGTCGCCTCGGATGACACGAATGGTGTGAAAGTCGCCCCCAGCGGGATTGGCATTTTGCACAAGCAGAGCGGCAAAATTGCGGTGTCCTTCGGGGAACCGGAACAGGAAGTAGGGCGCGCTGATGGGTTCAACGAAGTCCTGTGTGTTGCAGTGCACAAACCCCTTCTGCAGCTGTGTCAACTGTGTGCAAAGAACATACACAGCCAATCTATGAGCGTGTCGGGTGTGCAGACACGGACACAGGATGACTTCTCTATACCCGAGGATCCCGTCCTGCGACAGGTGCGCAACCTTCCAAGGCATGCCCGATGCGCGCCGCTTCTCTTCTGCCATCGCAAGATCTCTCTCGTAAGTTGCGGAGCTGGCGATTGTAACGGCATCTTTCATCATCATGGACCAATTGTTCGCAGTCCTGCATCATGACGAGTTAGGTATTGCCCAGTCGCAGCCATCCCCCGTCCCAGGTGTTCTCCCGTGGGCCAGCTCACCATCTGCAGGTCACCCCGTCACACACCAGTGGGCAGGCCCTGTCAACGAAATCGATGTGACTGCTCTTGCCGCAGGGCAACGGATGTGGGCCTGCATTGCATCCTGTTGCCGCTCAGTTCTGTTCCCACCGGAGCTTCTTCTTGCGCCGCAGATCGAACAGCCTTTCGTGTGGTCGGCGCCGATCTTGTATAGAACGTAGGCAGTAGGCTGCTGTGGGTGACCTGCAGGTTACCCGTCCCTTTCGTGTAGGCAGCGCGAGAGGTGCGATGTTTTTGTGGGAGCACGGCAGCTGCCCCACACTCCATGCTGCTCTCTTGTCTGCTGTTTATGTTGAACAAGGTCTGGCTGCCAGTGATCTCGCTGGGGGTCGGGCAAACTAAAAAAGAGGTCGGGCACAGGGTGGCCGAGCTCGCGAGAAAAAAAGTGCAGCCCAACCCCGCCCCGACTTCCCGTGGTATGATGCAAACAGGATCGAATGCACGGCCACAGAACATTTTCACCCAATTCGAGAGGCACCGGATGTTGCTGCCTTTGGTCGTCCTGCTGGATCAAAAATCAGGAATCCAGCCCCCCAGCCGCCGGAGGCCACGGTAGTGAACATCCTGAAAGTCTTCGAAGGCTAGTCCCCACACCGGTTGGTGCTGTTGCACATTCCAGGCGGGGATGGTCCTTCGCTTGGGGCATGATGAGGTGCGTTTCGATGAACACCATCAAGCCCCCAGCATGCCGTTGGGTTTTCATACGCTGCGGCGCATGAAAACTCGGCCACAAGGCCGAACCCAAAAGCCCCAAAATCTGACCCGGGAGGTAGGGCCGAGGGTAGGGCCATGCCACCCCTGGCGGCCCACCCTCCCAAACAATTACAGAAAAAGGGAGGTGGGGCCGCGGCCCCCTGCCAGCCCTGGCACGGGATCACTGCTGGCGGGTAGTTCAGGCTCGTGGCCCTCCTCGTTCCGATAGCCCCTCGGACATCCAAATGATTCACGTGCAGCAGCCCATGCGCAGAGAACGGTGTGCCGTCTTGTACAGCAACTGTTGGACAACTGTTGAAATCGTTTTTCACCAAAAAAAATCACTCTGCGGGCCAAGTCGAAGATTTTTCTGGGGACTTTTGGTGTCCCCAATTTTTCAATTTTCGAAAAATAAGCTCACTTTGCTAAACTGGACCCAACTCCCCACACTCTTTTTTTCCGACTTTTTCACGGGTTTTTTCCGGTTTTTTTTGGTTTTTTTTGGCGGATGGAGCGAAGACCCCCAAGAAGTACCCAAATTTGACTTTTTTTTGGGCGTCAGCCAGACCATTAAAACATTTACCTGGGACCCCCCGTGTTTAAGTCCCCCCCCTGGAGGCGATTTTCGGCCGGGGGGGACTTAAACACGGGGGGGGCGGACCTAAACACAGGGGGGGCTTAAACACGGGGGTGGCACAGTGGAGACCAAGAAGATCTCTTCCTCTGCTGTCGTAGGGGGGTAATTCCGGTCCGGATGGACTTTTGGCACCCCACTTTTCGACTCAGACAGCACCTGGAGGGCCTAGGGGCCACCTGATGACCCTCCAGACCAGCCCACCCCCGTGTTTAGGTCCCCCTGTGTTTAAGTCCCCCCCCTGCCAGACCCCCAGGGGGGGACTTAAACACGGGGGTAAGGGGGGGGGACTTATACACGGGGGGTCCCAGGTAAAACGTTTAAAATGTTTAAAACTCGGTTTCTAACAACACTGGGGTGGGGGTCCACCGTGTTGGCTTAGCGGGGAGGGAGGGTTCGCGCTGTGCGAAAAAACCCTCTTGGCTGCCCACACACACACACACAAGCCACCCCCCACGACTACACCCCCGCCCAAGCAGGCTATTCAGCTCCCCTCTCTGCACAATGCAGGTGTCAGTCGCAGGGCCCACCGGCATCAGCGAGGAGATCTCCGTCCCTCTCGAGGGCACAGTCGCCTCCATCGCGGAGGCTGCCCGCGCTGCGCTGGGCCTGCCGCAGTGCGACCTCCTCCTGCACGGGGAGCCGCTCGATCCTGACGACCCGATCGGCGCAACGCCCCTTGCAGACGGGGATGCGCTCTGTGCGGTGGTTGACCCGGTTGCCGCCTCCCTCGCTGCCCTGTCCCAGGAAGGCCTCTCCTGGTTCCGCCCCGATCGCGACAACCTGGTGTGGCTGGCAGAGCAGAAGAGCTGCCGGCTGGCGGACCTCCTCCGGCACTTCGCCAGGGCCTTGCCTGACGTGCGGGACACCCTCCTGAGTGATGTGATCCACGCACTGCAGGATCGCACCGACCTGCCGGATCTGGCTAGCATTCTCATCCACGAAGGGTGCACGCTAGCCAGTACCTACCTCGATATTCGGGGTGAATCGATCGCGCTGTCAGGCCCACGGCCCGATCAGCGTGACAACAGCGAGCGCCCCCTCGGTGTTCTGCTGAGCATGCGGGGTATGAAGGACGCACGCCGCACGGAGGGTGCCGTGTTCGCCCCCGACATGCTCTCGCCTGGAGGCGAGCCCGCCCTGCTGGATGCCGCAAGGTCGCACAAAGTGGGTCTCCTCAGTGTGCTGCTGCGGGCAGCCCGGCAGCAGTGGCCTCCCGAGGTGTTCGCGGAGCAGCACAGCAAGACCTGCCTTGCTGCCGCAGAGGCTCGGGCCAAGCGGGATGTGCGTTCCCTGCACAGGACACTTCGCGAGCTGGTCGTCAGGGTGCCAACAAGCAACGCGCTGATGGACAGCATCATTGCTTCCCTGGTGGTGGCACAGAAAGCCCAGGCCCTCGATGGCCTCGATCTGGCGCTGAACCTGAAGACCCGTGTGAACCTGTGTGGGGTGATGGAAGGCGCCACGATTGCAGCAAAGAATTCCCCACCCAAGCTGCTCAAGCTGAGCGATTGGCATCTGGGTTCCCTGTGAAGGACCCCCCCCCCCCCTCCCTCTCCCCCCCCCCCCCCCACCCTTTTCACAGAGTCCCCACACAACCTGCATCACGAGTGAACAGTGATCATTCTTGTGCTCCCTTCTACTTCTATTTCACTACCCCCACTCCCTCTGGTGTAGAGGAGGCGTGTGTGTATGTGGGGGGGGGGGGGGTTTGTCGGGTTGTACCCCTAACACCTCTCTCAGGACGACACGCCTTGCTCCCGCTCCCAGCCCGCCCCATGCCACCCTAGCCTCTGGTGGGCTCGAGAGGGATGCCTCCAAAAATATCGCTGGAGTCGGGCAGGATCATTCGTGAAGAAATACGAAAGGGAAACGAGAAAAAGTTTTTCGTAGACCGCACGCAGGCAGAAAATTTTGCCTGCGGAAGTGTTTGGTGGTGTGATTGGCATGCGCATCAGACTGTGTGTGACGACAAGCACCTAGCACTTCCCCGATCGCTGCATTTCCGCCTGACAAGAACCTTGTTGCGTTGACGCTTCCACCACCCTAGAGCCTGCTGCTTTGATGTGGGTGTGGAGCACATGTGAACACGAAATAGCAGGACACACTGAAAAAGAGTCGGAAGCACTCCTACACTTTTACGCATCATGCATGTGCTTAAAAAAGTATGCCCTCGCCGCCCCCCCCGCTCCTGGGGGGGGGGGGTGGGGCGTGGTGATGCAACAAGCAGGCCTGGAGGACCGAACCTCGCCCACCCCACCCCACACCCCCTCTCCCTCTCTCCTTTGCACCCTCTGATGGCCGAGCAGGACTTCCCCATGTCACCACCACCACCACCACCCCCTTCATCTCTCCAGGGAGACATTACTCCCCCTTGTAGCGCGCCCCCTGCTCCCTTCGGAGGGGATTCCTTGGTGGGGTGGGGGGGGGAGCCCCTTGCTAGCTAGCCCTGCTCCCCCGCCCCCCCTCCTCCTCCTCCTCTCGCACTGGATCTCTGGGACACAACCTGGCATAACGAGTGAAGGGAGAATCAGCCTTGCGTTTTTTTCTCTCCCGACTTCTATTTCAATACCCCCCACCCCGGGGGGAGGGGGCGCAGAGGGGATGACGCTCTACACAGCGCAGCGGCTGCTGCGGGAGCAGCAGAGTGAGGGGGCTGTTGCCTGCCCCCACTGCAGGTTCACCGCGAAGCACAGCGGCACGCTTGCGGAGCATGTGAGGCGGTACCACGGGGAGGCGGAGCGGATGCGGTTTTCCGACCTGGCTGACAGCTGCGGGAAGATCGGGTTGCAGGCCCGGAGGCAGCTGCGGGGGTGCGGGGTGGAGGAGCGGCTCTATGCGGACGTGGTGGAGACGTCGCACAGGTCGCGCTGCCTCAGCAGCCTGCTGCACGACATGAAGGGCATCAGCCTGCCGCAGGCGCGCCTCACCCGGAGAGTCTTGGGGCTGCCCTGCACCGCAGGCTGTGCCGAGCAGCGCGGGATGGGGTGCCACACCGGCTGCAGCGCACACCCGGCGCGCAGCGCCGGGTTCTGGTCGCGGAGTGAGGGGCATGTTGTCCCGCCCCCGACGCCACCTGTCTGCCCGACCTCCCCGGCGCTTGTCCTGGCGACGACCAACGCCGCGGCTGACGAGGAGCGGTGGCGGGGGAGCCTGAGGGAGCCGCTCGCCCTGTCGCAGCTGGGAGGCGGGGCGGCAGGCGTTGTGCTGTCCCGCGACCCTTGGCAGCCCCCGCTGTCCCCGCGGCAGCGGGGGGGTGGGGGTGGTGCCGTGGGGGCAGCAGGCGCGGGGCGTGGTGGTGGTGGGGGAGGTGGGGGTGGTGCCCGGGAGGTGTCGTCGCTTGCCATGCCCAGCCGCGCGTCCGGCGCTGGTGTGGTTGCGGCGCAGCTGTGCCAGTCGCCCCTGGAGGCACACCTGCTGGGCTGTGCTGCGGAGGCACAGCCAGCACGCGAAGCGGGGAGGGAATGCCGAGCTGCAGGTGGTGCAGGGAGTCTAGTTGTGTAGAGGAGGTGCGGGTCGTCCCCTGCAGATTCCTGCAAGCAGCTCTGCCGGATCCGCACTCGCGTGGGCCACCGGGTATACTGTAGGTCTAGGTTGAGGGGGGTGTGGAGTTGGAGCACTTTGCGCCTTCTGGCGTCAAGTTGGGTGGCTTAGAGAGGGGGGGTGGGGGGCAGGGCTGTAAATAAGGTTTGGGGGTCAGGAGTCGGGAGTCGGGAGTCGGTTATTTACAGTCACCTAAGGTACCTGGGGTGGGGGGGTGGGGGGGGCGGGCGGTCTCAAACCCTACTCAATCCTGCACGCATCCTGTAGTACGGCCACCTCTGCCGTGGAGAGTCCCATGGACCCTCCAGCAGTCGCCCACCATTCGGTCAGGGCGGACTGACTCGGCGCTTGCGGGGTCTTCCCGCGTGCGAGGTGGTCCGCGAAGAAGCACGCGACGCACAGCGCCATGTTGGCTGTCCCAGCCAACCCCCCACTTCGCCCGCAGCGCCCCACACGCTGCGAGCACCTCACTCACGGCAGCAGTATTTGGCTGCATAGCTCTCAGTATTTCCCGTGCATGCAGCGCATGCATCCACAACTTTTGTGGATGCATCCACACACAGCCTGGAGCTCCGAAGCCCTGCATGCAGGCCTGCCTGCAGTGGATGAATGCCTGTATGCCTGCATGCATGGATGGATGGATGCAATTTTCAGCCAAAAATCGAATTTGGCTGGGCGAGTAGTTGTCCAAAATCGCGAAATATCCCAAAAAATCGATTTTTTACAGAGGCCCAAAAACGTGTTCCTGGGTGAAAAATGGGCCCAAAAATCGGTTTTTCGACGTTTTTTGGTCAATTTTTGGGGTTTTCAGCGATTTTCCTGTGCCAAATCGAAAATCCATTTTTTGACATTTTCGGGCATCCCTGGATGCCGTGGATGCATGCATGGATGCATCCACACCATCCACGGCCCCACTGAGAGCTATGTTGGCTGTGAGTCAAACACTACTGCCTCTACCTGAGGCATGTTTTGTGTCGCAACAGTTGCGTCACATGTGTGACGTATCTGTGTGGAGTGTGTGTGGTTGTGCACGTGTGCGCTGCGGTATGCTCAACCACCTGATGGGGGCGGAACACAACTCTTCTTGGGAGCTGCCAGGATCTGGCAAAAGGGGCGGGAAAGGGGCGCCGTATTCACAGCAGTGGTTTGGCAATGAACTCACCCCGGTTCAGAGACCGGTAATGAAGAAGATGACTGGGAGGCACACACCATGTCCCACCCAGCGGGACCCCCACACCCCCACCCACCCATCGGGACCCCCCTCCTCGGGTGTTCCAAAAACCCTTTCTTTTGAATATTTGGAGTCTGTGCGGATCGCAGTGGGTTCATTATGGCCATGGGGTGCCTAATACCGCACATTCCCTAAGGGAAGCAAGGCAACCCTCCCAACCCCAAAAAATCCGGCGCGAGTCGGGAGTCGGGAGTCGGCCTTATTTACACCCCTGGTGGGGGGGGGGGGTGGGTGGGGGGGTGGGTCGTGCCCACCCGCCCACCCCTTTCCTTTGTGTATTGTATTGTAGAGCGCGAGGGATGGCAGGGCTCGGAGGGGTGCCCTTTGCACCGCCGTTACGTTGCACGCACCCCCCACCTCTGCCCTTTGTGCCGTTTGCATGGGGGGCCGTTCGGTTGTTGCCGGTGGGGTTGCGGGTAGGGCCTGATGGGGTCGGCGGGGTCGCGTGGCTCTTCCTCCCTGGGTGGCAGGGAAGAGGGTTGTTTTTTTTTCCCTTCCAGCATGTTGCCTGGGTGTGTGCAACAAGGCTCCCTGATGTCATGCCACCACCGTCGCCCATCACAGGATTGTATTCTATTTTTGCCTTTTGCCTTTAGCTGCCCACACGATGCGCGTCGCGGCTGTCGTTCTGCTGTGTGCTGCCGCTGCGCAGGGGCTGGTGTGCGGGGGGCAGAACTGCAGCAGCGGCGACACCTGCGCCTACACCACAGCCGGGCAGCATCGGTGCGTCGCACCCACCGCAGCCTACGGCTGCCGCGGCATCATTTGCCCGGAGGGCCATCACTGCGCTTATGACTCGCTCACCCAGAATGTGCAGTGCGCCGCCACCGCAGGGGCGCCATGCGATAACGCAACGACGCTGTGCGACCAGGGCCTGGCAGGCTGCTTCGAGCTGGACGGTGCAGGCGTGTGCACTGAGCCTCTGGAGCGCGTCGTCTGCAGCCGGCTGTCCTGCGCCTCTGGCGAGTTCTGCCGCATCGACAGGACAATGCTGCAGGCGGTGTGCGTCGCCGCCAGCAGCCGTAGCTGCGCCGACACTCCCTGCCTGGAGTCGGAGGCCTGCCTCGCCTCCGCCTTCGACACGGCCCCCGTGTGCGTGTCAGGTGTGGCGGCCTGTGCGAAGCACATCTGCCCCTACGGGCAGCACTGCCGGGTGGACAACGGCACAGTCTCTTGCGCAGAGACCTCCACGTCGCCCTGCACCCACGCCGCCTCCGTCTGCCCGGCTGTGGGGCTGGAGCGCTGCATCGAGGCGGACGGGCAGGCTGTGTGCGCCCCATCCCTGCATCACGCAGCGTGCGCCGGCGTGTCCTGTGCCAACGGGCTGTACTGCGCAGTGGACAGGGATGCCCTGCAGGCGGTGTGCCTGCCGTCGGACGGCACGCCCTGCAACGACGTGCTCTGCGGGGACAGTGTGTGCCTCATCCCCGACCTGCCCGGCATGCGCCGTGGCGTCTGCAGGGACGCGCCGAAGCCGTGCGACCCTTCGCCCTGCGCTGTGGGGTACGAATGCATCGTGCAGGGCGGGCAGGCGGTGTGCCGCAACGCGATGGAGTCCTGCAACAAGGTGACGTGCGCCGATGGGCAGTCCTGCTCCATTTCTGCAGAGCGTGGCACGGGCGTGTGCACGGTGCTGGCTGATGTGTACGACTGCCTGGGCCTGCTGTGCCCCGAGGGCCAGCACTGCCGCCACAGCAGCTCTACGGGCAGCAGTGAGTGCGTCCCCACGCAGGGCAGCGCGTGCGGCGCAGACAGGGCGGCGTGCGGCGATGCCAGCCTGTCGCACTGCGCAGAGGTGGGGGGCCTGGGCCTGTGCATCGGCAGCCCTTTGCAGCACGCCTGCTCCCGCATGACCTGCCCTGAAGGCGAGACCTGTGGGGCAGACCTCTCCCTCGGCAAGGCCGTGTGCCGCGGCCCCGGCTCCAGCGGGCTCAGCACCACTGTCCTCGTCGCCATCATCGTTGCGTCGGTGGGTGTGGCCCTGCTTCTCGTTGCGGGTGTGGTTGTCACGTTCTGCTGCAAGGCGCGCCGCCCCGCGCACCTGAAGAGCGTATCTGACGAGAGTTGCGAGCCTAGCCATGTGGCGAGCGACGCCAACGCACCGTACGCGGTGTAGGCGGTGCGGAAGTGTAAGTGGGGGGGTGGGACCCCGTTGATGTTTAAGCTTTGAACGAATACATGGTGTGTCGAATCACGGACCCGCCCTCCAAAGACAGAGTAACAAGACAACAAATGGAAAAGGTGTACGAGGCAACGTTACGGCCAGACGAACAAGCTCCCCAGACCGAACTGCCCTCGAGGCATATCTCCCTTCATTGGGGCGGATCTGTATCCGGCTCGAAATCGTTTAAACCCACACACCGAATCGAGGAACGGGTTAACGTGCTCCGCGCATCATCATCGGGGATTTCACGCACAAATGAATACGTGCACAATTTGCAAGCCGCCAAACCGAAGCCACATACAGTCCTCAGTCGGGCGGCAGTGGCTTGCCCCCTTTGTTTGTGCGCACACATGACACCACCCAACCCAAGCTATTCCCGTCGCTGCTGCAGGGGCCTTCTCTCTGTGTGCGGAAAACTAAAGTCCAAAAACGCCATGTGCACAGTTTAGCACACAGAGCTCGAAGGCCCCGCGACCCACCCAACGTGGATGCTATTCTCTTCTTCTTTCTCCGGCACACGCCCCACCCAATGATTCACTGACCGGCCTTATCTGACAACGGTGGCCCCGCCCCGACCGGAGGCCCGGTCCTCCCTTGCCTTCTCTTCTCCACACATTCATCTCCTATATTCTCCCGTAATCTCTCACGCCCTGTATCTGGTCTCTCTTTCCTTCGCCGTTCTTTGCCACCGCGTTCGGATTCGGTTTGTCCGATTCCGTCTTGTCTGAGTCGATCCGTCCCCGGTCCTGGGGATACGCCTGGGTGCATCCCCTTGGGTGCACCCGTGACTCGCCTTTGCTTCCGAGAGAGAGGCAGATCTGCCAGATCTTGATTGACACAAGTTCAATTTAGCGATTTTTTTGTAGTTCAGCCATCCCATCCGTTGTGGGGGTGGTGGTGATTCTGAGCAGAGAGGTGTCAAAAAAAAACACCGGAAGAAAATCGTGTCTGGCACACAACTTGGAGTCCACCCTGTATCACAGGATTGGCCCAAAGGTGTGCCTTCACACGCAAGGAAAAATCCCACCATGCAACATCTCATATCAAACGCATTCGTCTCCCTCAGCTATATAACCCGTTCAGGGTTGAATCAACTGGGAAAAAAAAGCTGGGGCAATTCATCCGTTACCTGCATTCTTTTGCTCTTGTCTCTTTGGCCAGGGTCCTGGCCTGGGTGCAGCTTTATGTCTCCCGAGCGTACCCTTCTTTGGTTCGTTTCTTGTTCCTGCCGATGGGTGTGGGGAGGGCGGGGGGGGGGGGGGGGTCAACAGTTGCGCGCTCACAGAAGGCGACCAGACAAACAAGCAGACACGCCCTGTGGAGCACACCACCCCGGTGGTGCAGATGGCAAGGCGCTTGGGTGGGTGAGGTGGCCACCCCTCAGGCTGCAATCCTGATCGGTTTGCATTCATTGCCTGGCTGAAACCACATGAAAGAAAGCACGAGAAATTCAGAACCCCTCAGGATTAATCAAAGTGCCTCCGGGGTTAGTGACCCCCCCCCCCCTAGGGGGGGTCATAAGCCCCCCTAAAAACGTACAAATACCAAAAATTTCAACATACCATCAGAACCGCCCTAATACCTGATCTGACCCGAAAATCCGACCCATACCCCCCCGGAAACCGTCTGGAGCCCACTTGTGACACCTGATACGCACTTTTGTGATGATTTTTTGGGGTCCTAAAAAATGTACCTCAGTTTCGTACCTTGCCTTTGTACCTGAACCACTCCCGACCGCAATATTTCGTTCTTTGCCTTTTCTGCGGTGGTTCCGGCTCAGGTGGCACGCATGTTGCCTTCCCCAGTGCCTCGGCAAGGTCTTTCTTGACCTGATTCGTGGGAATGTTGTGTTGTTGCGCCAGCGGAATGAGTTCAGCCACCTCCTGGGTGTAGTACTTCGATCGCGGATGGGTCATTGTGAGTACTTCGTACGCCTGCGAGGCTGCATCGGCATTAGTGGGCAGCGCGTAGATGTCTTTGCTTCGTCGATCTCAGCCTGTGAAGGCACGGTTGGGATATTGTACGCCCTGAGAGCCGAATTGGTGATGTTTGTGCTGTGTAATTTGCGCCCCGCAGGATATGCACACCACGCAGTCTCGACAGCACGAGAGTGTACCATGTGAGGACTCAACAAAGTCATTGGATAGGCATCTGCCTGCCGACTCAGCCCCCACAGTGCGACCGCAAGATCGCCAGGGATGTCTCAACGCCAGGGGAATACTCAATACTCTCCCCTGGCGCTGTACAACCCTACTCTTAATCCTCGGGTCCTCTCCTGGAGGCGGTGATGGCGGGCCCGCAACGCTTCGTACTTCCGGTACAGACTGGGGTAGTCTGCCCGGCTGACCCGCTCATCGCTTCCGAGATCATCTGCTGCTCTGGAGCTGCCATCACTCTCACTGCCCACATCAGTTGGTGTGGGGGTAGGAGCAGGACGAGTGGGAGGAGTAGGAGTGCAGGTGACATCTTTCTTGGCCAGCAAGGAACGCCGCTTTCCGCACGTGCGTGCAGTTGATGCACCACCTCATATATCTGTCGTCACCACGTCCCACTCGCTCTCCTATGTACCCAGCCCGACGGAGCGCCCGAAATAATGTCGCCTCACGGATGTCGTGTGCCGTTTTCTTCTTACGCAGGTCTGCCACAACGCTCTCTGCCGGGACCCCGCACACCTCCCGTTTGGCGGGCTTCTTTCGAGCAAGGTACCCCTCTGCAGCAGCATCTGACACCTCTGCGAGGCCCTGGGCACGCGGCATGTGTTGCTCGGCGTGCTGGGTGAGCGTAGTGACACCCTTCCCTTGCAAAGAACGAAATATTGCGGTCGGGAGTGGTTCAGGTACAAAGGCAAGGTACGAAACTGAGGTACATTTTTTAGGACCCCAAAAATCATCACAAAAGTGCGTATCAGGTGTCACAAGTGGGCTCCAGACGGTTTCCGGGGGGGTATGGGTCGGATTTTCGGGTCAGATCAGGTATTAGGGCGGTTCTGATGGTATGTTGAAAAATGTGGTTTTGTACGGGCTTATGACCCCCCCTACCCCCCCCCCCCCTCCCACACGGCTCCCATGCCACATGCCCCCCTTCGCTTGCTTTGCGGATGCTGGTGTGTGTGCGCTCTCTTGTTTTATTTTGTGTGAAGTGTGTGTGGCCTGTCTAGGTGTGGTTCTTCTCGCAACCAACAACACGGCAATTCCTCCCCTCAAGAAGCATGTCGCCGAGGTGTGCCTATTTGGGTGGAGATGCACCCACCCCCCCCCCCCTCGTCTCCCTTTCTCACACCCCCACCCCCACCCCCACCCCCTCGTTCCTTCTGAGTGTCCGAATACCGAGAATCACGACCGCAGGCTGCAGCGCAGGCTGCAGCAACTTATAAATATCTGACATAATTCAGTCTCTCGTGATGCAACACATCGCACCGCGGTGTTTCTGTCGAACACAACTGTTCGAACGGCACGGGGTGTTATCCCGCACGGAGGTCGGGGGGGGGGGGGGGGGGTTTGTATAGGTGTGTCTCCGCCACAGTTTGTGAGCATTGCGCCCCTGTCGCTTGTGTCGCTGTCGAATGAGGGGTGTTTTGGAAGCGGTCAATGCACCAACAGTAACAGAGGTCGGAGCGGTGTCATGTTGTATTGCATCGCGCACGTCTCTGCGCTGGAGGTGCCATTCTATTCCGCTCACCGTGCTCTGCACGCCACACCCTGGGGTGGTGGGGGTGGGGTTGGGGGGGGGGGTCAGCCCTCGAACTAATTTTTGGGGATATCCACGACGACGACAGGGTGGGTGGGGGGGGTACCCACCCTACCCTATGCCAAAGTACCGGCTACGCGCCACGCTCTCTCCAAACTGGTGTTATTGCAGTATTTGAGCTCCGTGCGGATTGTAGTGGGGTCATTTTGTAGAAAAAGGTGCCAGCCACCCCCCATAAAATGTGGGTCTGGTTCAGGCACTGAACCAGACCCACAGAGGCAGCCAGGCACAGCCCACACCCACCGACCCTGTGGGTACCCCCCGCACGGGGTTTTCAAAACCTCGCTCTTTGGACTATTTGAAGTTTGTGCGGATCGCAGTGGGGTCATTTCGTGGGTCTTGGGACCAAGTTTCAACGACGAAACATGGGTCTGGTTCAGGTACTGTCATGGGAGGACGTGACTGGGAGGCACACCATGCCACCCACCCACCCAGCGGGACCCTCCCGACCCCCTCCTCGGGTTTTTCAAAAACCCGTTCTTTTGAATATTTGGAGTTTGTGCGGATCGCAGTGGGGTCATTTTTGACATGGGGTGACTATTAACACCCCGCAAACCCTTATTGGCCCATTCAGGCCACATTCCTTAGGAAATAGTAAGGCGACCCCCTCCGACCCCCGATCCCCTCTTAGCGGAAGCTATGCCGGTCGGGGGGGGTACCCTACCCACCCCCCCTGTACCCCCAAATAGGGGGTGGGTGGGTAGGGTACCCCCCCCCCTACTGGGGGGGGCTAAATAGAAGACCCCCCCCTTGTAATAGGCGTATAAACGCTTTTTTTGGGGGGTTTTCAAAACCCAAAATTTTGGGCAATTTTTGCAGTGGGTGGCCAAATACAAGGGGGTGGCCGAATACAAGGGGGGGGGTCTTGTATTCGGCGGTCCGTGATTTTTCCAAATTTTGGCGAATTTTGCTCCAGGTGACCTCGTGGAATCGCGATTTTCGCCTTCCATTGCACTATTCGGAATCCGTGCGGATCGTGGTGGGGTCATTTTGTGGGTAGAGGTGCCAAGTTTCACCCATGAAATGTGGGCCTGATTTGGCTCCTGATAATGGGAGGATATTCCCAGGAGTCAGCCACCTGTGAGGACCCCCACACTGGTGTCCAAAACCCTGTTCTTTTGAATGTTTGGATTCCGTGCGAATCGCAGTGGGGTCATTTTGACCATGGGGTGTCTGTTAGGACTGGAAAAACAGGCTGAAAATTTGAAAATTGGCCAAAATTCACGGACCGCCGAATACAAGACCCCCCCCCTTGTATTCGGCCTAAAATTTTCTGGATTTCGAATTTCCAGACCCCCCCCTTCTATTCGGCCACCCCCTTGTATTCGGCCACCCCCTTCTATTTAGCCCCCCCCAGTAGGGGGGGCTAATTCAACCCAAAAAACGGGAGTAAACCCCACTTTTTCAGGGAGCACCCCTAAACATGAAATCAATGCTACAAACCGACCCAAACCAGTCCAGAAACGTGTTTCTGGGGGGTTTTGGTGACCTGTGTGGCCCAGAGAGGCCCAGAAACGCGATTTTTTTCAGTTGGCACAGATGTGGTACCAGATGCGGTACCTGAATGGCCCGAGAAAAACAGCCGGCGGGCACTCCTTTCTGCAGGCACTGCGGCTTGACGTCATATGTCACCATTGCATCAATGTAGTCATGATTGAGCCACTTCGATAGTGTTCCGCCCCCTTCACAGTTTTTAAGATCGGCAAGGTGTGTTTATCGTCGTTGGCGTGCCACCGTACCTTTTTCACGTACCCCAATGCTGGCTGGCACGACATGAACTGCGCCAGCCACTCCGGTGCATCTCCCGGAGGAGGGAGACGAGCTTATCCACGAGAAGGAAAAACGTTCTCGATCCGAGTGGCGCTCAGCTCACCAGCAGGTTCCTTGTCGCCTTCAATTATTTGAGGGCGTAGCCGCCATTAGAATGGCAAGGGCCGCTATTTGATTACTCTCAATGAGAGCAGGGCATCAAGTGCTCACTGTGGGGGATATCGAGGTCGCTGAGCTATTGCCACCTCTGAATGGCGTCGGAACGGACAAACCCTCTGAGCAGCGTCCTGCTTCCGCCCATAGTGCGTGCCCATCATCTCCGGAACCTCAATCTACAAGGGATACCAACCTTCTCAGTGCAAAAACGGGTGCACTTTGGCCTCTGCCCCCACCTCGCGGTGCTGCTTGTCGCCCCTCGGTACATGATGCTGTTACATCGATCCGCGTCATCAAGTAGAGCTTGACCGATGAACCATTCGGTTGCTTCGACCACAGGTTTCGCTGTATGTCGCAAGCAGCCGCTGTAAACTGGCACATCACCGGTACCACATCTGTGCCAAAAAATTGGAGACGCAAAAAATGAGCTTTCCGGGCGGAATTTGGGCCTATTTCGGGCAGATACCGGATTTCCGGGGTGATATGGGGTGTTTCTGGCCTTTTGGTGCCCTTGGGGGCCTCTCTGCGGCGAAGTTGAAAATTTGGGTTTACTCCCGGTTTTAGCCCCCCCTACCCCCCCCCCCCCCCCCCGAGCGCTGGGCCACCCTCACGACGACCGACAAGAATTAGTTCGAGGTCTGGGGGGGGTAAAAAAACGGCCACCCACATATCATGACTATCCCTTGCCCGGCCCGGAAAAAGAGGTTCCCGCACAGCTGGCGCGGTTCCCTTTTAATGCTGCGGCGCCATCGTATCACCACGCTCACCCCTCCCGAGGCCCTTCGTGCCACACACGACAGCCCTCCAGCAACGGAGACTCTATCCACATAGAATATGAAGAAGGATTGCAACTTGTCATCTTTTTCACTGAATTTGGTGTGCCAGGGCTCTAATTCGCCTCGCAGCCAAGGAACCCCCCCCCCCCTTGCGGTCGCCGCCACCTCCCTCCCGCAGAGAGTGTTCCAAGTGGACCTCCTGCGCAATGCGGGAAGGGGGTGGTCCAACAAGTCATGACGGGATTTAGGGCGACACACACCTATTTCGCCGTTTTGCTCTCCGGGGGTTTTCTTGTTTTTGCCCAAAACAAAGCTTGCTTTGTCGGCACAGACGAAAGAGTCCGTGGGGATGCGCGCGGTGTGGTGTGTTTTGAGAGAGCAACACAAAGCCACTTATTTCACAGCAACGCCCTTCATAGGGGCCACATCGGCTGCCGCGCAACACAACACACCCGACTATTTTTTCCCTGACATTCCGGCAATAAATCCCGGCAACCCCCCGGCAACCCCCCTTCGCCACGCCACTGGGATCTGGCGGTCCCTTCTTCGGAGTGCCCCTCTCTGTGAGGGTATCGAATCTGTCGAATGCTCTGTTCTGTTGCATACTGCAGATTAACATGAAGGCACAGCCTGTATAACGGCACGGTCATTCCGGCCTGTAGTTGCTGCAGATCCCCGTGTCAGCAGATGATTTTCTTTCCACCTGCTATCGGAGAGGTATCTTTCTCGTATTTTGTATGACCAGCACAGTGGGTCAGTGGGGCAACGTGCCGTCCTGACGGAGATCCTGACAGAGAACTGACCCTGCGTGGGCTCCTCTCAAGCCTGGGCGGGATGGTGGTGGGGGAAAGGGTGTCAATACAAGGCGAACACACGAAAACACAGCCAAGAGACCAACAGGCAGCGCAGGTCGCACAAAATCCCACTCTGATACCACGACGTGGGTGTGCCCCTGATCAGGATTGCTGCGATGTGCGTGTGTTGTGTGGGAAAGCCATATGAGCCTCTGCAACACCCCCCCCCCCCCTCGACCAGTGTTGTAATATACCCTGCTTCCCCGCTACGTATCGAGTATATATATACGTATATATGGAGGATTCTTCATATTCCTGGATTTCCCGAATTTCCTGGATTTCCCCCGGCCCCTTAGGCGATTTCAGGGCGAACAGGGCGGACATATCCGGACCGGAAATCCGGGTGTCCGGATGTCCGGGTCCAATTTTGACCCCCCCCCCCCCCGGACACACACGGCGCTGAAGTAAATGACATGACAAGTGGTTTTACATGTAAAATTACAAGTGAAAAGTGGTTACAAGTGCCACTTGTAAAATTACAAGTACCACTTGTAAAATTACAAGTGCCACTTGTAACTTTTACAAGTGGTACTTGTAATTTTACATGTAAATGACATGTGCCACTTGTCATCTCCGCGGTTTCCTTCATACTCTACACTGTGATGGGGGGTTTTTTGGCAAGCGGAGTGGCAAGGAGGGGGGAGAAATGACCAGCAAACGGTGGGAGTGCAATGCAACAGCTGTCGAGATCGGATCGAGTGGACTGATTGTATTTTGTGCCGACGACGAGTCTCATTTTTTCAGACTGCAGGGTGTTCGTCCAACATGTGCCTATCCCTCAGTTCTTGTGAAGCAAACTCCTGCAGACACACAGGGCAGGTCGTGATGTCCAGCTCATCCTGGTGGACGTAGAGGGCGTGTTGGCTAAGTCCACTTCTGAACACCGTTTTCTCACACAAGAGGCAAGACACTCGACATTCACACTGCGCCCTCGGCCGGTGCTGTCCGTCGTAGTGGGCGTAGAGCCCGTAAACCCGCGCGAAGCTCTTTTCAGGGCAAACAACGCAGCTGTACTCTTCTGTGGCGGATGTCTCGTCGCCATCATCATCATCATCATCATCATCACCAGCCTCGCCGCTATTGCCGTCACTCGCAAGGTTTCCGTCATCACCAGCCTCCTCCCCGTCGGTGGTTCCTTGTGCAGGGGGCGTCACCTCCGTCACCTCCCAGGGTTCTTCGTCACAGATGCAAACCAGGAAAACATCGCCGTTGTTGCCGGGTTCTGCCTGAAATGTTTGTCCGTGACCATCTCTGCGGCGCACATGTGACCCGAGGCCAAGTTTGTCCAAGCGGACCACCAATTGACGAGCAGCCTTGAGCCACGTATCATTGTGAGTGATCACACACCTGCACAGGCGCATGGAATCGTAAGATAATATTTGGGGCCGCTCGCCGATGGTAGGAGTCAGTGGAGGCACTTTGCGCACGGTATTTTCATCCGTCAAGTGTTTCTGTTTCAGTTCATAGATCTGCAGATCACGCTCCATCGTCTGCGGGGATCCCCCACGTGTCCACCTCTTGCGCTCACCGTTGCCCTGTTCGAAGAGCTCGTCGGAGACGGTGACCCTGTGCGCATCCTGCTCATCAAACCAGTGTTCGAGAGAATGAGCATATGCCGAGCGAGTGATCCCGGGATTTGCCCACTCCAACAAGAAAATCAGCACATGATAGCTGATCACAGCGAATAGAAACTCTTTGCGGCAGGAACCTGTTGAGAAGTATCGCACTGGTATGTCTTGGTAGCGGAAGAAGATCAGCGATTGCATTGCGCAGCACAATGTCCGCTGATTCCCCACGGTGATGGCCTTCAAAGCAGCGAGTATCTCTCTTGCGTGCTTCCCAGTGAAATTTTTGCCCACTTTTCCAAGGATGGTTTCCTCCACCACTTTTGATCCCGGCAGCGTACGTAGAATGAGGCGCATAACACCTTTCGTGTCGTGAAGGGGGGGCGTCACGGTGTAGACAGGATTCGAGAATTTTGAAGCGATGCTACAAGTGAATCCTGCGGCATCCATCTCTTGGATACTACAGCGGTGGCAGTCATGCAGGTACTCCAAACGCTCGTCGATTCCTGTAAGGCAGAAGGCAGAACGATGCCCTGTCCCACCTACACCTTTGAAGAGTGACCACAACTCTAAGTGGTCACCCCCAAGCCGGAACTGGGTGATGGAAAAGGAGCAAGGCCCCTTCATAAAGATCCCCTTCTGAACTGCCACAATCTGCCCCAAGGCATGGAGCATCCACCATTCGTAGAACAGGGGCTTGTGGCGGTCACACACTGTCAGAAAGCGGGACGCGGTGATCCCGTCCGTCAATGCGATTGCCAGTCGCTGCCTGCTCTTTCCTTGAAGGCTACCGGGTGTGTAGCCATCACCCGTGACCATGACTGTTGGTGGGGGGCGACCCGAGCGGATGGGGAAAGCCCTCAGCAGAAACTCGAGGCACCCCCGCATGTTCCCTAGCAGAGAGGGCGTCATCAGCCGGAGGGGAGCTTCATGCTTTACGAGGAGGGGGTATGAAAGCCCCATCGAGATCCCTGTCTCTCTGCGAACGAGTGAGCCCAGCCGTTCACAGTCGCGCAGAGACATGCCCAACTCTGCCCTGTGTTGTCGAATGATTTCACCGATATGCCTCACTGTCCCAGCGTGAAGCTGTCGTGGGCTCGTCATGGGAAGGGTTGTGTGTGTTCCTGTTGCAAGTCGAAGTGCGTGTGGATCATATGAATGGCAACTCAGCAAGCAACTTGATAGTGGGTACAAAAGCGTGTCGCAGGGTCAGGGGTTTCGGGGGTTGGGGGAGGGGGGGGGGGTGTGTCTGCCCAATGTGCGTCTTTTTGATGTTTGCGCAGACGTGTTGCTGTTGTGGCCGAGACGCCGCTATCCCGAGAGATCCGACAGGAAAGACACAGGGGCGTCTTCGTTGGGGGTGTCCTCAGAGTCCTCAGAGGCCGGCTCAGGCTTCGGGGTGGCTTCGAGGTTCTGGGGCATGATTGCGGACCAGCTGGTCTGGATGACCGTCGTTGCGGCCTGCTTTGTCGGAGGGGGTGTGATCGGCACGTCAATCCGTGTCAGCCCACTCAGCACCGTGACCTGCAGATTTCTGCTTGAATCCACAAAATGCGGAGGCGGCACAACGAGCGAGCCGCTGTATTCACCTGGCTCACACTGGTCCGAAGGACGGTCCCTGTAGAAGGTGTAGGCGACCTGCACCCCTTCCAGCGTCGCCGTCACCAGCTTGGTGAAGCCATTCTCGACGATGACGCTATAGTAGCGCCCGGTCTCCTGGTCGTGCACGCCCACAACGACGTGCTGCATCGCCGCCACCGCCGCCACTGCCTTATTCTTCGGACGCGTCTCGGATGTGGAGGCTTGTGCCGATGCCTTGTACATCTTGACCATGTCCATATGGTCCAGGTCCTCCACCACCAGCTTGAGGCGCGCAAAACCCTCCGACTTCTTCTGCGTTGGCGTGGGGAAGGGCTTCAGCGCGATGCCGTGGATGGCCATATCATGGTTTCCGTCGATCCGAACCGTGTACAGGTCGCCGGATGCATCCTTCAGCGACTTGTATGAGGCCAGTGCATCGTATTTGCGTTTCAGCACCTTTGTTATCACTCCACTCTTGGGGGGGATGGTGGTCACCAGCACCTTCTGCAGCATCTCCTTCAGCACCGAGTGTTTAAACACCTCCCCCCCTTTCCTGGTGGTGTACACGGCCACAAAGTCCTCCACAAGCTGCTGCAGCTGGCTTTCATGCCGCTCATCATCCTTCCCCAGATCCCCGCTCTTCGTCCGCTTGCTGTTGCGCGTCGGTGTTGTGGTTGCCGTTCTCTTGCTCATGTTGGAGGTGCAAAGGTCCTTTTGTAAGTGAGGGTGTGTGTGTGCAGCAGGGCTGGGGTCGCGGGGGATAAACAAATGGAACAACACGGCTCGCCAGTGTTCAGGAAAGCTCGTAAATAACAAGTGGCACATGTAATTTTACATGTACCACTTGTAAAATTTACAAGTGGCACATGTAATTTTACAAGTGCCACTTGTAAATTTACATGTAAAATTTTTTACATGTAAACCACTTGTAAAACCACTTGTAACAGTGGTTACTTCAGCGCCGTGCAGGCATGTCGCTAAGCGTCGACCGTCGACCCAGTGATTTTTGGTTCCCCCCCCCATAAAAAAGCGTCGACCCAGCGTCGACCCAGTGGAACTGGGTTGACGCTTGGTCGAGGCTTGGAGCGTCGACCCAGTGGAACTGAGTTGCCATTCAAGCCTGGACCAAGCGTCAACCCATTTATTACGCTGGGTCGATGCTTACCAAGCGTCGACCCAGCGTCAACCCACTTTCACTGGGTCGACGTCGAAGAGAGTATGGTTATGCAGGAACAGATGCTCACTACCGTGGCCTCCGGCGGCTGGGGGGCTCCGCCCCCCAGACCCCCCTGTGGTGCATGTCTCGTACTCAAGTCATTCGATTACCACCAGGTCAGGGAATCCAACCACTCCAGTAGCCTCAGGGGGACGCAGCCAACTCACACAGAACCTGTACGCCCACAATGAACAGATGTTCACTACCGTGGCCTCCGTCGGCTGGGGGGCTCTGCCCCCAGACCCCCCATCTCGCGCGCCCGTCTAGTAACCAAGTCCTTGCGCTTCAACGGCCGTGGCACATCAGGGGGTAGCGTCGAAATCATGGTCCCGAAAGCCATTATTTGGGTTTCCTCCACCCGAGGATGGCGCGAGCGGGAGAGGAACCACGGAAGGAACCCAGCGCCTCACACCGTGCCCACCTAGTGGTCCACCGACGGGAAAATTAGGCAACAACACGAGCGCGCGCGAAGCGCGCGCGAGAAAAATTGCCCCCTAGTGTTTTCCCCCCTGATTCCCCCCCCAAAACAGGAGCGTCAACCCACCAAATCTCCAAAATCGAAAAGTTAGCGACAGGCCTGCCCCGGACATTTCCCGAATTTCCCGCCCGGACATGTCCGGGCGGACATCCGGACATCCAGAAATGTCCGCCCCGGACAGGGCGGACATGTCCGGGCGGACATTTTCTGGTGTCCGGATGTCCGGGCGGACATGTCCGGACCCGGAAATTCGGGAAATCCAATTTTGACCCCCCCCCGGACATGTCCGGCCAGGACCTCAATAGTTTGATTTTTGGTCCAGAAAATAGTTTGAAATTTTTTGAAATCTGGGTGCCCAAATTTTTTGCTCCTAAGGGGGGCATGGAAATTTAGGCATTCTTAGGCATTCTCAGGCGAAATAGGCAGGGTTTTTTGGCTGGGGAAAATAGAGTACAAATTTGGAAAAAATCCAGTTTTTTCGCAAAAAAACGCATTGTGTCGTAGGCAGGCGTAGGCACCAGGTCAAAGGTACCCAGTTTCCATACCCCCCCGGGGTACGGAATTCCGAAATTTCGACATGTCGAAAAAAATATTTTTTTGGCCAAAAAAAATTTTTTTTTTTCGCGTGCCTAAACCGAAAATCAGGCCCTCTGGGGTGCCACACCCACATTTTTCGGATTTTTTTGCGATTTTTTTCTGCCTAGCTGGGTACCGGTCCAGGGTACTGACCCAGGGTGGCCGAAATTTCGACATGTCGAAAAAAATTTTTTTTGGCCAAAAAATTTTTTTTATCTCCCTAAAATAATGTTCTCTCATCAAAATAGCCTGCGGCCCTGCAAGATAAGAAGATTATTTAATCCTCCACCAGCACAACGTTGAAAACGTGCAGTAGATTTTTCGAACCCCATAAAGTTAGATTATTTGACTGTAAAATAATGTAGACCGCCCTCCGCGTAAGTTTCTGTACAACCTGTAAAGAAAAGCGACATTATTGCCTCACAGGGGAAATCACCTAAAATAAAAGTCGGCCAAAATAAAACAATGTCTTTAGGCAGGTCGAAACAATCTAGATTACTTCACTGTAAACCTATGCGTGATCTGGGGTCCCTGCAGTCCAACAAATCTGCACATTATTTTACTGTCAAATAATCTAACTTTATGGGGTTCGAAAAATCCGCTGCACGTTTCAACGTTGTGCTGGTGGAGGATTAAATAATCTTCTTATCTTGCAGGGACTTAGGCTATTTTGATGAGAGAACATTATTTCAGGGAGATAAAACAACCTATTGCACAAAAAATAATCTTCACATTATTTTACGCGGAGGGGGGCCTGCTACTACATAAAGTAATCACACCTCAACTCGCTTCGCTCGTTAAGGTGACTTCCACATGTCGCCTCGCTTCGCTCGGCAACATGACTTCAATTTTACGCTCGCTTCGCTCGCGTAAAATAATGTTACTTTATGTAGCAGGCCCCCCTCCGCGTAAAATAATGTGAAGATTATTTCAGTACCTGGGACCCCCCGTGTTTAAGTCCCCCCCCTGGAGGCGATTTTCGGCCGGGGGGGACTTAAACACGGGGGGGGCGGACCTAAACACAGGGGGGGCTTAAACACGGGGGTGGCACAGTGGAGACCAAGAAGACCTCTTCCTCTGCTGTCGTAGGGGGGTAATTCCGGTCCGGATGGACTTTTGGCACCCCACTTTTCGACTCTGACAGCACCTGGAGGGCCTAGGGGCCACCTGATGACCCTCCAGACCAGCCCACCCCCGTGTTTAGGTCCCCCTGTGTTTAAGTCCCCCCCCTGCCAGACCCCCAGGGGGGGACTTAAACACGGGGGTAAGGGGGGGGGACTTATACACGGGGGGTCCCAGGTACAATAAATAGTTATTTTTTCGCGTGCCTAAACCGAAAATCAGGCCCTCTGGGGTGCCACACCCACATTTTTCGGAAAATTTTCGGATTTTTCAGGCCCACACCTGGAGAGCAGCCACGAGGCTGGCAGAATCGCCTCCAGCTTCCAAGCAGAGTTGCTGGCGCTTGTGCGTGCGATGGAGGCATTGACCACACTGGTGTCACCGGGGGACCACTGTGCGGTCATAACGGATTCGATGTCTGTGCTGCAGGCCCTGCAGACGGGACCTCACCGCGCCCGTGAGGACCTCGAACACAAGCTATGGCAAACCATCCGTGAACTGGCTTTACAAAAGGACACCACGCTGCATCTCCGCTACGTCCCCTCACACGTCGGTGTCGCGGGAAATGAGGCAGCAGATGCCCTAACAAAGGAGGGGTTGAAACAAGCGCCCCAGACCCGCATCCCATTCGCCACTGCGAAGGCAGCGGCGAAGCGTGCCATCCGTGGGGAGATGCCGCCGCCACGGCGGGATACACTGTACTACTCGGGTGCTACAGACGCGCCACCTCGCAGACCCCCGTTGCGCGTAGAGGGCCTCACAAGACTTGGAGACACTGAGATACGCAAACTGAGGACCCGGCGGCATCGCCTGGTATACGACTTCGACACGTCTGACGGGGTCCCTGCATGCACGCTCTGCGGACAAAACAGCACGGTGCAACACGTTTTTGCCACCTGCCCGCACACGACACGACTACGAAGCCGACTAGGTGTAGCGGGATCACCGCATAACATCCTGCTGGGGCAGCCGGGCGCGGCACTGCGATACCTGGTGGCGGCAGGCCTACTGCCGGGCAAGCTGGAGGAATACGTGAGAGTTACACGGGGTTGCCGCCCAGCACAAACGGCTTTACACGTTTAATATTCCTCCCTCGTGCGTAGCTGTGACCCATGGCTGCTTACCAGCATCCGTGCTTCACAGGAAACTCAGCACACAGTGTCGTGAAACAAGGGCCTGCCTAATGGCAACAGCCAAGACCCCTCCACAAACATAACCTCCACCCTCTTTTCTCACTGTCCCCCCTCCCCTAATACCCCCATTTCTTCCTTTCCTTTCAAGGGGAGACGTCCTCGCAGTGGCTGTTTGGCCTGACGCGATTCCCCGCCCGAGGGCCAGAGCAACACGGCACTCAAGGCAACCAGGGAGCGAGAGGCGTCACAAGGCGAAATGCCTCCCACTGTGGCCCGGCGACCGCCTCACCCGCTGCCGCCAAGCGGGGAAGTGGCCCAGTGGGTAACATGCAAAAAAAAAAAACTTTCGGTGTCCCCAATTTTTCAAATTTCGAAAAATAAGCTCACTTTGCTAAACTGGACCCAACTCCCCACACTCTTTTTTTAGCGAAAAACAGCAAAATTCGGCCGATTTTTTCCGCATTTTTTCTCATTTTTTCTCACCCACTTTTCCATACCCCCAAGACCGGCGATTTGTAGGGGGGCCCTTTCGAATTTTTTTTTGGAGAAGGGTAAATTGAACGTTTTTGGCCAAATGAAGCCACTGCGACCATTCCCGGGCCTCGGAAATCAGATTTTGGCCCCTCAAATGCGGTGCCGGTCCGGACAAAAAACCGAAAAAACCGTGAAAAATGGCCCATTTTCCCCAGCCAAAAATGGGCCAAAAATGCCCCCGGACACCCCCAGAGACATGTCCTAATCCGGGGTGCCAGTAGGGGGGACCTTTCGAATTTTTTTTCGAGGAGAGGTCAATTGAACGTTTTTGGACATCTGAGGCCACTGCGACCATTCCCAGGCCTCGGAAATGAGATTTTTGGCCCTCAAATGGGGTACCGGTCCCCACGAAATTCCGAAAAATTCATGAAAATCGAAAGGTCCCACGCACCAAATTCTGCCCAAAAATCGTCAAAAAAGGGTAGGGCTGGTTGGGTTGGCGGAGTTGGGCGGATGGGCGAAACGGAAAAATCGACGAGGTCGCAGCGTCAGGGCGTTCTGGGCTGGCTGGTGGTGGTTGGGACAAGACCGACGAGATTAGAAGCGGCACTGGTAGACGGGTTTTGAGGCCCCCCGCCCCCAGGTTCCCCCTGCCCACCTGGACGGACCCAAGTGCCTCACACCGGATCTCTCCCCACCCGGTGGTCCACCTGACGGATACGAAAAGGAAAAAAAAAAATGGACATGTCATATGCAGCAATGGGGCACCAATCACTCCCCAAATTTTGCTCAATGATTCCACGGCAAGCCAGATTTTCTGATCAATTAGTTTGTTTGAGCATGTTCCTGGCCCTTGTTTGGAAAGTAGATGACCCCTGGCTGGAGAGGACGGTTGTGCTTGACCGGACGGAGAGAGAACCTTCTCCATAACCACCTCCACTCCACAATGCCACAAGTGGCAGGAAGGCCGGGTGTTACAGGCCTCAACCAGGGTTCCAAGGCTCTCCACTTCCTGGCTGCGTCAGGGATCACCGGGTACAGCGAGCAGGATTCCCTGTCCTGACACCCCAGCATGTGCCACCGGAAGAACCCGAAACAGCAGCCCCCCCCTCATGGGGGTTGCAAGAGGCACGGAAATCGTTCAAATCGGACCAAGTCCGAAAATTCGGCACTTTCTTGGGCACAAATTGCGGTCCGAAATTTTCCGATTTTTTGAAAAAACATGGTATGACAAAGATCTTGCAAGAAATGTTAAGAAATCTCGAAACTTCTTAAGACGTCTTAATGTAATGCCGAAAGGGCTATTTCTTAAAGATTTCTTACTGATTTCTTAAGACGTGTTTCTTAATGCCTAGCATTTTAATGTCCATCATTCTGAAAAAGATCTTAAAAGATCTTTTTCAGAATGATGGACATTTTTAATGCTGGGAGATATGGAAATAATGTCCATCATTTCATTAAGAAATCTTAAGAAATCCTGCATTTCTTAAAAATAATGGGGGTCATTAATTTAACCCTTTAAGTCCCAAGGCTATTTTGGGCCATTTTGGCCGATTTTTCTCCTTGGACACCAAGTTGCTTCAATTTTCGTTTTTCTGCCCGACCCTGGCCGTAAATGAACGCGTTTGACTGAAAGATTCCACGATGGCCATTTTTTGGCCCCGAAAAAAATGTCTCTTTTTTCGCACGGCCAACAAACAGTGGATTTGAGGGTGAAAAAATGGCAGATTTTCGAAAGCAAAATTTTTTGGGTGCCGGGGCTCCCCAAAAAGTCATCCGAAGATGGCGTTATTGGAAAGAACGAGTCAAATTGCATCGACGAAAAAAAAAGTTCGGCCAAAAAGACTGAGAATGAAGCCACTGAATGGGCAAGGCGGTTTTTGCCTATGTTCAGTGCCTATTTTCCCTTTGAAACCGTGGGAAAACACCCGAAAAGGGTTATTTCCTCAATCACTCGCAGGAAGTCTGTCTCAGACGGCTGCAAGGGCAACTGTTGTGCTTCGCAGCAGTGCTGAGCCAGAGAGAGCCCCGGGATGTCGCCAGTGTCCGTCTACCCTCTCCTCTGAGTTCTCGACCAGATGTCGCCGCAGAGAGGACAGCACCCCGCGTCTCGTATTATTGCAGACTACTCGGTGCTGCAACTGCGCACGGAAGAGAGAAGCGCCTCGAATATGTTCTCCCCAAGTAGATCAGACACTCTTCTGGTTTAGCTTGGCTCAATCTGGGCACGGCCCAAGGCCAGGATAAGATATCACCCAGACCTGGGACCCCCGTGTATAAGCCCCCCCTCCCTTTCCCCCGTGCTTAAGTCCCCCCCTGGGGGTCTGGCAGGGGGGGGAACTTAAACACAGGTGGACCTAAACACGGGGTGGGCCGGTCTGGAGGGTCATCAAGTGGCCGCGAGGCCACCTGGTGCCCTCCAGGTGCTGTCAGAGTCGAAAAGGGGGGTGCCAAAAGTCCATCCGGACCAGAATCACCCCCCCTACGACGGAAGCGGAAGAGGTCTTCTTGGTCTCCACCGTGCCACCCCCGTGTTTAAGCCCCCCCTGCGTTTAGGTCCGCCCCCCCCCCCCCCGTGTTTAAGTCCCCCCGGCCGAAAATCGTCTCCAAGGGGGGGGACTTAAACACGGGGGGTCCCAGGTACATTTGACAGGCGAGGAATTCACAATCAGGCACTCCCTTGCCTTCAGTTGACACGTGCACCACATCGGGGTATATCTGGGCGGGTCTTGATTCCTTGGAAAGGTTCTCGAGTCCCCTTTACCAGATGGCCAGGGTCGGGCACAAAGACCCCCGGCAAAGTATGCCAGACCTTGTTGGGGTGTGCACAGAAAACCAAGGGCCCAGAATGCTGTTTTCACCCGAAAACCCGACCTGGGCCCAGATTCTCAGGGGTGACGGCGGGCAACCGACAGACAGATATCTCGTCGATTTTTGTTGTCTTGAAAAGAACTGTCCAAACCCTTTTCATGGTGCCCAGGGTTTGCCAAAAAGACAAAAATGCGTGCTAACAAAATGTGAACCGAAAGTGTAGGCGCAATATATTGCGCCTTGGGACTTAAAGGGTTAAGAAATTTAATGCAGCACCTGCATTAAGACGTCTTAAGAAAGAAGTGAAAAGATCCTTTTCTTATTACAGGGGGGGGTCGAATAAACGTACTTAGTTGAATAGTAGTACTTAGCCGAATAGTAGTACTTATTTTTTTGGGGCTCTGGGGCACGTTGGGCCGTTGAATACAAGTACTTACTTTGCCCACCCGTTTTTTTGGGAAGTATCTCGTTTTTTTTGAGATTTTCTTTTTGGAGGACCGCCTGCCAGTGGAGGGGGCACACAAATCCACAAACTTTGGGGCAAGGAATGGGGACAAGGTCTATTGGTGCCACTTCGGGGAACCAGGGTGCATGGGCCCCGCAAACCCGCAAGCTCATGCGGTCCAGAGGCATCAGAACCACTGCTGAAGCCCGCCGCGCATTCCCTCAGCTACGGCGTCCGCAGTCCCCACCACCACCGCCCCAGACAAAGCTCACCGTAGACCTGTGACATCCACCAACAGGGCCAATATCTTCGGCTGGTGTCGATATAGTGACGACGTCGGATGCTTTCATCTGCTCACGGAATGCCTCAAGAGGATGGGCCACAGCCAGGCGCTCCCCGGCCTTCCTTCAACGAAGTGATCTGGGCCAGGGCACGCAGCAGTGACCAGCGCGCCCCTGGTGGACCAAATAGCCCCGCAGAGCCCCTGCAAACAGTGTTTTTAGGAAAAGTTGAATAGACGTACTACGTACGTCTATTCGCTCGCAACGTATTTTATACTTTTTTGGCGAGGTCGATTTAGGCCCGCCCGTTCGCCGAATAGTAGTACTTAGTACGTTTATTTGACCCCCCCCCTGTAAGACCTTTGTCATACCATGAAAAAAGGCTAATTCTGTAAGGGGGACCTTTTCGAATTTTTTTTTCGGGCACTTTTTCCACAAGGAAATGTCCGCCCTGTCCGCTACTGTCCACTACCGATTTCAAGGATCCTCCTATACGTCGCGTATTATACCCTAAAATACGTATATATACGTAGTATACGCGGTGCTCAGGCGGTGGCGGATACCCGAGCCCAATGGGCTCTTTGAGGAAGGCATGGTACACCTGCTCCTTCTTGGCGGTGCCGGGGCAAACCCTGACACCACCCTCGCCAAGGAAATGTGCACTGCACTTCGCTGCACCGCCCACAAAAACACGAATGTATGACGTCATCAACCCTTTCCCCACCAGGTCCTCTACGACCCACGCCTCAGCCCACTTCCGCTTCTTCCCCTCCTCAGGCATATATTGCAGTGAGGAGGGTACTACACAGGCTGAGCCTGTGGCAAGGTGACCAACGGTACCGGTACCGTTGGTCACCTTGCCATCTTGTGCGCACGTCAAGGCTGCAGGATGATGGGAACGGGCGTGAGAGGTGATTGGGAATGACTAAAGCCTTCCCACGGAGTACCAACAAAAAGGCCGAAAACCAGGGTATTCTGAGGGGGCCACGTATACGTATATATACGTATATATACGTATACGTATTAGGAGGATGTATAACGAACTGTAAATTCTGTAATATTTTGTAAAAAATGGGGGGATTTTTTGGAAAAATGGCCAAAAAAAGAGTGTGGGGAGTTGGGTCCAGTTTAGCAAAGTCCGTGTATTTGGACGCGGCCCCTCAGATAAGGAAGCCGCGTCTCAGGTGCGATATGGGGTGTTGGAGAATTTCAGGGTTCGGCCCGAAATTCCCGTTCGAACCGCTATCCCAGGTCCGACTCAAAACTGTGCTGGGCTCTCGGAGACGGGAGCCCGAAAGCGGGAAGACCAAGCCAATTGTTTTTCCGTGCGAGGATCACTCCTCGACACTGTGTGGAAGCCCTGCAGGGCACATCCATGAGACGCATCACAACAGAAGGGACAGAAGAACATGAGGCCACGAGGAAGCTGGCCGTGTATCGCAAAGTTTTCGACAACGTAGCATGCCCGAGAGGAACGTTCTTCCCGTTCCCATTCAGGGTACGGTACACCTGAGGACAGCAAAAGACGGTCACCTTGCAGGCGGGGCAACGCCTGCATGAACGCAGATAAAATTGCAGCATACGTTCCCTGCATCAGGAGCCGGTTGTCAAGCCTCCCGTGTTGCAGTTGTAGGGCTCCGAATAACACCCAGTTTCATCGGACCGTAACGAGGATCTTGGCATCGACGAGCCACAGACTGTGACACTTTACAGTCGGAATCGCGTCCGACACCTGGTAGGCATTGCCATGCCGATGGAAGGCCCCCCCAGCCCATGGGGGGCCCGGGGTCTCAGACGGTGGGAGGCACTCCAGAGTGGCGTGTGGCCTCCGACCGGCGCGGACTGCGCTACAACACCGCAACCGAGGGCACCTGCAACTACATTTGGATGCGGGACACGGCATCTTCTGAGATGCTCGGCGGGGAGAGGGGGTCTCTCTGTACCTCCTAGGGAAAGCGGACAGAACGAGGTAGGCACTCGGAGATGGAGCCGAGAGGGGCGGACGGGGGTTCTTTCAGGCAGCGCCGCAACAGCGAGAAGAACACGTGCAACCCCAGAACATGAGGCGCCGTGACGGAGCAACAGGAGAAAACCATAAAAACAGGGCGTCCGGACGACAGACAGGCACGGGACTGGAAACGCAAACAAACAGACAGCCGAAAAGAAGTCGAAGTGAAACGGTTGTACAAAGGGCTCGGCTTTACCGACGTCCTTAGTACAGAGTGAAACGACGACGCCGCCGAAGGCGGCCGGTGATATGGCGGAAAAATTTTTGGGGTGTTTTTGGGTGAAAATCCGGGCAACCCGGGCCCTTTGGGACCACATAGGCCAGGAAAGGCCAAAATTTTCGACTTTTTTCGGAAATTTTCCGATTTTTCACAGTGTGGCAGTCCGCAGACACAGATTTTCGGGTCAGAAAAAAAAAATGTACGCCGCCAGCGTCTACACCCCTGGCCTGTCCACGAAGAACCTCAAACGCCTGCGAGATGTCCACCGCATGGCAGCCCTGATCATCACGGGCTGTATGAAGAACACCAGCACGGCAAAGCTCCTCTGGGAATCACACCTGCGAGACCTCGACCTCGACTTCAAGGTCGCGGTGTGCACAGACCACGAACGCTTCCGCCGCGTGCCCCACTCCCCAGGATACCGGGCGCAACTAAACACCGGGAACACGGGAGGCAGCTGGCTACATCAGGCACGGAGTCTGGTGAAATACTCGAAGGTCGACGGGCGCACCCCCCTGCTGGCCCCCCTGCATGCAGCACACCCCATCCCCCCCTGGGAATGGAACCTGGTGCTGCCACGAGTACACATCCTGGCGACGCTGCCGGGGCTCACCGCCCCAAAGGCCGCCACCCCGAAAGACACCCTCCGGGACCTGGCAGAGCAGACCATCCAGGCCCTCCCGACATGCGCCTGGCATGTGTACACCGACGGGTCAGTCTCCAACTCCACATCGCGGCAACAGCAGGGCGGCGCAGGAGCAGCGGTGTACAGCATGCCGGAGGGCCGCCTCAGGAAAAAGCTCGCCTGGCCGGCAGGACTCCGCTGCATCAGCTACCAGGCGGAGCTGGTGGCCATCAGAGAATCCCTCGCTCACCTATGCACCCTGGTATCCCCAGGCGAAACGATCGCCATCCTCACAGACTCGCAGAGCGCACTGAACGCGCTGCTGAGCGGCCCGCAGCGAGCGAGAGGATCCACCGAATGGGACATCTGGAGGTGGTTGAACGAGCTCGCCCAAACCCACGATGTCACCACCCACCTCCGCTACATCCCGTCACACGTTGGGGTAGCAGGGAACGAACTCGCTGACAAACAGGCGCAAATCGGTGCCTTCCGGCCGCAGATGGAACCGGTTAGCCTCGCGTCGGCTCGTGTCGTCCTCCGCCGACACATCTACAACGACGCAACGGTGCCCCGCACGGACAGCGTGTACGCGTACCGTTCGGGAATCGGGGAGACGCGACTGCAACGCCCCGACCTCCGCATGGAGGGACTCACCCGCTTAGGGGAAACCACCATCCGCCGACTCCGGGCCGACCACCACCGCCTGGTCTACGACCATGACATCCCGGGCACGGCACAACCACCTTGCCAACCCTGCCTGAAGCATGCGCCGGGCCACCCCCCGCCTGGGGTCTCACTGAAGCACCTCTTCTTCGGCTGCCCCGCGACAGCGTCGGCCCGACACCACCTCACAGCCACAAACGTGCACAACCTGCTGTTGCACAACTGCAAGGAGGCGCTGCGCTACCTGGCCGAGGCAGGGGTAACGGAGCACGGCGAGAAGGACTACCTGAACGCGTGAACCAAATAACATCATCAGAGAACAAGGGCTTCGGCCCGACCTCCCAGCACCCCCCCCCCCCCCCCATCCCAGCCCCACGTCACTTACCACAGGCCGCCAGGCGCGTCAGCGTCGGCGACCGCCCGCCCCCAGTCTGAGAGGCATCAGCCGAATCTCGGTGGAGGCGGGCACAAAACAAAAGGGAGAGTCGTCACTGTGCATATCAGCACGGTCCCGCCCTCTGTGCCAGACCAACACACCACCAAAGGAAAAGAGGAAGAGGCGACGTAAGGCAATGCCTCCGTGCGGCCAGGAGAACACGAAATAGCGACCCCCTCAACGGGGAATGCTACGAGCACGGCCAAAAATCGTTCAAATCGTTCAAAATTTTTTTCGACCCAAAAATTTCGGATTTTTTTCCGGAGGGTGTATGGTGACCATCCCGGAAATCCGAAAAAAACCTGATTTTTCCTGATTTTCGGATTTTTCTCGAAATTCGCCCTTGTGTCAACCAGTGGCAAATTTTTCGGAAAATCGGGAAAAAACAGGAAAATCCGGAAAATCATACACCCTCCTAGTGTCTGGGGGGTGATATGGCGGAAAATTTTTTGGGGTGTTTTTGGGTGAAAATCCGGGCAACCCGGGCCCTTTGGGACCACATAGGCCAGGAAAGGCCAAAATTTTCGACTTTTTTCGGAAATTTTCCGATTTTTCACAGTGTGGCAGTCCGCAGACACAGATTTTCGGGTCAGAAAAAAAATTTTTTTTCGACCCAAAAATTTCGGATTTTTTTCCGGAGGGTGTATGGTGACCATCCCGGAAATCCGAAAAAAACCTGATTTTTCCTGATTTTCGGATTTTTCTCGAAATTCGCCCTTGTGTCAACCAGTGGCAAATTTTTCGGAAAATCGGGAAAAAACAGGAAAATCCGGAAAATCATACACCCTCCTTATACGTATATTTCAACACTGCCCTCGACCCCCACCCACACCCACACCCCGCCTTTCTCGCTCCGCCCACCCCACCCCACCCCACCGCACCGCACCGCACTGCCAGGAGGTGACAGGGGGCAACCTACACACAGACACTCTTGTCTCCCCGCCCCTCCCCTCACCCCCCGCCCCTCCCCTCACCCCTCGCCCCTCGCCCCTCCTTGCATGATACCTTCGTTCCGGAGGCAACGCTTGGAGCAGCAGAGGAAGGCGCAGAGGCGCGTAGCCGCCACACGGGTACACGATGCGGACGCCCTTCTGCGGGGAGACCTGAAGACGGAAGAACTGCTGTCCCCTGCGCTGGCCCCCGCCAGGCGAGACAGCGCCCACCGCGGAGCCACTGCTGGCCCCCCTGGCACCACGAAGAAGCGCCGTCGGGAGGGAGCCTCCCTGCTCGATCTCTACGATGGCGGGACAAGCGATGGCAGTCAAGGATCCCCACATAGCTGCGTGTCACGCCTGCCCTTCGACCTGCTGGCAATGATCCTGGCCTTCCTGCCGCTGCTGCCCAACCTGGGGCGGCTGCAGCGCGTGGCGCGCAGCTTCCACGCCGTGCTGTCCTCCCCCAGCTACTGGTCGATGCGGGAGCACGGGAGGCGCCCCGTCGCCACCCCCGTGCCCGGAGCAGCCACGCCATACCGCGTCCATCTGTGGCGGCAGGTCGAGGCGTGGAGGTGCAGCGTCTGCTTCCGCGGCACTCTGATGGCCGGGGTGTCGGTTGCCGCCCCCTTCCGGTGTGCGCTGTGCTGCGACTGCCTGGGTGTCTACTTCCGCCCGGTGCCACGGGGGACAAGGCGTGTCTGCGGGCCGGTCATCTCGCTGTCCAGTGGGGCACGGCATATGTTGGTTGAGTACGGCTGCCGGCGGGGCGTTGACCCGCTGGGGCTGCTGCGCCATCTCGCGACCTGCGGGCACGATGTGGCTGCGTAGTGTCGTGGGGTAGAGTGGAGTGCAGCGTGCCCTTTTCTCAGTTCTCTGCATTTCGAAGCGATAGCCCTCCCGCCTGTGCCTCGGGTCCGAGCCTGTCGGCTCGTCGAGGGTGTTGGGGGTTGACCTGAGGCCCTCGGGTCCCTTGCAGCCTGAGCTGCTTGACCCGTTTGTTTTTCACGCAAAACAAAGAATGCTTGTCACAGTGGAAAAGCGCTTTGGGTGACAAACACAATCTACCTTGCCTTGTTGCCATGACTGTAACCCCTACCAGGCACGTGTCACGGGTTTGGCACACAAACAACGCCGTATCTTACCTGCCAGAACCTGTCTCAGGTCACGGTAAAAAAGACTGTTGGCAGCGCACATATGGACACGCGTACACGCACAGGTGGTGACGGTTGGATGCTTGCCCCCCCGACCCCCCTCTCTGCCTTGCGAGTCGATTCAGAGTCTGCATGTAGACCACAGCATCCCACATCCCACACACACCCTGCAGGATTCGGACTGGCCAAGATGTCGGCGACGGTGAATGTGAGGGAGACGCACGCCTCTGTGACGCATGGTCACAGCTTCTCGCGGGAGTTGGAACCGGAGGCCAAGTGGTCATCGCAGTTCCCTTGGTGTTCACTCTGATAGCGGTGATGGCGACGCTGCTGTTGACCTTCTACAGGCGGCGGGTGACGCTCCCCCAACTGATCGGTGCGATCCTGTGGACCTCACAGCTGACGGTGGCGCTTGTGGCTTGGGGTGTGACGTACACCAGTGCCCGTACTGCTATCGAGGAGCAGTACCTGCGTGTGCTGGTGGACGAGGGTGTGCTGGGTGCAACTACAGTGACAACACAGCTGACGGCGGGGTTCAATATGGGCAAGCTGTTGGCGCGGCAGGTTGATGAGGGCGGGATGCACTCCCTGTCGGCTCCGCATCCTGGTCCCATGGTAATGATGCGGCGTGTGTTGTCGGAGTTAGGCGACACTGTCTCCTTTACCTATGCGGTGATGCAGTGCGATACCAACGGTCACTTCGCATCGCTCCGAATCAAGCGGGGAAGATTCTGGAGAGGGTTAATCAGCACCGTGTACCCAGGGTCTGTGCCTGAAGGGATTGTGTGTCCCAAGAAGGACTACCGGGCTGAGTGCGGTGCGGTGGCTGCAGCAGGCGGGTGCAACAGGACAGACGGTCTGGACCCGCTGCGGAGCTGCTTCGCAAGCTGCCTGCCTTCCAGCAGTCCTGCACAACACGCTGACTACTGCACTGGGACAGACGAGTTTATGTTGGTGATGGACATCGACTTCACTGACGAGCAGTTAAGGAACGGGACTGCAGTGATGCTTCCTGCCCCAGACCCCCGGGGTGTTTTCATGCACTACGACGGCAGAAGAAGGCCTTGGTACCTCAAGACGCCGGCCTGCAAGTGGACTGTGCCGACACTGCTTGCCGACAGCTCGGGTGCAGGCATCTTCATGTCGTGTGGGGTCTTTGATTCTGACGGGAGACATTTCGGTGCTGTTGGTGCGGTATTCTCCTTTGCAACGATGAACACCTTCTTGGCCAACCTCCTTCCATATGACGATGCTGTGGCGATCCTGGTGACGAAGGAGTACAAGCTCGTCAGCACAAGCATGAGCCGTGCAGCACTGCTGGCGGATACCGGGGTTGACCTCCTGGAAGAGGTCCCAGACACGTCGCGCTTCCGTCCCGAGTCGCGTGTGCGCGCGCTGATCGACGCCATTGTGCGTCAAGACGATGGTGACTTTGACCACTCGTTTACCCACACAGAGGCACTGAGTGCGAACGGGGAACTCATCCTGCACCAACCCGTCCACCTGCCTGGCAACCTCTCGCTGCTGCTGGTGCTGGCGTACCCGACCGAGTATGCGACAGGCAAGGTGGCGACAGCTGCACTGATGGCACTTGTTGCTGCCATCCTGATCAGCGTGGTGACGTCGCCACTCGCGCTGCTGCTGGTATGGTCGATGCTGCGGCCTCTGAAGAAGCTTGCGCATGACATGGACGACGTGGCGGCGATGAACCTGGACGCACACGCGGAGGCGGTGCAGCAGAGCCGCATCGCAGAGGTGGCAGGGATGCAAGAGTCGTTCTACAAGATGGTGCAGCACCTGATCGAGTTCCGGCAGTATCTCCCCCAGACGCTGCTGCAGGACGACTACGACGCGCAGGACAACAACCACTACAGCCACACGGGCCCGGCCGCACCGCCACCAGGGCTGACGACGCTGGAGGCGACAGTCGTGTTCACCGACATCCGTGCATCGACGGCCATCTGGGAAGCGGCACCTGACGCGATGAAGAAGGCGCTGCGTGTGCACAACGCGAAGATACGCGAGGCATTCGGGCGGTGTGGCGGGTACGAGGTGAAGACCATCGGGGACTCCTTCATGGTGGCGTTCGAGTCGGCAACGCAGGCTGCAACCTTCGGGACGTCTGTGCACGTGGCGCTGTACGAGGCGGATTGGCCTGCGGGGTTGCAGGAGGTGCCGCTGTGCGTGCGTGACGATGTGTGGGGCGGGCTGACGGTGCGTGTGGGGATGATGTCTGGGAAGGTGTCGCCTGAGCGCAACGAGCTGACCGGGCGTGTCGACTACTTCGGGCACACGGTGAACGTGGCGTTACGTCTCGAAGGTGCGTGCAAGCCTGGTGCAGTCGTCATGCCCACCTCCCTGTGGACAAGCATCAAGGCTGGTGTGCGCAACGTCGTGACAGAGGCTGAGCGTGGTGTGTCCCTCAAGGGTGTTGCCGAGGCCCTGGATGTCACCAGTGTGTGGCCAGTTCTTCTGGCACGCCGCCGCGAGCACCCTCTGGGATACCGCACCCGTGCAGAGTCTGTCCGTAGTGCACGCCGCTCCGTGACATCTGACGCCGTCCTTGGCACAAGCTTGAAACGGTCCAACGTTCGGCGTTCACAGGCAACGCTTGCTGTCGTGCAGCACTGCAGTGGCCTGGACGACCTCCCAGACCTGGGTAGCTCAGTGAACCGTTCTCTGCAGTCTGTGACGACGTGCATGGAGCGCAACGGCGGGACGCTGCTGACGGTGCTGGGGTCGTACGCTGCTGTCGGGTGGAACATGTCGCGCCCACTCGCCAACCACGAGGAGAGCGGGGTGCGGTTTGCGGTGATGCTGCGGCGCAGCATCGGGAAGCTGATGGCCGCAGGCATGGTGAGTGCCAGCCTGCAGCACGGCGACATCGGATCGAACCAGCAGCGCTTCGTGACTGTGGTGGGGCCGAGCGTGCGCACCGCCTGGACCCTGTCAGACGTTGCCCAGCGCGAGCAGCGCACCTACCTGTACGTGCATATGGTCAACGGATTGAGCACCCCGCTGGAGGCACTGCCCACAGCTCTCAAGGAACACCTCGAGGACAGTGCCCTCACACCGGAACAGGGCATTCCGCTTCCACACTGTGCGGCCTTCCAGCTCGTGTCTGAGACTGCGCCTGTTTGTTACACCTCTCCCACTGATCCCCTCCTCCCACCTCCCTTGAGGGAAACTTCGGAGTGAACCAGCTACTGGATGGTTCGATGGGTCTTTCGCCCCTATACCCAGGTTGGACGAGCGATTTGCACGTCAACACCGCAACGGCCCTCCACCAGGGTTGCCACCGGCTTCGGCCTTTCCAGGCATAGTTCACCATCTTTCGGGTCCCAACAAGTGTACTTTACCTCAAATCCCTTTCCAGTAAATCAGGATCGGGCTGTGCTGCGTCCTCAAGGATTGGCACATCTCCCTTTCAGTGCGGCTTGTGGGTTTGACACCCTAAGCCTCGCACACGTGTTAGACTCCTTGGTCCGTGTTTCAAGACGGGTAGTGTAAGGTCGCTGTGTCTAGTGCCTGCCCTACGGAGGGTGTCCTAAAGTTAGGAAATTTTTGAAAAAATTGGAAAATTTTGGGGTATTTTTTGAAAAAATGGCGAAAAAAAGGGTGTGGGGAGTTGGGTCCAGTTTAGCAAAGTCCGTGTATTTGAACGCGGCCCCTCAGATAAGGAAGCCGCGTCTCAGGTGCAGGATGTGGGGTGTTGTCGATTTTTCAGGGTTCGACATTCTCGGGCTGGACGGAGAGAAACGGTGGGTGCAACTCTGATCAGAAAAAACTTCAACCGAAAAAACGGGGTGTAGCTCCCTGACTGACGAGCAGCGGGAGGTGGCGAAGAGAAGCTCCTCATGCGTGGCGGCCTCCCTCGTTCGCGGCGGGAGAGGCATGCGGGGGTACGAGAGCGGCACCCGCATGAGTTCTTTATGGAACCCGCAAACCTGGGAGGGAGCCGGCCTCACGGATCTGAGGTTGGAAAAGCTCCGGGAGACAGCCGATGCGTCCTCAACGCCACAGGCTATCGTTGCCGGCTGGTGCCCAGATGGTGCAAGATGAGCGGCGGAATCCGCGAACTTCGGGAACTATCAGTGGTAGTTTGAACGCTGAAGACTGCCCCGCCAGGCTGAGTGGGAGTCACAACGCGATGAGGAACACGGATCAGCAGCGCCCTTGACGGCAAACACAGGGCAGCTCTCCCTGAGCAGCTGGGAATGAAACGGGACGGAACTAACGAGCAGCGAAAATGTTGCAGAGCACCAGTAACCACAACGAGTCCAGGACACAACTGGAACTCCAGACACGGGGCAGCAGAAGAAACCGACGCAGTCGCAGGAGACCACCTCCACTGTCAGAACGAGCAGAGAACTGAGATACACTCAATGGGATGGAGCGGAATCACCGGAACGGGGACACACTGACGGCACAAAAGACAGACAGACAGAAGTCAGAGTGAAACGGTTGTACAAAGGGCTCGGCTTTACCGACATCCTTAGTACAGAGTGAAACGACGACGCCGCCGAAGGCGGCCAATCCGCCGCCCGAAGGGCGGCGGAAAAATTTTTGGGGTGTTTTTGGGAGAAAAACCGGGCAACCTGGGCCCTTTGGGACCACACAGGCCAGGAAAGGCCAAAATTTTCGATTTTTTTCGGAAATTTTTCGGTTTTTCAGAGTGTGGCAGTCCGCAGATACAGATTTTCGGGTCGGAAAAAAAATTTTTTTTTCGACCCAAAAAAATCGGATTTTTTCGGGGAGGGTCTCCGGTGGCCCCCCCCTGGATTTCCTGTTTTTTCCCGATTTTTCCTGATTTTCGGATTTTGCTCGAAATTTGCCCTTGTGTCAACCAGTGGCAAAACTTTCGGAAAATCGGGAAAAATCAGGAAAATCCGGAGTACCGGACACCCTCCTAGATTCTGGGGGGGTGAAACGGCGGAAAAATTTTTGGGGTGTTTTTGGGAGAAAAACCGGGCAACCTGGGCCCTTTGGGACCACACAGGCCAGGAAAGGCCAAAATTTTCGATTTTTTTCGGAAATTTTTCGGTTTTTCAGAGTGTGGCAGTCCGCAGATACAGATTTTCGGGTCGGAAAAAAAATTTTTTTCGACCCAAAGGGGGCCCTCGCTACGAGTCACTGTGAGTCACGAGTCGTCAGTTGTCAGCCAAACATGGCTGACTTCTCACTTTTTCTCACTCAGTCACACTTGGTAGCGAGGGCCCCCAAAAAAATCGGATTTTTTCGGGGAGGGTCTCCGGTGGCCCCCCCTGGATTTCCTGTTTTTTCCCGATTTTTCCTGATTTTCGGATTTTGCTCGAAATTTGCCCTTGTGTCAACCAGTGGCAAAACTTTCGGAAAATCGGGAAAAATCAGGAAAATCCGGAGTACCGGACACCCTCCTACGTAAACTTATCTGCGGCACACGCGTCAGACAAAGGTGACAACCCGAAGGAGCCGACACTTAATCTGAACGTATATACAACAGACTTCGCGCCTCAGACAGATACGTATCCTCAGCAGTCTGCCTTTCACCAGTGCCACGCACAAGCAAGGTAGGTGCCACGAATACGACTAGACGTCCTACTACCAAGTTAGGCAGCAGGTTTGAACGGGCCTTATACTCTTGTCACTCATCGGTTTCAGGGACTTTTAACTCTCTTTTCAAGTTCTTTTCATCTTTCCATCACTGTACTTGTTCGCTATCGGTGTCCGGGAGATATTTAGCCTTAGCCGAGGGATACCTGCCGATTAGCTTAGCATTCCCAACCTGAGCGACTCTTGCAAACAGTGAAGCACCCACGCGATAGGAGGAAGGACGGGATTCTCACCCTCTATGGCGCTCCTTTCCAGACTGTGCCGCACAGAGGAGGTCTAGCCTCCCATCAGATCGTCACGGGTTGCGGTGGATCATTGTTGGTTCCCTGCCTCTCATGTGTGCGCTCAACGAAAAGTAGCCCGGATCTGCCTTTTTGCAGTTGCTGGGCAGGGTGTTTCTCTTTTTATAGCGAAAAGGAGTACGATGTGCCCCACGAGGTCAACAGAAGGTGTCACAATAAACTGAATGTCACCTAAACAGAATCCTCATTGTGTCGCCCCCTTCCCAGATGTATCCTTTCCAGGGTTGTCTGGCAGAATCCGAAGTGTCGAACCTCAAGATCACACATGGGCCACTCGGGCCGAGTCATGGTGTCCTCCCTTTGAGTCAAGGCCGCCCCACCTGGCAATTGGTATTGGGGTGAAGGGAGGAGGCCCCTTTGGACCCCTTGGTTTTGAGCTCCATCGATGTTCCACTTCGCTGCCCTGTGTGGCACCCTCGCTTCTTCTGACCTCAACCACTCACCCGCCCACCCACGCCACCCCACAGCCTTACACTGAACAGGGGGTTTGCTCCCCACCCCCATCTACAACCATGGACCTCCGTGCCAAGGTGGAGCGCTACCTCGAGTCGTGCAATCCGACCCCCTCAGATGACAGCAAGAGGCTGATGGTCGAGGAGCTGAAAGCGGTGGGGGATGAGGGAAAACTGGAGCTGCAGCGCATTCTGTGGGACTTCGCGGCGCACAGGAAGGGGCAGATTTCAACCGAGGCGGTGTGGCTGTGGCTCGACGCAGGCCTCGAGGTGGAGGACTTCCTGCTGAACGAGGCAGTCGAAGGCTTGAAGCGCGAAGTGTGTCCCGGCGCCACCTTCTGGTTGGCCACTGTGTTGGGAGGTGTCAACACAGAGGCATGTGTGCGCCTTCTCACCGAAACCGCAGAAGCTCTGATCAATACGTCCGAACCCACGGCCTGCTTTAATGCGCTCCACTGTATCAATTCCTGCGCCCAGCTGATGCCAGATTCAGCTCACGACGATCTCAAAAGACTTGTGGAGAGGGCAGTTGCCACCGTCAAGGTTCCCACCGTGATCGGTTCACGTTGATTGCATCGGGTAAGTCTGAAGTGGGGTCAACTGAGTGCAGGTCTCCTTGGGTCGAACGCAGGGAAAGAGGCCTGTGACATCCACCTGCAGAAGAGTGCGTGTAAGAAAGCAACCAGACACCATTTTGTCAGCTCGCGAGTCGCGCGGCTTGTCTTTCGAAGAGACTGTGAAGGGCGACATTCTGCAGGGGAGGCCGGCTAAGTTTGTCGAGCGGGAGCACTTGGGCCCCGACCTCGGGGAGGTGCTGGAGGGCTACGCCAATGCACACGACGAGGTCTACATGTGGGAGCCGCGGGTCTTGCTGTCCAACTTCTCCCTCGAGGGGTCCATCGCAGAAGAGGCTGACCGTGTGGGCCTCAGCGGCTTCTTGAAGGAGTACCCACTGATAATGGGCAACCTGAAGATCGACGCCCTGCACGTGCGCAAGGTGGATGGGGTGCCGCATTTGCGTGTCATCGAGATCAAGTCGGCTACATCAGTGCGGAAGCATGCGGTTGTGCAGCTGGCAGTGGGGAGGTGTTGCGCGGCCGCCTCCCCGGGTGGGTGGTGACGGAGGCGGTCCTCTTCAAGGGCCGCGCTGGTCAGGAGATTGTGGACGTGCACTGCGAATCCAGCTTGGCGTTCCTCGAGGGCAGGCTCCGGGCTTTGGGGCTGGGCAGCCCTGCCCCCGAGCTTGACATGTTCAAGTGTCGGAATTGCGAGTTCCTCCCGCAGTGCAGGCAACCGATAGATATCGAAGACCTCGAGCCACAGACACAAGCTGCCCTGCTTGACTCCTTGTCCCCGATTGGCGCGTTGAAGCGCCCGGAGAAGAGCACTCCCAGCAAGGTACCGATGTCCCCGCAGAAGAGCACGTCAAGCAGCACACCGAAGAAAAACAAATCGGGCAGCGCACCGATGTTCCCGGAGAAGAGCACTCCCACCAAGGTACCGATGTTCCCGCATAAGAGCACGTCAAGCAGCACATTGATGTCCCCGCCGAAGAGCACGTCAAGCAGCACGCCGAAGAAGAGCACATCGAGCAGCGCACCGATGTTCCCGCAGCAGAAGAGCACTCCCACCAAGGTACCGATGTTCCCGCAGAACAGCACGTCAAGCAGCACACCGATGTTCCCGCACAAGAGCACATCGAGCAGCGCACAGATGTTGCCGCAGACGGACTCCCTCAGCAACCTGCCGCCTGACGTGAGGATCTTTGTTGTGTCGTGGGGGTTCTCAGCTGCACTGATTGACAGCGGTTCCGGACTTGAGTACCGCCCCCTCAAAAATGCGGACGATTTCATGTCGCTCGATATCACGACAGGCGAGACCGCACAGGTGTTTGTCCAAGCCAAAGGGGATCTTCGGTACAACATTTTCGAGAACCAGCCACATGCTGACCTGACGGAAGGTGCCGAGTGCCTCAACACTGAGTCTCTGTCTGAGGAAGACTGTTCCCTCCTCACTTCACTGAGGGACAGATCGCAGCTCACACCAAAACGCCTCCTGGCTAAGTACACACCCACCCTTGTCGTCCTGTTCGCCATTCTCAGGGACATGTACAGCTTCGAAGCCATCGGGTTTGCCTCGGACGACGACCTGACGTCGATGCTGTGGGGCTGGCGCAGGACGCCCAACGCACCTCGATTTGGACAAGTCTCCAAAGGACGGCCGACGCTGGACGGAATCTGGCACAGGCGCGGCGAGACGCGCACCTTCAAGTCTGGCCTCAAGGTGTCCGACGTGCCAGGCACTCAGGACACGTGGTGTATCTTGGACAGCGGAGACAACGAGGTGGGCACCGTGACTGCCTCCGGGGTCGCCGTACTGCACACAGAGGTGCCAGGCAGCTTTGCTGCTGCTGGGTGGAGGGAGGAGGCCAGTCTCGAAGAGCGCAGGACACTGTGCACCCTGCTCCGCATGCAGGAGCTCTACACGGCCTTGGTGGAGAGCACGAGCATTCAGAGGACGGGGGTTGCACGCATGTTCCCTGTCGGAGCACTCACGCCTGACGGGCTTGACCCCGACAAGCTGGACACCTTCTGCGAAGTGTACCGCGCCCACCAGCAGAACTACCTCGCGAATGCGAAGGCGCGGAAGTGGTGGCACAGCGCGAAGCTCTTCCCCTGCTTGGTTGAGGAGGCCAACCGCCTGGTCGACGTCCTCGACGCGCCCCACGCCGCACACCTCTGGGCTGCAGAACGCCCACGGCCCACACCCCTCCCCGGGTTGGAGATGCTGACGGAGAACCAGAAGCAGGCAGTCGAGATCTCAGCCGCCAGGAGGCTGAGCGTCGTCTGCGGGCCCCCCGGCACAGGCAAGACGACGCTGCTGATGATGATCGCAAAGGACGTGGCCCGCGGGGGTGGGCGTGCCCTCTTCGTGTCGATGAGAGCCCTGCCGGAGGAGCGTGTGACGGGGGAGAACCTCTGCATCCGCTCCTTCCAAGACCTGCTTGAGGGCCCACAGGACCCTCGGGAGAAGCACAGCTTCGACACCGTGGTTGCCGACGAGGCCTCGATGATCCCACTTCCCATGCTGGGCTTGGTGCTGTCGCTTCTGAAGCCTGACGGCTCGCTGGTGGTGTCTGGGGACCCGCTGCAGCTCGAGGCGCAGGGGAGGGACGTGGAGAACCTATTGATGCGTGTGCTGCGGCTGGCCGACGGGTCACGCCTGGGTTCGAAGTATGATGTCGACAGCGCCCTCGATGCGTCCTACATCACGAAGCTGACGACGTGCTTCCGCTCCCACCCCGACATCCGGCGCATCACGGAGTGGGCATACCTGGGCCAGCAGTGCACGCGTCAGAGCTCCACACCACCTGGCCCCACCCACGTGCTCCGTGCCCCGGGCGTTGCCTCCTTCGGGGGAACCTTCTACCATCCCATGCATTACAAGAACTACAAGGACTACAACTGGAGGGCCGCGCAGTATATACAGCAGGTCGTGAACTATCTGGACCGTTTTGGCGTTTCGCCTTCCGGAGGCAAAGTGAGTGTGGGTGTGTGTGGCCATTTCTGCAAAGGGCTGCATTTGGAAAACTTGGTTCTGGGTGGAGTGGATCTTGCGCAGGGCACACCTCAGGACAGGCAGGGCACTGAAGTGGACGTGTCCATCTTGTACATCACATACAACGACAGGGCAAACCTGCGGTTTGTGAACAGCGTGGACGAGATGTACATGGGGCTGACGCGCGGGCGTTGCGTGCAGCTCGTCATTGCACCGCAGGGGTACTCCCCTGTTGTGGAGTCGATAGATATCGACTCTCAAAGACGGGGCTTTGCGCTGCTCAGCAGATACATCGCGAACAGCGTCCCAATGCCGTTTTGAGTGGAGCGTGGCCTGTCCCACAGGGGCGTAGGTCGAATCCCTCAGCAGGCGTGTCACTGGTGTGATGTTGTGATCGCATCAGGAGCAGGTGCCGGTTGTGTTCTGCACGAATGCGTCACTGCTCGGTGTGTGTGTTGTGTAGTAAACTGTGTCGGTGTGTCGCCTCATCTGGAGCCTTGCAGTGATTTCGGCGTAACTCATTTTGACGTCAATATTCTTTGAGACCGGTGCACAAGGGCAGCCTTGGGGTTGCGGATGCGGACATCCTCAGCATCCAGCAATGCTCATCTCTGTCGGCATGGCGGTTGGTCTTAGGCACGGGGGCCCAGAGAAAGCGGGTCCGATTTGAGTTTACGGCACGCGGTAGGGCCGTAATTGCGGAGCCACATCTCACCTCATCACAGGTCGAGGTCTGTGCGTTTCACCACAACCTCTCCCCCCCCTCATTCCCCCGTGTCGAGTGACATGTGTCGATAGTGTTCCCATTTCCACACCGATGTTTGTACCACTGTATATCGCCTGTGTTGCGATTTCTCACCTCTGCTCAAGAGGATCGGTGGCGCTGTGCTGCTTTGTAGCAGCTTGCGGCGTCATTGTTAGCGGCACTGCCTGGTCGTCCTTTGCGTCAGGTTGGTCGTCGATACCTAGGGTGCCCCGAGAGAATGTCACCCCCCTCTGCCTCCGCTTGGGGGGTGACATTCTCCAACGGCCACCCTGTACAGAGGGGGTGTGCTATTCTTCGACGGCCGCCCTGTAGAGGCGGTGAAGAATGTCATCCCCCCTCGGCCCTGGGCCCTCGAGGGGGGTGACTTTCTCTCGGGGTGCCTGGGTACCCACAAAAGTGATTAGTCATCCGTGTGTCGTGTCTTTGAAATAAAACATCTTGCTGACAGAGACGGGGCGGCAATGGGCAGGTTTACCCGATCTCGCGGCTGTCAAGACAAAGAACTCCAGCTGTTCCTAACCCGGTGGGAGGTCTCACAGCATGAAAACAGCAGATGTGCAGGTGAGCTCTGGAGGTATCTTTCATGGTACGACAAGAGCTTCAATTGATGTGGCTGCAGTGTGCTCTGATTGGCATCACCCGACCCTGATGGTGCGACCTCACATGCCCCGCCTCACGGAACCACACCACAGGTGACACACTTCGGACAGGTCACATCGCGGCCTCACAGCAGGCCGCTTCGGTGATTCAGCGGCACAGGTGTGCCATGTCGAGCTCTCTGTCACTGCGGGTGATCCATGCTGGGGTTGAGGACAACGACCCGTTCTCAGACGGCCTTGACCGGGAGGTCGAGGTTGCCATCGGAGTGCCCGTCGCGCTGACCTTGCTTGCGATTCTGGCGACGCTGCTGTTGACCTTCTACAGGCGGCGGGTGACGCTCCCCCAACTGATCGGTGCGATCCTGTGGACCTCACAGCTGACGGTGGCGCTTGTGGCTTGGGGTGTGACGTACACCAGTGCCCGTACTGCCATCGAGGAGCAGTACCTGCGTGTGCTGGTGGACGAGGGTGTGCTGGGTGCGGAGACGATCCGCACACAGCTGACGATCGGATACCACCTCGGGGAGCAGATGCGCAACCAGCACAAGGACGGAAGTATCCACTCCTTGTTTGCACCACACCCACAGCCCCTCGTCGCGATGCATCGCTTGTTCAACACGTTTGGGGATGCCCTGCCGACGCTGTACGCCCCAATGCTGGGAACCATCGACGGCAGCTTCTACGGCCTGCGGAACATCGCAGGGGTGTGGATGGGGTGGCACAACCCCGTGTACCCAGGGTCTATGCCTGAAGGGATTGTGTGTCCCAAGAAGGACTACCGGGCTGAGTGCGGTGCGGTGGCTGCATCAGGCGGGTGCAACAGGACAGACGGTCTGGACCCGCTGCGGAGTTGCTTCGCAAGCTGCCTGCCTTCCAGCAGTCCTGCACAACACGCCGACTACTGCACTGGGACAGACGAGTTTGTGCTGTCGTTAGACATGCCTGTTTCGGGTTTGCTTGTGGTGAATGGGACTGAGACAGTTCGGCCGTTGGCCACCGAGGTTGTGCCTTTCCACTATGACCCACGGCCCCGTCCTTGGTTCCTCAAGACGCCGACATGTAAGTGGACTGTGCCGTACCAGCTTGCTGACAGCTCGGGTGCAGCCATCTCCATGTCGTGTGGTGTGCTTGATTCTGACGGGAGGCATTTGGGTGCTGTCGGGATGACCTTCTCCTTTGCATCGATGAACACCTTCTTGGCCAACCTCCTTCCATATGACGATGCTGTGGCGATCCTGGTGACGAAGGAGCACAAGCTCGTCAGCACAAGCATGAGCCGTGCAGCACTGCTGGAGGATACCGGGGTTGACCTCGTGAAAGAGGTCCCAGACACGTCGCGCTTCCGTCCCGAGTCGCGTGTGCGCGGGCTGATCGACGCGATTGCCAGTGGAGACGGCGAATTTGAACACTCGTTTACCCACACAGAGGCACTGAGTGCGAACGGGGAACTCATCCTGCACCAACCCGTCCACCTGCCTGGCAACCTCTCGCTGCTGCTGGTGCTGGCGTACCCGATCGAGGATGCGACAGGCAAGGTGGCGACAGCTGCACTGATGGCACTTGTTGCTGCCATCCTGATCAGCGTGGTGACGTCGCCACTCGCGCTGCTGCTGGTGTGGTCGGTGCTGCGGCCTCTGAAGAAGCTTGCGCATGACATGGACGATGTGGCGGCGATGAACCTGGACGCACACGCGGAGGCGGTGCAGCAGAGCCGCATCGCAGAGGTGGCAGGGATGCAGGAGTCGTTCTACAAGATGGTGCAGCACCTGATCGAGTTCCGGCAGTACCTCCCCCAGACGCTGCTGCAGGACGACTACGACGCGCAGGACAACAACCACTACAGCCACACGGGCCCGGCCGCACCGCCACCAGGGCTGACGACGCTGGAGGCGACAGTCGTGTTCACCGACATCCGTGCATCGACGGCCATCTGGGAAGCGGCACCTGACGCGATGAAGAAGGCGCTGCGTGTGCACAACGCGAAGATACGCGAGGCGTTCGGGCGGTGTGGCGGGTACGAGGTGAAGACCATCGGGGACTCCTTCATGGTGGCGTTCGAGTCGGCAACGCAGGCTGCAACCTTCGGGACGTCTGTGCACGTGGCGCTGTACGAGGCGGATTGGCCTGCAGGGTTGCAGGAGGTGCCGCTGTGCGTGCGTGACGATGTGTGGGGCGGGCTGACGGTGCGTGTGGGGATGATGTCTGGGAAGGTGTCGCCTGAGCGCAACGAGCTGACCGGGCGTGTCGACTACTTCGGGCACACGGTGAACGTGGCGTCGCGTCTCGAAGGTGCGTGCAAGCCTGGTGCAGTCGTCATGCCCACCTCCCTGTGGACAAGCATCAAGGCTGGTGTGCGCAACGTCGTGACAGAGGCTGAGCGTGGTGTGTCCCTCAAGGGTGTTGCCGAGGCCCTGGATGTCACCAGTGTGTGGCCAGTTCTTCTGGCACGCCGCCGCGAGCACCCTCTGGGAGACCGCGCCCGTGCAGAGTCTGTAGGTAGCCAACGCCACTCCGCGACGTCTGAAGCCTTCCTTGGCACAGGCTTGAGACGGTCCAACGTTCGGCGTTCACAGGCAACGCTTGCTGTCGTGCAGCACTGCAGTGGCCTGGACGACCTCCCAGACCTGGGTATCTCAGTGAACCAGTCTCTGCAGTCTGTGACGACGTGCATGGAGCGCAACGGCGGGACGCTGCTGACGGTGCTGGGGTCGTACGCTGCTGTCGGGTGGAACATGTCGCGCCCACTCACCAACCACGAGGAGAGCGGGGTGCGGTTTGCGGTGATGCTGCGGCGCAGCATCGGGAAGCTGATGGCCGCAGGCATGGTGAGTGCCAGCCTGCAGCACGGCGACATCGGGTCGAACCAGCAGCGCTTCGTGACTGTGGTGGGGCCGAGCGTGCGCACCGCCTGGACCCTGTCAGACGTTGCCCAGCGCGAGCAGCGCACCTACCTCTACGTGCATATGGTCAACGGATCGAGCACCCCGCTGGAGGCACTGCCCACAGCTCTCAAGGAACACCTCGAGGACAGTGCCCTCACACCGGAACAGGGCCTCCCTTCATCTGCACGCCACTTCCTCTCCCTTGCCGGGGACCGCGACTTCTTTTCCAGAACCCCGATGAACAAAACCCCGCAGCAGCAGAGGCCCCTCACATCCACCACCATGCAGGCCTTCTGATCCCACACCTCTGGCCTGCGTCACCCGAGACCCCTCACACCTTGCCGTGGGCATTCCGCTTCTTCCACAGATGAAGCGGCCTTTATTTTGTGGGAAGCTTCCCCGCTGCGGTTTGCTGTTTCCCTTCACACCCCTTTCCTGAATCCCCCTCCCGTCTTTCCCCTCCCCTCCCCCGCAGTGCCCATTCTCTCTGCCTAAGATATTCTGCCGTCTTGTCCCGCTTCTTGTATTATTTTTGAGGACCAATCCGATGCCCGCATCTTGCCCGTCCGTTCGCTTCTCTCTCCGACACCGTGTGGCCGGATTACGCCATCGGTCCCCGGTGGACAGTGTCCGGGCTGACGCCGTCGCCCGCTGCCTGCAGTCAGGACACATCCCGCCTCCCCAGGATTGATTAAACACATGCCTTGGGGGCCTTTGCTCTGTGTCAAAGTGTGCCAGTTTGCAGCCTATATTGTTAGGCAGCTCACTTGTGTGCACTGCAGAGCGAAGCCCCCTTGGGGGATTTGCACCGTGTCAAACTGTCAGTTTGCCTTCCTCTGATGTGGAGGTGGCTCGCTGTTCTGTAGTTCTGAGCAAAGGCCCCCCGTTTTGTTCCTTTTGTTCCTCTTCATGACGGGCTTCTGGAAATCTCTGTTGTCTCGCGTGAGCCCCCTCTCGACCCGAGCGCAGCTGAGTGAATTGACAGGGTACCGAACATCACTGGATACGGGATAGTGCCGAGCCGAAATATATCTACTCGACACTCTCTCAGAATCTGTGGAAGTTCCAACTTAATTCCGGCCAATAAAGGGGGGTCCCGTCGGATGTTTACACGGTGGACTCCAGCGGGGGTAGGGTAACCCTTTTCGGGAGTCTCAACTAGGGGGAGTCCAACTCCCGCTAGCGGGAGTCTATACTCCCGCTAGGGGGAGTCTGACTCCCCCTAGCGGGAGTCTTTTCACCTATTTTCACTCATTTTTCCCATGATACCTATGCAATGTGGCACTCGTCACTGAAGTACAGCCACACCAAACGAAACGGACGTTTCCACCCATCCCAGCTCGCAGACCTGATTCACAAAAATGGGGAAGACGACAACGAAGCCGGCAGCGAAGCCGGCGGCAAAGTCGATTAAGAAGAAGAAGAGCGCAGAGAGTCCCGAGGCTGCGGAGGCGACGAACATTGTGCATGATTTTTGCACGGCCTTCCCTGTTAAAAAAGGGGGCAGTGTGCTGACACTGGGATCCATTAGAAGGCTCCTAGCAACGGTGTTGAGCAAGGAGCTCCACCAGCACAGCACCCAGGTGGCCAACGCAATCATCGCCATGTCTTCCCTGACATGGATAAGTTCGCTGTCAGGGAAGTCGCAACGATGCGGAAGGAGGGCGCTCTCCGTCATATACAAGGTGGAGGCGAAGTATGGCAAGGTGCAGGATACAAACGTGTCGTCGGGGGCAGCCTGAAGCCGCGAATGATCGCGACACGGGCGAACGGCTTGGCACCGTGGGTCTGGATAGATGCTGGAGTTCGGCCGGGTGAAACCGGAAGTCGCAGCAAAATTTGCCCCCCCAGATTTCTTCCTCAAACCCACCCGTGGGCTGATCCGGCCTTGCACGGTGGACTCCAGCGGGGGTAGGGTACCACTACCGGGTTTAACCCTTTTCGGGAGTCTCAACTAGGGGGAGTCCAACTCCCGCTAGCGGGAGTATAGATCAGCAGTGGGCAACAATGAGGCGATGCGGGGGGCGAGGGCACCGATGCTCACTGTGCGACATCCCAGAAGAACGCTGGTATCAACAGGTGCATCGATACCCGCACCTGACTCTCTCTGAGATGAAAGAGGCTGGCTACCCCTCCCTCTTGGCAGGTGTGCTTCCCAATGCCCGCTACGTCACCCCAGCACTCCATGACTGCAAGGGGCTCGCCATGCGGCTGATCAGGGTACTGGATGACAGGGGTGGAGCTTGGGGGTTTTTTCGGGTCAGCTGACCTGATTTTCTGCAGGCCCTCACAAAAAATCAGGTCAGGGGTAAAAAGAAAAAAAAATATAGATTTTCGGGAAACCGGAAAAGTTGGCTCCTCGCCTTGGGGCCTCAAGGTGACCAGGAGGCGTTTCGTGAGCAAAGTGACCCCAGCGACATGAGCACAGGCCTCAAACAGTCACAATAGAGGACAAATGAAGCTGCCCAACCCGTACCGTGCAACAGACGTTTACTACCGTGGCCTCCGGTGGCTGGGGGGCTCCGCCCCCCAGACCCCCCTGTGGCATGTGCCTGTCTTGTACCCAAGCCCTTTACATCAGGGAATCTCAGTATCCTCAGGAGGACGCAGCCAACTCACACAGAATCCGTACGCCCGCAAGTCACAGATGTTCACTACCGTGGCCTCCGGCGGCTGGGAGCTCCGCCTCCCAGACCCCCCCTACGGCATGTGTTTGTCTTGTAACCAAGTCCTTGCGCGTCCGGGGCTGCATATCGGTTCCGGTACCTCGCGGGAGGCTGGGCCCGAGCACTGATCTCTGAGACGAACCGGGGGGGAACCCATAAGAAAAAATTGGCTGACCCGATCTGACCCGATCCAGCCCGCAACCCCATATTTCAAGCTCCACCCCTGCTGGATGAGACAACAAAAAAATATTCGACAAGACCTGTACAAACCTTGCACTGAATGTGTCGCAGCATGGGACAGGTGCTCAGTTCCGGAAGGTCGTGCTTGCCTGTCACAGGACACACCTACAAGGGCTTGTTCCGCTACCTCTTTGTCTCCCTTGCAGACCTCAAGCATTTCCGGTATGCAGACATCCCCTGGCGCTTCTGGGGATGCAAGGATGAGTCAGCCCGGATTCCCTTCTTGCGTGCTCGGATCTCAGGGCATATATTTCACTGGTTGATGGAGCATGCCGAAAAGGGATCAACGCGCAATGCCTACGTACACAGTCTCCATCATTGGTGGGCTCCAGAAGATGCAGTGCCTCTGCAGAACAACGACGAATTTGAAGAAGCAGAGAACGGACATCGCAAGAAAGATGCCGTTACAATCGCCAGCTCCGCAACTTACGAGAGAGATCTTGCGATGGCAGAAGAGAAGCGGCGCGCATCGGGCATGCCTTGGAAGGTTGCGCACCTGTCGCAGGACGGGATCCTCGGGTATAGAGAAGTCATCCTGTGTCCGTGTCTGCACACCCGACACGCTCATAGATTGGCTGTGTATGTTCTTTGCACACAGTTGACACAGCTGCAGAAGGGGTTTGTGCACTGCAACACACAGGACTTCGTTGAACCCATCAGCGCGCCCTACTTCCTGTTCCGGTTCCCCGAAGGACACCGCAAATTATCGCTCTGCTTGTGCAAAATGCCAATCCCGCTGGGGGCGACTTTCACACCATTCGTGTCATCCGAGGCGACTTTGAGCACGCTTGACCAACGCGCACAGCAGGAGGGGGATGACAGTTCTGACGAAGAAGATGAGGCCTGCAGGATGGCTTGTCTTGCCCAAGGTGTAACACAACTACGACAGGCGATGGCCGCACTTTGACACCTCAAATTCTAACCGCTCACCTCCGCAGGTGTAGCCGCTACCAGGAGGATAGGTAGGTAGTCCAGAGTCCGGGGAAACTGACAGAAGCAAAACAAGCCCCTCCCCATCCCTCTTCCACCATGATTTTACCCCCCACGCCAGTAGACTGTAACTATATCATGGGAAAAATGGATGAAAATAGGTGAAAAGACTCCCGCTAGGGGGAGTCAGACTCCCCCTAGCGGGAGTATAGACTCCCGCTAGCGGGAGTCTGGACTCCCGCTAGCGGGAGTCTTTGACACCCGCTCAGACTCCCGCTCCCAGACTCCCGCTAGGGCCGCTGGAGTCCACCGTGTACCTTTTACAATATTTACCTCTGTGTATTATTTACCTTTTTAAGGTGCAACAAAGGACTTATTTACATTTCGTCTATTATTTACCTTTTGTCTGGGCATTTAATTAATTTTCTGCCCCCCCCCCCCCCTCCGACCCCCCCTGGGGGGGTCGGAGGGGGGGGGGGGTTACAACCAACAGGTTTACCCACCTACCCTCCTCTCGCCGACATGAATGCCACGGCGCTTTCAGAGCTGAAACGTCAGTGGGACGAGGAGCGACAGGGGCGCGAACCCGCGAGGACGTTGTCGGGATCGACGAGGCGAGCGCGGTGAGCTTGGACTTGTCCGTTGAAAGGTTCAGTGACACCGACACGGGCAGCGTTAGAGAGGAGGTTCAGGAACTAACCCCCTCTCCAAGCCCCCTCCCCCCCGCCCGGTTGCCAAGTATTATTTACCTATTGCATTTTAAAAAGCCAAACATCGTATTATTTACTTTTCGCTTAATATTTACTCTTCTTCTATTGTTTACCTTTTGTATATTATTTACCTTTTAAAAAGGTAAATAATCGACGGAACCCCCCTTTACACACTTCAGACGGCCTGCTGTCTACGGCGGGTGAGGCGCTGCGCACCGCGTTAGGCTGCGAGCCCTCGGGAGTGTGGGTCCCTGCTACTCTTGCTTGTCTGTGTGCTTTTCAGTTTGATCTGTGGATGTCGTGACATCTTTTGCGCATGTAGCCTGTGTAGAGCCTGTGTGTGCCCTGTGTGGGTCTCGGCTCGACGCGTGCAACAGGTGCCCTCAAGACTGAAACAAGAAGTCCTGGCATGCGAGTTTGTTTATTCTGCTTCAGGATCATGCGGTAATTTCCAAACGAGCTTTGCGAGCCACTGCCCTGAAAACAAAGATAAGGCTGTTGGTTGTGCGCCAAATCCGATTCCAAAAGAGTGCGCTGCCGCCACCAATCCGGCCTGAACCGACATCCACTTGGAGTACAACGCCTTGATGCGACAGTGTTCACACCACTGCCAGGTCGGATCTCAGGCCGGTTGTGAAAATGTCACAATCGGGCCACAACAAATCAGCACCCCTAATCGGTGTGTGTGTGTGTGTGTGTGTGTCCTTTTTTTGAAAATCAACGTGTTCTTCATACTGTCTTGTCGAAGTAAAATGCAGGCGGGTAGCGCAGTTTGGCAGTACCGTGGCACATTGCCCCATCCACCTTCCAAGACTCGCGGGGTGCGGTCCGATATCACACAAAGATTCGCACACAAGCACGTACCAAGGAACTACCCGGTATGTTTCTTCTTGCTTCACACATCATGATCTGGTCTGCGGTGTCTTCCTTTATGACCACCGCACTAGCGAACGGGGTTTCTGACCTTCTGCAACATTCCGGCCGAGAGGACCAAGGCTTTGAGGCCCCCGCCCCCAGGTTCCCCGCCCACCTGGATGACTCAACCGCCTCACACCGGGTCCCTCCCCTCCCGGTGGTCCACCGGGCAAGCAGTGTTCTCGCGACCGGAGGAGTCGGAGGAGTTCCTCAAAAAGAATTAAAAAAATCTGACGCCGGAGGAGTGGAGGAGTGGAGGAGCTCCTCCGGGAAAAAAAATATTTGGGACCTGGCTGCGGAGGAGCCCTTTACAGCAGTCATGAAACCGTTTACCGCACCGTATATTGCTCTCATGACGAAAGAGCAACACCAACCGCATGTGACTCTCCGCTTTGCTTCGACTGTGGAGCGTACTCGGGGACCAGGCTAACACATGTTCACTACCGTGGCCTCCGGCGGCTGGGGGGCTCCGCCCCCCAGACCCCCCATGTAGCGTGTGCCCGTCCATCTCTGCCCCCCAGACCCCCCTGTGACATGCATCCCATAGCCAAGTCCTTGTATGCGATCATGACACCTCGGGAAAGAGGTCATCTAGGAACGGAACGCTTCGGCATCCTCCTTCTGGCCAACTCAGACGGAAGCTGTTGCGTCGCATTGCATGCGTGTCGCGTCGCATGTGTGTGACTGTCGTTCGCACCCGGCCGCTCAGGATCGTGGTCTCGCGCGCCGAAGGCGCGCGAGAAAAATTTTCAGGGTGGAAAAAAATTTTCCAGGTCCAAAAAAACGCAAAGAAAAACTCCTCCGCACTTTCTGAAAATCCCAAAAGTCGCGAGAACACTGCGGGCAAGTGAGAAAAATACACCTCCCTCACCCCCCACCCCCCTCCTCAGCGCCTTGTCCCCCCCCCCCCCCCCCCCAGGGCTGTACACGGTGGGATCTTGTAAATTTTACATGTATAACTACAAGTATATACATGTATTATACATGTATAATACTTGCATGTCAACTATTATACATGTATAATACATGTATATGCCTGAAATATACATGTAAAATACATGTATATCAAGTAAAAATACAAGTATAATACTTGCATGTCAACTATTATACTTGTATTTTTACTTGATATACATGTATTTTACATGTATATTTCAGGCATTTACATGTATTTTACATGTATAATACTTGTCATGCAAGTATTATACATGTAAAATACTTGCATGACAAGTAAAATACATGTATAATACTTGCATGACAAGTAAAATACTTGCATGCAAGTAAAATACATGTATTTTACTTGCATGCAAGTATTTTACTTGTCATGCAAGTATTATACATGTATTTTACTTGTCATGCAAGTATTTTACATGTATAATACTTGCATGACAAGTATTATACATGTAAAATACATGTAAATGCCTGAAATATAAAGGGGGGTCACAGCTATTGTTTACCTGGCTTCATGTAAATAGTAGATGTGCATGTAAATAATAGCTGTGAATAATATTCACTGTAAACAATACGTGTAAATGATTTTACACGCACGTACTGTTTACATAGTTCAGCATTTTTTTTCGAAACCTGTGCGGAATCGCGATTTTCCACTTCCATTGTCCTTTTCGGACTCCGTGCGGATCGTAGTGGGGTCATTTTGGTGGTATCGGTGCCAAGATTCATCCATGAAATGTTGGTCTGATTCAGTGACTGGGAGGCAGCTAGCCCACCACACCACCCACCCAGGCGGGACCCCCTCACCGGGCTTTCCAAACCCGGTTCTTTTGAACGTTTGGAACCTGCGCGGATCCTGGTGGGGTCACTTTGGTGACAGAGGCACCAAGTCTCACTCCTCAGAGCACCTTGGAAATATTTTTGAACCCCCCGAAAAATAAAATAATTGCACGTAAATAATAATCGGATGTAAACAATACATGTAAATAATTTTATGTAAACAATACCTGTAGGTAAACAATAGTCGTGAGGGGGGTTTACATGTAAAATACATGTATATCAAGTAAAAATACAAGTATAATAGTTGACATGCAAGTATTATACTTGTATTTTTACTTGATATACATGTATTTTACATGTATATTTCAGGCATATACATGTATTATACATGTATAATAGTTGACATGCAAGTATTATACATGTATAATACATGTATATACCGTATACGTAAATATTTTGGAACGTAAATATTATGGAACGTAAATATTATGGAACGTAAATATTTTGGAACGCTGGTGGGTTGGCGTTCCAGATTTTTTTCGTTCCATAATATTTACAGGGCTTTCTGCGACTCGGGGACTTGGACCAGGTGATCGGACGGCATACAGAGTCCCTGACGGGACCTACTCGTGCACTTTTCGCGCGATTCCTGACGCAAGCCGTCCTCACCACCGAGTCCTCAACTGGCCCTGTAAATATTATGGAACGTAAATATTATGGAACGGACCGGCCAAAAATGGGCCCGTTCCATAATATTTACGTTCCATAATATTTACGTATACGGTACATGTATATACTTGTAGTTATACATGTAAAATTTACAAGATCCCACCGTGTAAATACGGTTTGGGGGTCAGGAGTCGGGAGTCGGGAGTCGGTTATTTACAGTCACCTAAGGTACCTGGGGTGGGGGGCTGGGGGGGACGGGCGGTCTCAAACCCTACTCAATCCTGCACGCATCCTGTAGTACGGCCACCTCTGCCGTGGAGAGTCCCATGGACCCTCCAGCAGTCGCCCACCATTCGGTCAGGGCGGACTGACTCGGCGCTTGCGGGGTCTTCCCGCGTGCGAGGTGGTCCGCGAAGAAGCACGCGACGCACAGCGCCATGTTGGCTGTCCCAGCCAACCCCCCACTTCGCCCGCAGCGCCCCACACGCTGCGAGCACCTCACTCACGGCAGCAGTATTTGGCTGCATAGCTCTCAGTATTTCCCGTGCATGCAGCGCATGCATCCACACACAGCCTGGAGCTCCGAAGCCCTGCATGCAGGCCTGCCTGCAGTGGATGAATGCCTGTATGCCAAATCGAAAATCCATTTTTTGACATTTTCGGGCATCCCTGGATGCCGTGGATGCATGCATGGATGCATCCACACCATCCACGGCCCCACTGAGAGCTATGTTGGCTGTGAGTCAAACACTACTGCCTCTACCTGAGGCATGTTGTGTCGCAACAGTTGCGTCACATGTGTGACGCATCTGTGTGGAGTGTGTGTGGGTGTGCACGTGTGCGCTGCGGTATGCTCAACCACCTGATGGGGGCGGAACACAACTCTTCTTGGGAGCTGCCAGGATCTGGCAAAAGGGGCGGGAAAGGGGCGCCGTATTCACAGCAGTGGTTTGGCAATGAACTCACCCCAGTTCAGAGACCGGTAATGAAGAAGATGACTGGGAGGCACACACCATGTCCCACCCAGCGGGACCCCCACACCCCCACCCACCCATCGGGACCCCCCCTCCTCGGGTGTTCCAAAAACCCTTTCTTTTGAATATTTGGAGTCTGTGCGGATCGCAGTGGGGTCATTTTGGCCATGGGGTGCCTAATACCGCACATTCCCTAAGGGAAGCAAGGCAACCCTCCCAATCCCAAAAAATCCGGCGCGAGTCGGGAGTCGGCCTTATTTACACCCCTGCCCCCCCCCCCCCCCCCCCCCGAAACAACAAACCCCGTTGGGTACTCTCGACCAGCGGCTGTTGCTCTCGGCGCGGTGTGTTTTCTGCCACCTCTCTGGAGCCTCCTGTTTCTGCCGCTGCGGTCGTTTTTCACACCACCTTGCCACAGCTGGTTTGCCTTGACAACACAGAAAAGTGCTTCGTACCAGACTGCTCACCCAGCACATACCGGTACATTACGTAAGGCGGTGCATTGCTCTTGTGCAGAACAAGCGATGGCTGTTGTGCTGTCGGCCGCTTTGGACCGTTTCTGGGCATATCGTCCGGGGGGGCATACTTGGCCCTGCGAAGCATCTGATTCATCAAGGCTGTCATTCGAATTTTCCGTGGGGCAGGTTTGTGCCTGTGCCTGCGGGCCGAAATCTCACACTGCGGCATTCTCTGTGTCCCCGAAGGGTTGATCAGTTCGGGTTTAATTGCTCCCGCCCCTCTGCACTCCCCTCCTGAATATGCCGGCACAATCTGAAGGCGAACAGCCCACTCACCGTATCTGCTGGTTGAAAGGGTTTTCGCGGTGGCACACCTTTTTACCCCTCCGAAAGAAGCTTGCTTGTCACAGCGCAACACAAAACCACAGCCGCACTATCGCTCGTGCGCAGACACAATCACACAAAATTTGGACTCTTTTTCCCTTTATCTCTTGGAATCCCACCCCCACCCTCGTTCGCGTTTCGTTTATTATCCCCTGTTCCCCCAAGGGAGAATCTTCCCGCGGTGCGTGCAAAGCAATCTGTCGTGTCTTCTTCGCTTCGAGTTGTAGCCGTAGCCGCCCATGTTTGCGTCGGCGTGATCTCACATCGTGCTGCAGCCCGAAGGGGTTTCCACCATGATACCACGGCCCGCCGTCTTCAACGTGTCGTTCCGTGGCCAAACCTCGCTGCTCCAAGGGAGGAGGCCAGGCTGACGCGTCCCTAATTCCACTTTACATCACCAGGTTTTGGTGCTGGCAACCCCTCCGGGGGCATTCCCCGCACCGGAACAGACAATTTGCTTTCAAATCATTCAAGAACATTCAAAAGGAACAACACAATGGAGGCGGTGTCTCTCAAGATACGGGGTTTTCTCCGGAAGAACCTGGCAGGGGGTTAACGGCGCCACGCAGCCGTTGCTCCCCCAAGGGGGGGGGGTTCTTCCTGAAAATTCGAATCTGAGTCACTCCCTCCGGAAGCCACACTCCAAGCGGTGTTCGGAAAGACTGCGCTCGAGCGCGGGGGCGAACTCCCGACCTCTTTTGTCTCTACATCCGGCCACCCCCCGTTTCTTTTGTACGTGGGATCGATAAACATACTCTCGGTTTTTATGCTCCGACTGGCGTTCCTACACACACAATGTGTAATTGGAAGTCAAGGCGATTCCCGCGCCACCCTCCTCCCCTTCTTCCCTACGACCCCAGTTCTGCCCATTAATTCCCCTGCGTGCTCCGTATCATGCAAGACACAGTGTGTTCACCCGCATGGTTCGTGTGTGTGTGTGTGGTTACCGTATACGTAAATATTTTGGAACGTAAATATTATGGAACGTAAATATTTTGGAACGCTGGTGGGTTGGCGTTCCAGATTTTTTTCGTTCCATAATATTTACAGGGCTTTCTGCGACTCGGGGACTTGGACCAGGGGATCGGACGGCATACAGAGTCCCTGACGGGACCTACTCGTGCACTTTTCGCGCGATTCCTGACGCAAGCCGTCCTCACCACCGAGTCCCCAACTGGCCCTGTAAATATTTTGGAACGTAAATATTATGGAACGGACCGGCCAAAAATGGGCCCGTTCCATAATATTTACGTATACTGGTGCCCCTGACGACCCCATATTGCGTAGTTTGTGCGTAGTGAAAAGGGGGGGGGGGGGTCTCATTTTTTGATTTACTCAGCCATTCTCTGTCTCTATGCCGGGACCCCAAACTCAAGGAGTTCTTGCTGTTCCGGGGTCAGTGAGGGTGCAGGCGCTTCAGGTGCTGCAGGTGCTGCAGGTTCTTCAGGTGCTGCAGCGCTGGCAGCCTTCGGTGCGGGTTTCGACGCAGTCTTTGCAGGTCTCTTTGGGGGTGCCCTTTGGCGCGGTGCCTGCTTCAGCTCGTCGGGTGGAAGCATCAACGCATCATTAAGCGGTGCCTGCTTCAGCTCCTCCGGGTGGAAGCGTCAACGCATCATTAAGGAAGAAGGAAGCACAGTTGCTACGCTTTTTTGCAGCTGCAGGAAACGACACCATACCCAACAACAATCCCCAGACCGTCGAGGGAGAGTGGGCGCCTGGATCCCGTGACACAGATCTCTAGTGCCGTTGTGATCCCCTCGGATAACGTCTCCTGGACGTTGTCAGCGGAGGTTGCCTGTGTGGCGGTGACCTCCGTATACCCCGCGGGATCCAGTGCCAGTAGCGCCTTCTTCAGCTTTTCGTCGACCCCTCGGCCGACGCTCTCCTTGATGTCAAGGGCCACCTTCAGGGTGGCACCTCGCAGCGCCCTGAAGGCTGTGATCGTATCATCATTCACAATCTCGAGGGTGTTCTACGCGGCTCCTGGAACTCACTTCCTTCTCAGGTGTTTCTGGGCATGGGGCAACCTTGCCCAGGTGTTTCTGGAGTCCCGCCCCACATGTCGTGCGTTCTTTCGTACGGTGTATAGTGAGTTCTGGCAATAATTTTTTGCTCGGTCAGCGCAGTGCCTCCAGTCCTGTCTCAGTAGCCACACAGAAAGGGGGACCAAAAAAAACTGGGGGGGGACCAAAAAGCGAGACCCCCCCCCCCAGATTGCGTAGTTTGTGCGTAGTGAAAAAGGGGTAAATCAGGGGCACCATATACGGTATAAAGTTTTAAGGCGGTGTCGCCCTGCACGGGCAGTAGCACCTCCCCTTCAGTATCGCACTCCCGAAGGATTCCCCAACACGACGTGACACCGGTTTCGACGCGTACTCTTCGTACCCCTCCCCCCGGCCGCGTCTCTTCAGCGAAGAACCGGGGATAATCGGACCAGGGCTAGCTAAACCCTGGTGGTGTCACGGGTGGGGTTGGAGAGGGAGAAAAAGGAAGAAATGAAGTTGCGAAAAAGTCAAACACTGACACGTGAAATCAATAAAAAGGGTGGTATATATCGCCCCCTTGCTGCGGCGTAGACACTAAATAGTCAGGCCGCTTCAAGAGTCTTGAGGGCTTGAAGGAAGAAGCAGGTTGCTGATGAGTCTCAGGAGCAGGCACCTTTTGTCCGCCCACATGACCTTCGCCCGAAGGCGAACCTCGTCCAGCTTGGCTCGATCGCCACAGAGAAGGGGATCATTCTCCACTGTGGCGAACATCTTAAAAACCGAGGGTGCAGAGGTGGGGCAGCCCGCTGGTGCGACAGCAGACCGCCCCCGGATAGCTATAACTAGTGCATAGGAAGAATACGACGGCACACGCAACAGATGCCGAAGGCACAACGGCGGGTCACTTTTAACCACCAGAGGAGTGGCACTCCCGAGGGGTGGGGTAGGGGGGAAGTCACAACACTTTCGAAGGAAGAAAAGGGGCAAATGGGATGTTTTGTGCAAGGTAGAAAGGAAGTCACAACATGAGGCAGGGGGGATTGCTCATCAGGCCTGGGGGAATAGAGGGTTTGTGTGTGGTTATAAAGTTTTAAGGCGGTGTCGCCCTGCACGGGCAGTAGCACCTCCCCTTCAGTATCGCACTCCCGAAGGATTCCCCAACACGGCGTGACACCGGTTTCGACGCGTACTCTTCGTACCCCTCCCCCCGGCCGCGTCTCTTCAGCTAAGAACCGGGGATAATCGGACCAGGGCTAGCTAAACCCTGGTGGTGTCACGGGTGGGGTCGGAGAGGGAGAAAAAGGAAGAAATGAAGTTGCGAAAAAGTCAAACACTGACACGTGAAATCAATAAAAAAGCGGTATATATCGCCCCCTTGCTGCGACGAAGACACTAAATAGTCAGGCCGCTTCAAGAGTCTTGAGGGCTTGGTGTGTGTGTGTGTGGGGGGGGGGGGTCGTTCCTCTAAAGGGAGCCCATACTCGCAGGAGAAGAAATCGTTTGGGTTTTTGAATCACGCGCCGCATTCACATGTGACGTCTGAACATGCTGGATGGGGCATTTTTTGCGAGTGGTGCGGTGTGCCGTTCGCAACACTCTTGGCCCCTGCCTTTGTTCAGTGCGGGGGGGGGGAGGTGCACCGGAGCAAACTCTGACCCCTTTGTCTCGACAGCTTGACACTCCCCGAATATGTTATCGTTTTTCTGGCTGAAACCCAACTCGTCCCTCCCCGTTTTGCAATACAACAGAAGTACCACAGATTGCACGCCATTTGAGGTCAGCCGGACCGACTCTTTCTATTGTAGTACCACTCCCCCCCCCCACTGTTCTCGGCAACGCGCCGTGCCTCGGACACTGCCCTTCGTAAAGAGTGAAGGGGGGGCGACTCTGTACCCCTTTTGTAGCCCTACCTTTTTTTTGACTTTTGACTTCTGTATTCTCTACCTCTCTCTCCCTGTTCCCTGCAGGCGAGGCTCCACGCCGTTGGAACCACCCCCCCCAACGGGGATGTGCCTTCTCTGCGGGGCATGTTTTTTTTGGTGGATTTCCACCTTGTTCTGTATGAGACACAACACAAGGTTTTGCAGTTTTTTTCTTTGCGCTCGCCAGGGCCTCCCGGTATCTCGCAAAGAAGACTGTCGACAGCGCATGCGTTCGCATACCCCTTCTCGCACATTGGTAACGAACCACGCGCACAAACAAAAACGAACTGTGGGCACATCACACATCTTCCTCCAGTGACACCTCTCTTCTCGCGATAAAAACCTCTTCACCCTCCGAGGCTGCGGGGCAGCTTTGCAAATGCGACAATGTGACTCGTCTCTCCTTCCCCTCCTTTCCATCATCATCATCATCATCAGCACCCCCTTCTCCTCGGGATCTCTCCTCAGGAACCATCGCATCCTCTCCTCCTTTTTCTCCTCCCTCATCAAGCCCCTGCACAGTGCCATCTGCGCCCCGTTATCAAGCGGGGCCCCCTCCATTCGCTCCTGTGGAACCTCGAACACAGAGGTGACCTCTGTACCTCTGCTCCACCACGAGGCAGAATGTGGCTCCGCGCTGCGCGCAGCCAGACGCAGTAAAGTTAAAGGGGCAGCTAGCACAGCTCTCATGAGCTGTGGCTGAGCACTCCTTCCCAACAAAAGAATGAATTCCAAAAAAAATATCTGCTGAAAAACCGCTGCGAAGGCAGCAAAATACTCCCGCAAAAGCCTTTCCTGAGAGAATACAAAGTGTGCTGCCACTGCCTTCGGGGTGTGCAGCACCTTCCTTCTTGTTCCAGGTGTCTGTGTATGTCTCGCTGTCGCTCTGTAGAAGATGTGGGGGGTCTTTGGCTCAGAGGGCCTCACTACTTTATGCAGAAAATCATGACGATCACCCACCGTCGCAGCATCAGTGTTGCGTTTGGCATACCCCTGCGTTTGCCAAAGAGCTAAAAGGCGAAAGAAAAAGACGCGTGCAAAGGCACCTTTTCAGAGTTGAAAGGGCTGCAAACTGTTGCATCGGCGGCCAGTCTTGTGGAATAGTTTTTCTTTGCCAAACCACAAACGGCTTCCGAAATGTGCCATCAGCGTTGTGTCATCGCGAGCGCAGGCGGCGGGGGTCACTTACACACAGGGGTGCGGACCGGATCAACTCCCGCACCCCACGCCCCTCCCCTGCCCTCGTGTCTGCAGAGGGCAACGGTGCACGACGCGCTGGCACGGGCTGAACCGGTTCTGGAACCGGTTCGGCGGAACCGGTTCACCGGCGAACCGGTTCGGTGGAACCGGTTCCAGAACCGGTTCGGACGAACCGGTTCACCGGTAAACCGGTTCCGCCGGTGAACCGGTTCCAGAACCGACATTTGCGAACCGGGCAAAGTGGGTCCCGACCGGTTGGCCGTGTACCGGTCGGTGGACCGGTATACGAACCTGACCCGCACTGAGTCATCTCAGACCTATGGGTTTCAGTCCCAGTGTCAGATTCAGACCTACTGATCCAGAACCGCACCCTCTCCTTCCACACCAATTGTATCCGCTGCTCATGGGTCCGAGTGACGACGATAGCAATGACGATGGCTCCATAGCAAAGATGGCTACCACTGTCAAAGCTCATCTGGAACAGAAACTGTCCCAGATGGAAGTCTCCTGTATAAATACAGGGTTCGGGTTTCCCACGAGTGTAACGCAGATACGTGCAGGTGTGTCAAGAGAGTGTGCAGCTCACAGCAGTTCCTCATCCTTGGTTCTGAACCCCACAGTTCTTCGAATCACAGTGACAACAGGGAGGCCAGATCCAAAGATCAGGCTTTCCCAGACGCGGTTCAACTGGTGACGACCGTTGTTGAGAGACCGGAGCGGAGGTCGACGTCGGCTTATCTCATGCTACGGCAGGGGTGAGGACTCAGCCGCCACCCCGGGTGGTTTGCAGGTTGAACAGGTTGTGTGGTTCCATTGATCAACATAGGTCGGCCTGTCTGATAAGACTCAGCCACCCTGCGGGTCAATTTATTCTAAAAAGGCGCCTTTTTGACCAAAAGGCAAAATTTCCTCCCATTATGCTCCCGTACCACAGAGGCCTGCCTCTGTGTATGTGTACGTTTTGCGATGACGGGGTGTGGAACCTGGCGTAGACCGAGCTACAACACAGGCGCCGTGGGTCAATTTTTTTTAGAAAAGGCCTTGACCAAAGGCATCCCCCTAACACTTAATTGCTCTGCTTCAACCTGAACCGACCCTCTAGGCAGCGTGAGGTGGCTACGTCGAGCCACTTCGTGGACAGCTGCAGTACCCTTCCCTTGTGTTCCTCTGTCAGGGGAACAACACAATAGCAGCATACGTATTGTTTCATTTCAGTCAGCCAAGGAAAGTCGAGGAGTTCGAGCCGTTGAACAGTAACCAGAGGATGACAAGCAGGTTGAATATGCAAGCAGTGATCTCCTGTGTACCCTTGGACCCACATTAAACTCGAACTGAAGCCCTCAGTCGTCCTTGACCAGATTCAGACCCGCTTTTCCAGAACCGCACCCCCTCCCTCCACTCCAAGTGTATCCGCTGCTCATGGGCCCACGTGACCACAAAGACTTAATCGTGACTCCATAGCAAAGATGGCTACCACGCTCAAGACCATCTGTGAACAGACGGTGGTCTCCTGTTTCCAGGGGTATGGAATTACCACGAGTGTAATGCAGGTACGGTAGGTGTGTCAAGAAGGTTTGCAGCTCACAGCAGGTCGTCATCTTCGTTCTGAACCTTGGTTCTGAAGTCGACAGCTCCTCAAGTCGGAGGCACACAAAGGACCCCTCATTCTCCACCAGGTCCTGGGTAAGACGTTAAACTGCCTGGGGGGGCCGTCCCCGGACCATGACGGGTGCCTGCACCAGGAGTCTAGCACGGCCGTGGTCCAGGGCATGACCGAAAACTGCTTGGGTACCGAGGCTCCCCAGACCAGGAAGGGTGGAGACACCTGGAGTCTAAATAGTCACACCACGTCAGGCCAGACCTTCGCATTGCACTCCGCGAAGACTGCCACACAGCCGCGGGGCAGGTGTGCAGCCTGTGGAAAACCTCGTACAGAAAAGGGTCGGCGACCGCCCGCCCCCAGTCTGAGAGGCATCAGCCGAATCTCGGTGGAGGCGGGCACAAAACAAAAGGGAGAGTCGTCACTGTGCATATCAGCACGGTCCCGCCCTCAGTGCCAGACCAACACACCACCAAAGGAAAAGAGGAAGAGGCGACGTAAGGCAATGCCTCCGTGCGGCCAGGAGAACACGAAATAGCGACCCCCTCAACGGGGAATGCTACGAGCACGGCCAAAAATCGTTCAAAATCGTTCAAGGATGGGTTCCGCAACTGTCCAACTATCTACAGACTCACAGCCCAGAAGGTGCAGTCCAGGTTCCACAGAGCAAATTAAATGTTAGCATTTCTGCACAACTACCGTATCGCAAATCGCAGCGGCGGTAGAAGTGACTGACTCTAAAACGGCGAGGTATCAGTCTTGACGCTGGAAAATTCCGTTCGGAAATACCAAACACATCCAGAAAGTGGAAGGAATGGGCGCCAAGATGATGCGAACGATTTTTGGGGGGAGGGGGTGGACTGCCCTGTATCGTGATACCCGTGAGGGTAAAAAAATACAGGGCAGGGAGGCACAGGCGCAGGCACAACAGAGGCAATACATAGGCAGGCACCAATGGGAAAAGCGACCTCTTCTGGGACAGGCTGGGGAGGGGGGTGGGGAGGGCGGCGCTGGGGCGGCTGCATGCGGTACCTGCGGTTCCGGTCCGGATTTTCGTCCGGACCGGTACCGCATTTGAGGGGCAAGAATCTGATTTCCGAGGCCCGGGAATGGTCGCAGTGGCTTCAAATGGCCAAAAACGTTCAATTTACCCCCCCGAAAAAAAAATTCGAAAGGGTCCCCCCAGGGCTGTTCCTAACTGGGGGGCTTGTTCCCCACTTTCAGGATTCTGAATTTTTTTTCTAAGAATTTTTGTAAGGGAAAAAAAAGTTTTTTTCTAAGAATTTTGTTAGGGGAATTTTTTTCTAAGGTTGTTTCGCAGAGGAGAAAACTTTTTCTAAGTTTTCCCCAGTCGACAGGGCGCGCACAAGGATGGAAGGGAAGTCTGTCCCCCGTACCGTTCGCCTTGCTGGCCAACTGGAGAGCCAGACGTTCACTACCGTGGCCTCCGGCGGCTGGGGGGCTCCGCCCCCCAGACCCCCCTGTGGCGTACGTCTCGTACTCAAGCCCTTCGAATCCCATCAGGTCGGGGTCCAACCACTCCAGTCGCCTCTGAGGACGCAGCCAACTCGCACAGAATCTGTACGCCCACACGAACAGGTGTTCGCTACCGTGGCCTCCGGCGGCTGGGGGGCTCCGCCCCCCAGACCCCCCATGTAGCGTGTGCCCGTCCATCTATCTCACTTCCCCGGGTACAGTGCAGCGTAGGAGGTCAGCGCCGCATCCATGAAGCGCTTCTTCGAAGCCTGACTGACATCGGACAGGAGGTCGGGCTTCCCCACCTGGGAGGTACACTTGCCGCGTTCGCGACATGCGTGACACGCGACACGCTACCTGAAACGTGAGTGTGCCTTGCTAACACGGGCATTTCAACGGTCTGCCGACGACCGTTCCCCAAACCAGTAAACCAGCAGTTTTGGAAAATCGGAGAGATCACCCTACTGCGCTGAATATGGTGCGCACCACTGCAAAAATCCCCGGGAGCTTTTGGGCTTTCAGACCTGAAGGGGCCAGCAGGTGGGTGGCGTCGGGGAGTGGCAGCTTTATAACTGTCCTCCAGCTGCTGGCATGTCCAGCCCTGCGAGAGTGCCAAGGTGTATTGAGTCCCTGCGGAGCACAACCCCCGATGAGAACGAGTGCCAGATGATCCTCATTCTCCTGAACCGGTTACTGTTTTCAAACCGGTTCAGGAGATTTCTGCCAGCGCGTCGTGTGGTCCCTCCCCCCCCCCCCCCCCTCTTCCCGAGTGTGCCCGAGACAGGTGGATCAACCGCAACCCACACCGCACCACACCGCACCACTCTCTTCTTGGCCTTCGTTTCACGGAGGCCTGCCCTCGCATTTGCGTGGTCTGTCATATTGCGCCGCGTGTTTCTTTCAGCATTTGGTGGAAGCTCAGTGCAGGGCGCCGAGGTCTGGTGTTGCCTCCACTGCCACACACACACACACACCACACTCAGCAGGGGTGTAGTGTGCGGGCAGACCCACTGGGCCCCACACACACTCGGCCCACCATGCGCAGCTGTGGGTCGGGAGGAGATCGCTTCCGGTAGGGCTAACCCCTCCAAATGCCCTGGAGCACCGGTGCCCGACACCCAGGCTCGTATGGCCTCCCGCCGGACGGCTGCAGGTATGCTGCGTTATCCCCCCTCCCTCTCCATCTGCCTGGCGCTGAGGAGCCCGATTGAATCGCTTTCAAAAGGCAACATGGCTGGGCTCCCTAGTCGCATGCGAGAAGTGCGAATCCCCCTCCCCCCTCTCCCTCTGTCCTGGCTGGCTCTCAGACACAACAATCAGAACGAGTGAAGGGACATCATCCCCAGCCCTGTGATTCCTTCTACTTCGATTTCAATACCCCCCACCACTCTGCTCTCCCTCTGGACCCCCCCACCCACAACCCACACAACGCACAGCAGGCCCCTGAGGAGCTCTGTCGACATCGATGCCTGCGAGCGTGCTGTGCGCCACCTCATCCCAGAGGAGGGCGATAGCGATGCCCCGCACGACGTCCACCCAAGCTTGTCCGCCTCTGACCACCCGATGTACTGCTGGGCAGGCGCTGCAGATGCTTCGGACGATGACCCCCCCTCACCGTACTGCCCGGAGGGCATGAGGCTCGCCGGCCCGATCGGGGGTGCCGCACCCCCTGAGGAGAAGATGCACGCTGAGCGGCAGCTGCAGCTCCTGCGGCAGGATCTGATCCGTGAGAAGCGCCTCCGGCACGACCAGTCCCTGAGGGAGCAGGGCACTGCAGACAAGGTACGTCTCCTGGGAGAGAGGGACGGGGTATTAGAGCAGCGGAGCAACAAAAAATGGGGGCGGGGGGGCGAGGTGTCAACCCGCGGTGTGGATGTATATATAATGCAAGAGAGGTGGCAAAAAATACAACGCCTGGTGGGGCAGGGGGAGGTGCGGCTCTCCCCCCCACCCTTTCCCCCCTTCTGCTTCTATTTCAAAATGCCTCTCCTTCACCCCACCCCCCCACCCCCCCCCGGCCACAGGTAACTGCGCTGACCGCCACCGTGGCACAGCAGGAGCGTCTCATCCTCTCGCTGTTTAACCAGGCGGTGGCAGGTCCGCCCCCAGGCACGCTCACACCGGGGTCGTCGTGCCTGGCGTCTGAGGGGTGCCGCAGGCCCGTGCCACCGTCCCCTGTTGCTGCTTCAGGAGGGGGAGAGGGGCGTCGCGTGCGGAGGATATCTACACCTGCAGAGACAGCCGCTGCTGAGCCCTGTGGGGCGGAGGGGCAGGCGGTGCAGCCGCAGGTCAGCGTGGGGGCGCTGTGCAGGCGTGTGGAGGAGCAGGAGGCTGTGATTGCGGAGCTGCGGAGGGCGGCGAAGGCGTCGGGCTGCGGCAGCAGCAGTGCCCGCAGCAGCAGGTCGGAGTCGACGCATGCAGGGGCCTCGCAGGCGCGAGGTGCAGGTGGTGTGGTGGGTGCAGGGGGTGGGGGGGTGTCGCCGCAGCGGCGGCACCGGCGGCGCCGACCCTCCGATGCTGCGGCATCGTGCGTGTCGTCGGCAGGGGGGACGTCCCCTGCGCCGCGGCACGTCAGCAGATCAGCCAGGTCAGCGCGCAGCTCCCGGTCAGGTACCCACAGGGCTTCGCTTGCCCCTTCTGCCCGCCTGCTGGAACTCCTTTAACAAATCTTCTGAGCACTGCTCTCAACTCGTGAGGAGGGGGAGGGTGGGGAGGGGGTTAGATTCCTGGGGGAGGACCACATCCGCTGATGTGGTGCGGGGTGTCGTCTATTGTTAAAAATGAAACCTGTACGGGGTGGGGGGGGAGTTCAGGTTGGGCCAGTTTCGTCTTGACGGTGCGTCATTAGATCTTGAACGAAATCGATGGGAATGGAGAGAATGAAAATGCCCCGCGCACAGCCCGCTCTCTTGCCTGCCTTAAGTAAGGCACGCACAGAGGGACCGAGCCGGGGTTTGCGATATGCACGCCAAGACCAGGAGGCCAGGAGTGCAGCAGCAACGCGCCGTGCACCGCACGCACCGCAGTCGGCGTTGCACCGATCTACTGCTTTACACCACCGCGGCATCTGTACCACACTGTACCACACACAACACAACCCTCTCCCCACCCCCGCAGGAAGGGATCCTTCCATAGACAGAGCCTTCTGCTCGGAGCTGTCTGCAAGCCCCCCTCTCTCTCTCTCTCTCTCTCTCCCACCGCCGCACGATGCAGCAGCGGCTGCTCGGGCTGCCGCGGATGCTGGCGGTATTCGTGCTGGGTGTGGGGCTGGCACAGGGCAGCATCTATTCGCAGTACACGCTGGACGGGCCGGCAGTGGAGGACACGTACGGACGCACAGACTCGGAGAAGCGGATCGCCCTCGGGAGCGGTGATGACGCTGTGTGCGGCAGGTCATACCACGCCAGGTCGCGTGATTTTATCAGCCTGCAGGCATCTGTCGGGGCACCCACGGGGAACGCAGACTTCTCCGTCGCCGGGTATGTGAAGCCTGTGACGCTGAAGGGGAGCAGGGCGCTGTTCGCCATCGGTGCCACGAGGAGGGAGCGCCGTGCAAACGGAAACGGGCAGTGGGGCGCCTGGGTGTGGGTGAGCAGGTCGGGGCGTCTGGGGATGCGCACCACCACCACTGCAACGAGGAGCAGGGCGATGCTGCGCCCCGGGGTGTGGGCGCACGTCGTGCTGACGTACGCAGCGGCAGAGACGGAGCTGCGGCTGTGGGTGGACGGCAAGGTTGTGCTGACGAGGAGGGTGGCAATGGACCTGCGGCAGAACTCCAGCAGGGGGGGCATGTTCATCGGTGCGGCGCACACAGGGTGGACGCGCGGCGAGTTCTTCATCGACCATGTGAGCTTTGCCAACCACACCGTCACAGACGTGCAGGAGGTGGCGGCACCGTGCCTGGGTGGGCCCTCACCGACACGTGCCCCTACACCTGTTCCGAGGACGCGTGCCCCTACGCCTGCGCCGACCCCTGAGCCGACACCTGTCCCGAGGACGCGCGCACCGGCGACCCCTGTGCCGCCCCCTGCAACGCCCGCACCCGCCCCGACGCCCGACAATGCCGCTGTGTGCGCACAGAAGGGGTCCGTGTGCGGGCCCATTCGCGACGGTGCCGGGAACACAGTGGACTGCGGGGACTGCGACGACGGCAAGACGTGTTCGTTCGGGCGCTGCGAGGCGACGTGCACCCTGCCGCAGTATGCCAACAAGAGGGGCCCGTTCGACAGCCTGTTTGCGTACGTGCCGCTGCAGTTCACATACGAGGACCTGTCGGAGTACGAGCACTCTGTGGAGGTGCAGCTGCTGGCGAACGACCGGCGTGCAGACACCTTCCCGTACGAGAGTGCGGTGGACATGACGGACAAGGTGGTGGAGGTGGACTTTGGCATCGAGACGGTGGCGCCTGTGGCGACGCTGTCGTTCAAGCTGATGCCGCAGGCGCTGGGGCAGAGTGGGGTGGTGCTGACCTTCGGGCCGCTGACGGTGTCTGAGACGGACGGGAAGCTCTCCGTGACGGTGGGCGGGGTGACGGTGGTGTCGAGTGCAGCGGAGTCCCTCAGCCACCGGCGCTGCAACCATGTCGCCGTGCAGCTGTCGGGCGACCGCGTGGCCACGTTTGTGAACGGGGTCCGCACGGAGCGCGCCTTTGGGCGCACCGCGCTGCGGTCCCTGGGCGGCTCGCTGGTGGTCGGGCGCTACCCCGGGAAGGTGTGGGACGTGCGTGTGTACAAGAGGGCACTGGCGGAGGCGGAGATCGCGGGGCTGGGGGACGACTGCGGCAGCGCACTCGGCATGGCGCTGCCGGACGCAGGGTACCCGAACTACATGTGTGGGGTGTACAAGTGCATCTACTGGCCTGCCGGGGTGACGGACACAACACAGGAGAGCTTTGACTACCAGCTGTCCGGGCACGACATGACCTGGGAGCACAACGTGCTGGAGACAGGGATGTACGTGCACGGGGCTCTGTGTGCGGAGATCGCAAAGCCGCGGGACCTGCTCCTGACGGAGGGGTACCGCAGGTCGTGGGTCAGCAAGTTCAACTTTGGGAAGCCTTGGAACCAGTACGTGCTGCACGAGAACTTCCACGCGTACCAGAAGCGCGCCAGGGGGTCCACGAAGTTCCTGGCCGAGTCGACCGCATCGTGGGGGGCGTTCTCGCAGAAGCCGACCGCATACGACACGATCCTCGGGATGTACACGCTGCAGCCGCAGCTGGCGCTGTGGACCACGCAGAGCTCGGTGTTTGAGGACGGGATCATCGACATCGGGAAGGGGGGTCACCAGTACGGGGCTGCCATCTGGGAGTGGTACGTCACGCACCACGTCCTGGGGGATGACTTCTTCATCGGGAAGGTGTACAACCGCAGGGTGCTCGGGCTGGCCCCGACCAGCGGCGCCCCCGCGGAGGGGATGTACAACGCGCTGCGTGAGGCCGGGTTCGACATGCGCGACGTGTTCAGCGACTTTGCGGCACGCGTGACGACGTGGGACGTGGACTACGAGGAGACCTTCCGCAGATCGGAGGCCGGGTCCTTCCGCCGGCTGAACGGGAAGAACAAGAAGGCGGAAAACCCGGTGCCCGACTCGGAGGTGGACAACAAGATCGCAGAGTCCTACAGCGTGGAGGGGGCGGGGGCAGAGTGGGTGTCTGTGCCCGACCGCTACCGGATCGGTGACTGGGCGTTCAACGCGTATGAGGTGGACGTCACGGCTGCGACAACATACCAGGTCGGTATCAAGCCGTCCACGGAAAACCCGGCGTATTCGGAGTTCCGGGCACAGGCGGTGGTGCACAACACGGAGACGGGGAAGCGGACGTACCACAAGCTGCCGGTCACGGAGGCAGGTGTGGCTGTGACGGTGGCGGTGCGTGCTGCCGCAGGTGAAAAGCTGTACCTGGTTGTGGCCAACACCCCTTCTGCAAAGTTCAACGGGTTCGAGGCTTACACGTACGAGTACCTGCTGACCCCGCAGACCGGGTCGCCACGGACGCCTGCACCGACACGTGCCCCTACATCTGTTCCGAGGACACGCGCACCGACGACCCCCGAGCCGACCCGTGCACCTACACCTGTCCCGAGGACGCGCGCCCCTACGCCTGTGCCGACCCGGGCACCACCCACACCGCCACCGACACGTGCCCCGACACCTGTTCCGAGGACGCGCGCACCGGCGACCCCTGTGCCGACCCGGGCGCCGCCCCCTGCAACGCCCGCGCCCGCCCCGACACCCGACAACGCCGCTGTGTGCGCACAGAAGGGGTCCGTGTGCGGGCCCATTCGCGACGGTGCCGGGAACACAGTGGACTGCGGGGACTGCGACGACGGCGAGACGTGTTCGTTCGGGCGCTGCGAGGCGACGTGCACCCTGCCGCAGTATGCCAACAAGAGGGGCCCGTTCGACAGCCTGTTTGCGTACGTGCCGCTGCAGTTCACATACGAGGACCTGTCGGAGTACGAGCACACTGTGGAGGTGCAGCTGCTGGCGAACGACCGGCGTGCAGACACCTTCCCGTACGAGTGTGCGGTGGACATGACGGACAAGGTGGTGGAGGTGGACTTTGGCAGCGAGGCGGTGGCGCCTGTGGCGACGCTGTCGTTCAAGCTGATGCCGCAGGCGCTGGGGCAGAGCGGGGTGGTGCTGACCTTCGGGCCGCTGACGGTGTCTGAGGCGGACGGGAAGCTCTCCGTGACGGTGGGCGGGGTGACGGTGGTGTCGAGTGCAGCGGAGTCCCTCAGCCACCGGCGCTGCAACCACGTCGCCGTGCAGCTGTCGGGCGACCGCGTGGCCACGTTTGTGAACGGGGTCCGCACGGAGCGCGCCTTTGGGCGCACCGCGCTGCGGTCCCTGGGCGGCTCGCTGGTGGTCGGGCGCTACCCCGGGAAGGTGTGGGACGTGCGTGTGTACAAGAGGGCACTGGCGGAGGCGGAGATCGCGGGGCTGGGGGACGACTGCGGCAGCGCACTCGGCATGGCGCTGCCGGACGCAGGGTACCCGAACTACATGTGTGGGGTGTACAAGTGCATCTACTGGCCTGCCGGGGTGACGGACACAACACAGGAGAGCTTTGACTACCAGCTGTCCGGGCACGACATGACCTGGGAGCACAACGTGCTGGAGACAGGGATGTACGTGCACGGGGCTCTGTGTGCGGAGATCGCAAAGCCGCGGGACCTGCTCCTGACGGAGGGGTACCGCAGGTCGTGGGTCAGCAAGTTCAACTTTGGGAAGCCTTGGAACCAGTACGTGCTGCACGAGAACTTCCACGCGTACCAGAAGCGCGCCAGGGGGTCCACGAAGTTCCTGGCCGAGTCGACCGCATCGTGGGGGGCGTTCTCGCAGAAGCCGACCGCATACGACACGATCCTCGGGATGTACACGCTGCAGCCGCAGCTGGCGCTGTGGACCACGCAGAGCTCGGTGTTTGAGGATGGGATCATCGACATCGGGAAGGGGGGCCACCAGTACGGGGCTGCCATCTGGGAGTGGTACGTCACGCACCACGTCCTGGGAGACGACTTCTTCATCGGGAAGGTGTACAACCGCAGGGTGCTTGGGCTGGCCCCGACCAGCGGCGCCCCCGCGGAGGGGATGTACAACGCGCTGCGTGAGGCCGGGTTCGACATGCGCGACGTGTTCAGCGACTTTGCGGCACGCGTGACGACGTGGGACGTGGACTACGAGGAGACCTTCCGCAGATCGGAGGCCGGGTCCTTCCGTCGGCTGAACGGGAAGAACAAGAAGGCGGAAAACCCGGTGCCCGACTCGGAGGTGGACAACAAGATCGCAGAGTCCTACAGCGTGGAGGGGGCGGGGGCAGAGTGGGTGTCTGTGCCCGACCGCTACCGGATCGGTGACTGGGCGTTCAACGCGTATGAGGTGGACGTCACGGCTGCGACAACATACCAGGTCGGTATCAAGCCGTCCACGGAAAACCCGGCGTATTCGGAGTTCCGGGCACAGGCGGTGGTGCACAACACGGAGACGGGGAAGCGGACGTACCACAAGCTGCCGGTCACGGAGGCAGGTGTGGCTGTGACGGTGGCGGTGCGTGCTGCCGCAGGTGAGAAGCTGTACCTGGTTGTGGCCAACACCCCTTCTGCAAAGTTCAACGGGTTCGAGGCTTACACGTACGAGTACCTGCTGACCCCGCAGACCGGGTCGCCACGGACGCCTGCACCCACGGCGGCACCGACACGTGCCCCTACACCGGTTCCGAGGACGCGCGCACCGGCGACCCCGGAGCCCGCCACCCCGGTGCCGAGGACGCGTGCGCCGACACCTGTTCCGAGGACGCGCGCACCGGCACCACCACCGCCGGCGCCCACACAGCCTGTGGACGGGCGCGCCCGTGTCTTCCTCCTGGCAGGGCAGTCGAACATGGTCGGGCACGGGAAGGCCGCCGGCGTCAAGCTCTTCGACCCCACGCTGCTGGAGACGAGGGACGACGTGTTTGCCAAGTCGATCATCGAGGTGCGCAGGCCCAAAGGGCCGCTCGCCCCGAGGTACGGGAAGGCTGTCGGTCCCGAGCTGGGGTTCGGGCACGTGCTCGGGGACACCTTCGCGGACGATGTGTACCTCTTCAAGGCTGCGAAGGGGGGGACGCAGATTGCGAACCCGGAGCACTGGGCACCGGAGGGTGACGCCGGGAACCTGTACAAGCAGGCCATTGCAGGGTTCAAGCAGTTCCTGGCGGACGACGTGCCGGCCGACCACGTTGTGTCGGGTTTCGTGTGGTTCCAGGGGTACAACGACGCCTTCTCCGACGCGAACGCGAACGGGTACGAGGCGGCGCTGGTGAAGCTGATCGCGTCTGTGCGGCGGGACCTGGGGGTGGCGGACCTGCCTGTCGTGGTGGTGCAGGGGAACGACAACCAGGGTGTGCGTGGGAATATCATCCGGGCTGCGCAGGCGAAGGTGGCGACAGAGGACGCGCACGCCGACTGGGTTGTGTCGGACGACCTGTACCACTACTTCCACTACGACGGCCCGTCGATGGCCACGATCGGGCGGCGTGCGGGGCAGGCGATGCTGCCCCTGCTGGGGCGGCCGGGAGCCTTCAAGGACGTGTACGTGGGGACGCAGGGCGAGACGCTGCAGGTCGCCGGGCGCGCAGGTGTGCTTGCGAACGACCGGGGTGCATCAGCGGGCCAGGCGCGCGTGGTGGCCACAGCGTCGCACGGGGAGCTGTCGTTGCGCAGCGACGGCGGGTTCACGTACCGCCCGGCCGCAGGGTTTGTCGGGCTCGACACCTTCACATACGCCGTGGCGGACACAGCGACGGGGGCGGTGGGGAACCCTGCGGTCGTCGAAGTCTGGGTGGAGACGAAGGCCGGGTCGGACGAGAAGCTGATTATGCACTACTCCTTCGATGAGGCGGGTGTGGCGGCGGACAGCTCTTCGTCGTCCCCCTCCATCGTGTACGACTCGACGAAGAGGGTGCAGGCACACGCCGACCCGACGGGGGTGTCTGTGGGGGAGGCGGACGGGGTGTCGGGCAAGTGCGCGGTGCTGTCGGGGACGCAGCGGAAGTGGAACGACGGGCACCTGAAGGTGCAGATGTCCCCGATGCCGGACTTCCTCCTCTTCGGGCTGGACGACATCACCGTGTGCATGTGGGTGAAGGTGGCAGCGCCCACCACGGACAAGATGACGATCTTCTCCAACGCCGGGCGCCCGACAAAGGTGGGGCTGACGCTGCTGACGGATGGTCCCGGCAAGTCCTTCGCCACTGTTGTGTACGGGGTGGACGGGCGCAAGGTCACCGTCGCGTCGGGGGGCCCTGCCATCGACGACGGGGAATGGCACCACGTGGCGGCTGTCGTGTCGCGCTCCACCAACACCGCGACAAACTACGTGGACGGGCAGCCCGTGTCGACGGCGAGCATCTCCGCGGTGGCAGGTGTGTTCGAGCAGGGCTACTACACGCGGTTCGGCGGTGTGGCGTGGCTCGCAAGCCACCCGAAGTTCGTGGGGCACATGGACGAGGCGAGGGTGTACCGCACGGCACTCCCCGCAGCACGCATCGCACAGCTGTTTGCAGGGAGGATGTAGGAGGGTGGGCCTGCAACCTGCAACCTGCACCACCCGCCGGGCCGTGTTCAACCGCCTCCGCCGTGTGTGCCCTCTGCTGCCACCCCCCTTGTCCTTCTCCCCGTCTTTGAATATGCCGTAATTCTGTCCTCTTGCTGACCCTCCAGACACGCCGCAACAGGACAACCGGCTTGAATCAACCCCTCTTGAAATGGAATTGTATCCTCTATTGGTGTTGTCTTTAGTAAATGCGCACAGCGTTGGTGTGTGCGGCACGGGGGTTGCATATACGCCTGTGCGTTTGCGTGCAGTGTGTGACGATGCATGCAAATATATTCACACCACGCAAAAAAAAGTGGTGCACCTGCACTGCCACCACCCTCGTACAGAGACGGCAGTGCTGGGAGAGGTTTTGCACCTGCCCTCTATCTTTTGAACCGAGGGCACCTACTCCAACGGCCCTTTGTCCACAACACCCCTTTCCCCTTTTTCATTCCCGCAAGGCTCCACCTCGCATTCCAGCCCTGTTTTCGCCCCACCGCCGGTATAGACAATAAGACATCCGGACACAGCCTCTCAGGCTGTGTGCATCTCCAACTCAGGTGGTCTCTCCTTCTGCGCGGGGATCTTGTGTGCCGGGCTCCTGAAAAGGGCCGTGTTGCCGCCTAGCGTGTGCAGCTTTTGTCCCAGCGGACCTGGCACAAAGAATCCCCCCCCGTGGATATCTATCTTTCTGTGTTGGAGGAGGGTCGTCTTGTCGCTTGTTTCTTCTTTTTCTGTTTTCTCGCAAAAGAATCAACAATTCTGTGCACACTTGGCTTGATTGCCTTGGTAGCATTATTTTTTACGTTTGCATTGCCAGCTTTCTTCCCAGTTCTCTTCACGTTGGTCAGCACCCAGATGATTCGGGTATTGCCCACAGCAATAGCCGCTTTCTTCACAACTTGGCTTCGTTCGAGAGGGTGTTGCTCTTCTGCTATAATGCACCCTGTTTGCTTCTCTCGCTCTCGTTCGCACGCCTTCTTCTGTTTCCGTGACCTTACCTATCCACACAACCCTCTGGTGGCCTGTCCCACCCCTTCCCACTTCCCACAGTGGCCCGCCATTCCCTGATCCGTCATCCTCGCCAGCAGCGTTGCCTCGTTGCTGTTGCTGTTGCTGTTGCTGTTTCTTGGTTGCTTTGCACCGGGATAGCTCTTTGCCAAATATGCCGCACCCCAGGGGAGGGGGTGCTGTGGTGGTGGAGCGGGGCTTATCTTCGGGTTTCACCTGATCTGGGTCCCCTGTTATGTGTTCTGTGTGTGTCGTACCCGGCACCCCCGTTCATGTCAGCCTGATGGGGTCACTAGCTATCAGGTGTGACTGAGTGAGCCAGCGCGGTTTCTCTCGGTGTGCACCCTCGGGGCTATACTGCGATGCCAGCACGCTCACTCTGGTTGCATTTCCGACGGAGTGAGAAAAAGTGGACACAGCCCATTTCCTCCCCTCACTGACCGACGAGCTGCGACTGGTAGCGAGGCCCCCCGATGGAATTGAATGGAATGGAACGAATGCAGCCTGGCCCCCCAAGATACCCCACCCACCCCGTACACTCCCCCACCCCCCTCTCGCTGCCTCCTGCCATAAGCTTTACCTCAAGTTTGACCTGACCTGCATGCTCCTCACACCACGACCAAGCCCCCCTGCCCAGGCCACCGCCACAGCACCTCCCACTGGGTTGCCCGGACACACACGTTGCGATGGTGACGGGCACGGTCGAAAAATGGGTTCTGGGGAAGGGCTTCGGCTTCATCAAGTCTGGTGAGGAGTCCTACTGGGTGCACCACTCCGCCATCGAGGGGGGCAACCGCCTGGTGGAGGGCGAGGCCGTGCAGTTCGAGATCGGTGACAGCGGCAAGAAGAAGGCCGCGCAGAAGAACGCCCTCAAGGTCACGGGGCAGGCCGTGCGCTCCCTGCAGAAGGGCAAGCTCGAGGGGAAGGTCAAGAGCTGGAAGAGCGACCGCGGCTACGGCTTCATCATCCACGAGGCTGAGGGCGAGGTGTATGTCCACTTCTCATCCTTCGGTGGGGGCCGCCTGGAGCCCGGCAAGCAGGTCTCCTTCGACATGGAGGATGTGGGCCACAAGACGGGCCGCAAGGTCGCCACCAACGTGTCGGGTGACGGTGTCATCCCCCGCGGCGAACACCACGGCACGGTGACGAACTGGAACTGGAAGGGCTACGGCTTCATCCGGGAGGACGACAGCCCCGACCTCTCCATCTTCGTCCACGCCTCTGCGCTGGGCGTGCCCGGCGGCTACCTTGCGGAGGGCAAGGAGATCTACTTCGACCTGGAGGACTCCACAACAGAGGGCAAGGACGGCAAGGTTCGCAAGATCGCAGTCAACGTGTCAGGGCCTGCCGTGCACGGTGAGGACTCCGCACTCCAGGGTCTGGGGCGGGGTGGGGACACCTGGGGCCTGCAGAAGTACTTCGCTGCTGCATCCTACGGGGGGCGTGGTGGTGGGGCAGGCATGGGGGGGTACAGCCGCCCTGTGAGTGAGGCCATGCGGGCGAAGCGGAAGGAGGCGGCCTCAGAGGGGCGCCGTGTTATCGTTGGGAACCTGCCGTGGAGCGCGTCGTGGCAGGTGCTGAAGGACCACTTCAAGGAGGCGGGTACCGTGGAGCACGCCGACGTGTTTTATGACTACACCACGGGGCAGTCGAAGGGCATCGGCGTGGTGGAGTTCAAGACACCCGCAGAGGCGCAGGCTGCAATTGACAACCTCAACCACTCCGAGGTATTGCTGCTTGCTTTTGTTTGTCACTCGAGCACCGCATTTGTCGAAGACAGGCAGAGGACGGGGATAGTTTATTTTCCAAATCGACAGAACCAGCCCGTCACTTTTGGCAATAACCCCCTTTGCAGGGAATCCACCCACACCACCCGCCCCTTTAGATGTGCACCCACACCCCACACCCCCACAGATCCGTGGCCGCGACATTTGGGTGCGCGAGGACCGGGATGGGTCGAAGTAGGTAGGTGTCGGCAGCTGCTCTGTTCCCATCGGTGCCCGACACCCCTGACGCTATTACCTGCAGGCTGCTGGGCAGCGGTGCCCAGCTGCGGGTCGGGGGGGGGGGTGCGGCTGCCCCTGGGTTGGGCATTGCCTGCATTTTGCCTGGCTCCACCCCGTCCTGAGGTTGCAGGCGGCACTGCCCTATTATTGTCTCGACAGCCACTCACACGGCGGCTCTGCACCCTATCGCGGGCCAGGTTGCTGTTCAGTGGGTGGTTGAGTGGGCCACAGCATCCAACCCGACATCCCATCCATGAGGCATGCGTGTTGGAAAAACTATCGCGGTGCGGCTTTTGTGCCTGAAAAAAGCCCAACACTCAAATATTCCTTTGAATTTGGGCTGAAACGTCAAGATAGGCAGACTTGTTGGCTTTGAAGAGCAGGTCCATCCTGCGGAGCGGTTGTTTTCCCAACACCGCGTATTGTGTGACTGCAACGAAATACAGAAGCAGGCTCGCGTGCAGAAGCATGCCTATACAGCTGCGGGCGTGATGGCAGGGCTTCCAACGTTCTCTCCACCCTCCAATACACACGGGCGGGCAGGTCGCCGCAGCAAAACGTTGAAAGTTGTCCGCGATGCAGTGGGGCAACGTGTGCTGGTGCCGACCATCCGCCATACCCGCCCCACCTCCCCGTTGTGCCTGTTGCCTTGCTGCCTGCTGTGTTGTGTTTGCCGCCTTTGCAGCGGCCTCCGTGCGACACCACAGCCCCCGTCACAGGAGGGGGCAGGGTGGGGCTGGCTGGGGGCGAGGGGCCGACGCGAGTCGGCCCCCGCTGCAGCTCTGGCGCTGCAGCGCTGGCGGCGATGCCCGATGACCCCAATAACCCCAACAACCCATTTACGCATGTCTTCGCGCGTGTGGCGCCGGTGTGCGACAGGGGTGGGGAAGTGCATGAGATAGGGCCGTTCTTCGAGCTCGGGTGTGGGCACTGCCTGTGCCAGAACTGCGTGCTGGTGTCCAGCAAGCAGTGCCCGCTGTGCAAGTGGGTGCCACATGCCGCTGTGTCCGCCATGTTCAGCAAATACTGTGACAGCGTGGCCCCGCCTGCTTGTGCGGTGGTTGCGGTGCCCAACACAGACGGGCTGCGGTTCAACACGTTTGGGTTCTACCTCGGGGCATCGCTGGCGGTGGAGATGTGCTTTCTCTTCCTCAACCGTGTCTACACCCAGGCCACTGCGGAGCACAGCGTGCGCTCCGTCTTCAACAGCATCGGGGACACCGTGCCGGACCAGTTTGTGGAGAAGATTGTCAAGGACGTGCACTGGCGCAGCCTGGCCATCGCAGCGCAGATGTCATACACCCCCACACCCGAGGCCCCGCTGGGGGACCTGGCGTCGGTGGTGCAGCAGATGAGGCGCGGCAGCGGCCCGCAGGAGGCGGCGATTGTGCTGTCGCGGCACATTATCAACGTAGCGGTGTCGCTGGAGGGCACGGCGCGCTCACACCTCTTCGACCCCTTCGGCGTGGGGCGGTGCCGCCTGCCGTACGTTGCGACGTTCTCGTCCGACACCGAGCTTCTCGACTTCCTGGCAGCACGCCTGGGCACAGGCATGCCGCCCGACATGGCAAGCTGCCCTGCGTCATCACCGCTGGAGGTGTACGTCATCCAGTCGTGCCTCCCCCACGCGACGCAGCAGCCCAGCACACGCGCCCCCTTACCCGAGGCTGCCGCCGCCACTGCACCGCCCTCCTGCAGCAGGGACCTGCCTGTGCCGGCCGCCTTTTCGTGGCGCCCCACTCAACAGCCTTCCATCCAACCCGCTTTCGACGCGTTTCCGCCGCCGCCTCGAAGCGCAAGCGCTGCAACCTCGTTCGTCTCGTCGCTGCAGGAGGCTGCGTTGGGCATGCCGGAGGCGCCGTGGCTCAGCGGGCTGCACACATCGTCAGTCATGGATGAGCACTTCACAGTGTCGCAGCACATCGCGGAGGACGAGGCGCTGCAGCGGCGGCAGCTCAAGGAGTGGGAACGTGTGGCTGCAGGCACGGTGCGGTGCACGATGTACTTTCGCAACAGGCCCGTCTCGCCCAGCACAGAGTATAGGCCGCTGTGGACGCGGCCCTCAGGCGTGGCATCAACAACGACGTACGTCAACCCCTTCCTCAGCCTGCTGCAGCGCACGGACCGGGCGGAGCAGGCGCAGGCGCAGGCGGCACACCCAGCGGATCGTGGCGAGGAGGCGTCGTCCAACACGTCATGCAACACGACGCTGAATGTGGTGGGTGCGCTGGACTTCTCCAACTCGACCATCTCGTGCCCCCCGTCTCCCGGGGGTGAGCCCTGCGAGCCGCACAGGTCTGTGTCCTGCGCGTCGCAGTCGGTGTACGGCAGCGCGCAGTCGCTTCTCCCCGCCTCGCTGCGGGATCCCAGCACCACCGCCGACACCGAGGTCCGCCGGAGGGGCGCGCCCACCACCGTCGCCACCACCGTGTCAGGCGCCACTGTGCGCGACACGCTGGCATCCGACACCTCGCGCACAGCCCTGCAGCCCACACTCGCCGATGAGCTCACCCGGGATGAAAGGTTCGAGCGCTCGTCCGTCGCGGCAGCTGAAGGGAACGCCTGGCGCGCACTGCGTGACTGGGAGAGCATCAAATACTCCTTCGTGCGCCCCAGACCCAGACGCGGGTAGCGGATCGACCGCCACCGCCACCGCCACCACTCCCCCACCGCCTTGATGCGGCGGTGCGCCACGGTTGCCCTCTCGGCCCATCTTTCCCCCATATGTGTGGGTGTCACGCGGGGCCCTGCCACGCGGGTTTCTCTGTCACAAGCCACTTGCGCAATTATCACAAGCACAGTCCCCCCCCCACCCCCACCCCCCCGAAAAACAGTAAAGGCGCTTCGGTCGATGCGCTTAGATCCCCCCGCCCATCTCCCCCGCCATCCCCACCACAACCTGCATGCATCATGCGTGCGTCTGTTCCTGTGCCCCCCTCCCTGCCCCTGCTTCCCTCTAGATTAGTAACCCAGCCGCGGGGTCCCTCCGGCTCTATTCGATGCGCAGAAGGTGCTGCTGTGCATGTGCTGGCCAGCATATGCCCATGTCATTTCGCGAAGCGTTTTGAAGCAAAACAGAGAAGGGGTGCGTTTTTTTAAGCCTCGCTGTATCTCTCTCGCCTCGCCTATATGTTTGTTAGAAGAAGTTTGTGGAGGAGGAGCAGGAGGTGACACGTGCCGCCTGCTTTGGCTGACGGCTTGCGTTGGCTGGAGCTTCAAAGGGGGAGGGTGTGGGCAGCACGCCAGCGGCACGGTGTCAAGTCAACTTGAGGAGGAAGGGCGAGGGGGAGAGAAGAGAGAAGAAAGAAGAAAAACACCGAAGTTTTTTTTGCCGAGTGACACGCGAGGATCCCCCCCCTATATGAGTGGGTATTCCCTGCACCCCGTGGTCTCTCGACACACAAGGCGTCTCCTCCCCACCCTTTTTCAGCTTCCCCCAGTGGGGGGGAGGAGGGGTTCTGGCCACAGATGCGGTTTGTGTTGTGGGAGCGCATGGAGGTGGACCATGCGTGTGTTGTAGGCAAACAAAACATTCCTGTCAGGAGGTTTTTTTTTTGCAGGCTAGAAGCCCCCCTCCCTGACACCCCTCCCAGGGAGCTTGCATGGGTTTACGTTAGCAGCTACAGCGCACAACACCAGCGCCCCATCCGGTGAGCTTTGTAAACACCCTCCCTCCCCCGTTCCTGTGCCCTGCATCCTGTATCCTCACACACCACCCGAATCCCTCAGAGCGCTGCCCCCTCCCCCCCCTCCCCTACCCCCCTGCAGCACAGCAGTACAACAAAGCGCCGCACACACACCGCAGTTTTCAGCTCTCGAGGCATCTCCCTTCTTGTGGGGCCAGAAGGGGGGGGGGGGGGAGAGAGGGGGTGAAAAAAACTAGTCCCGCAAAATAGAATCGCACCTCCCCCCCCATTTCCACGGCATCTTCCCCCGCGGCATTTTTTGATGACCTCATGACAGGCCTCTACCCGCCGCCGCAGCGGCGCCAACCCCGCTCGACCCCCCTGGGCAGCAGCGCCGCTGCGCCCACCGGGCGGCACCGCCGCCGCCACCACAGCTACAACCGCCACCACCTCTACACCCTCCTCCTCCTCTGCCTGGGGGTCGGCCTCTGTGATGCCGACCCCAGCATCTCGCCGACTGGAGTTCGCGAGGCTGGGTCCGATGGGATCCGTGCACCCGGGGGTGCCACCATCACCATTGCCGGTGCGACATGGAGCTCGCCCTCGCCCACGGCGGCGGGGAATGTGAAGGCAGCGCTGGATGGGATGTCTGGTGTCTATGCCGGGTGTGCCTCGTGTGGGACCCCTGTGAAGCCTGCTGGGGGCTGGACATGCACATTCTTCGACAAGACTGGGTCTGGCGCAACCGCCGTCCCGGCGCGTGTGGAGTGCGTCACGGAGGACGAGCTTTATGACGTCTTCCGCACCGCGACCTACACATTAGCCGGGTGGGTTGACGACGGCGCTAACACGTGGTCCTCCACAACCTTCCAGATCTACCCCACGAAGGGCGGGGTGGCGGTGCTGGGCAACATGTCCCTGACCCTGCCCTCCGCTCTCCCGCCTGCGACGGAGACCATCTCCGAGCCTGCCGCGCCTGGTTATGCAGGCGGGACGGCTGTGATCCCCTCACTTATCTTCACCGAGGAGGACATCGCGGCGGGCGGGGCGCAGGTCGCGGTGGTGCTGTCGGGGGAGTCGTGGAATGACGGCGTGGTGAAGGCTGCCCCCGCATCGTGGCGCAGCGCCGTGGCGTTCGACACGGTTGTGAACCCCTCCACCCCGCTGAACCCCAACGGGTTTGGGACGACGAAGGGGCAGATTCTGCCGTCGGATGCGGCCTACAGGTTCTTCTCGGAGTTCCACCCTGCCAACGGGCTGAAGGACACCCTGCAGGCTACCTTCTCTTCCTCCGACTATGAGATCCCGCAGCATGAGGTGGTGCACATCGTGCTGTTGGAGGAGAGCGTGCAGTCGTCAGCCCCTTTCGGCGGGGTTCCTGACAGCACCGGGCTGTCATTCGAGATCTGGCCTGTTCCGGGGTTTGTCAACTTCACGGTGGTGGGCCCGCTGGTCTTCACCGAGGAGCAGATGCGCATGGGCATGGTGGAGTTCGAGCTGGTGGTGTCGCGGGATACCTGGGATGTCAGCCTCGACTGGGAGCTGTTCCGGGCATCGCTCAACTCCGACCGCCCCACCACCCAGGAGGCAAACGGGTGGCAGGCGCGGCGGACGGTGTTCATGCCCGACCCTGCCAACATTGTGAGGGTCAGCGACACCAACGTGAAGGTGCGCCTGACAGCCGACCCGTCTTTCGACATCTCGCGGATTGAGACCATCTCATTCGACTTCCCTGGCTGCAGCCACTACCGTAAAATCCGCGTCCTCCCCGCCGGCACGCTGTGCACGCCTAACTATGTGATGAAGTCGCAGCTGCAGCCCATCACATCGCGTGTCGAGCTGCAGATCCTCCCCACAGCAGGCACCATCAGCCTGCTCCCCTCCGGGATGCTTACAGAGTGCGATGTGCGTGCGGGCGTGACGCTCACCCTGAAGCTCGACAACGAGCTGTGGAACTCCGTCGACATCGATGCTGCGAAGACACGCCTCTACAACCTGATGGTGTCCGACGTCCCCACGTCGGCACGCCCCGCAGGTGAGCCCGCAGGGTTCAACGCCCTGAAGAGCTTCCTGATCCCGGGCCCCGCCACCACAGGCATCATGGTGGGGGCGGGCAACACAGAGATGTACGTCGCGATCGGCCCCAGCACAGCCTACGACATCAGCCAGAATGAGACGATCAACCTGGCGGAGAAGCTTATGGGCGACTCCTCTGCGGCTGCCGTGCTATTCGAGAGTGGCAACATGGCGTCGTTTGCCGAGGGGGCGAACGGCACGATTGTGATCTCGCCGGGGCCATGCCACGAGCTGCTGCTGACTTCCTCCTGCAGGCAGAGCGCGACGTGCGGGCCTGCCTCGATGTGCGTCTGCATGGAGTTCGACGAGCTGGATATCCGCGAGGGGAAGGCCGTCATCACGCTCACCCTGCCCGCAGGGGAGAAGTGGAATGCCGCCGCCTCCCTCAACGTGGCGGACATCGTGTGGAGCTCGCGTGCTGCGGACACCGCGGCGGTGTCGGGGGGGAGCACGAGCGACAAGTCCTTCGGGGATGCCGCCAACACAGGGTATCAGCTGCCGTGGGGCTTTCTCGCGAAGGCGGCTGCCTCGACGCTCGTCACGCTGGCCCGTGTGAGCGATCAGATCGTGACGCTCACCTTCAGCAACACCGCTTACGACACGCATGCGACGGAGACTGTCTCCTTCACGGTGCCATCGGGGTTTGTGGAGTCGGGGGTCTCCCCCGTGCCGACCGTGGAGTTCAAGATCTCGCCGGTGCGCCCCACCGTCACGCCCTCCCCCAACCCCTTCGAGGTGTTCGGCTGCGACATGCAGGGCCCGGCCTACGGGCAGGGCGGGTTTACCTCCAACATCGCGACGCCCTACACCCTGCTGAGGGCTGATGCGGTGTGCGGCTCGGCGGATGTGGCCCTCGGAACTGCGGAGACTCTTCTCGACTGCGCCCAGGCTTGCTTTGTGGCAGACGGATGCAAGTACTTTACGTACGGGAGGGATGCCCTCGCAAAGCAGTGCACGCAAGAGAAGACCTCAGCTGCAGGGTGCCCCGAGGGGTTCGCCGTTGCCACAGCAGACTTCTACGAACTGCCTGTTGACGCAGTCAGGTTCAGCCTGTCGCTGGACATCGGGACGTGGGATGTCACCGCAGATGACATCCGGAGTGCCTTCACCCCGAGGGACTCTGCGTTTGTGCAGAACCTCGACACGCTGCTGCCGCACGGCAGCATCCTGCTGCCCTCCAACAACACAATCATGCTCCAGTTCGCAGCGGTGCCGTCCTTCAGCCTGCTGGACGGGGGCGAGGTGGTGCACTTCACGGTGCAGAAGTCGATGGTTTCCTGCGACTGCCTCCTGAACCCTGTGGTGGTGCCCCTCACCATCAAGAAGTGTCCGGGGGTGGTGCAGGACGTCGACATCGTCCTGACGGAGCGCGACATCTGGGAGGGCACCGCCAACCTCACCCTCTCCATCACGGGCGACGAGTGGAACGAGACTGTCGGCTGGGAGTACCTCGACTGGCTGAAGCCCCACGACGTCCCATCCGTCACCTGGCTGCGCCACTTCGACTGCGTCTTCCGCAACCTGCCGGATCGGGTCAGCCCCACGCTGCTCTCCATCCCGCTGGGGCCGTGCCCCGCCTTCGACATCAACACCGACAACGCAGGGGCTCTGGGCATCCTTGCCCTTGCGGATAACACGACGTCCTACCTCTCCGTCACAGGCGCCCTCACCAGGTCCGGAACTGCGCCCGTTGGTGGGAACCAGGTTGGGTTCAGGCAGAGCTCTCCGTATGCGAGGGTGTATTTCAACATTAGCTCGTCGGAGGGCACGGTGCGCGTTGCGAATGATGTGCAGTTCACCGAGGAGAGCGTGCGGCAGGGGCTGTATCAGGTGACCCTGCAGCTGGATGTGGGGGAGAGCTTCGCCAACCCGATGGGGTATGACCTGCGGGAGTACATCCGGACCCACACGCGGACCATCGTGACGCAGCAGCCAAACGGGGGTGGTTGGGATTACCTGCAGACGGTGCTGATCCGGTCGGCGGAGATCGACCCGACAGACCCGCACAAGCTGCTCGTCACGTGGAGCCCCAACAATGGGTATAACATCGACCTGCCGGAGTACCTCTGCTTTGAGATCGATCAGTATCTGACTGCGTCGGGGCTGCAGCCGAAGGCAGATGACGGGTCCTACTGTGTGAAGCCGAAACCCATCCTGGCGACTGCAGGGTGTGTCCGCATGGAGCCCTCCCCGTACCAGATCACCGAGGAGGAGATGCGCACCTCGGGGGCCACGTTCGACCTCATCCTGGACAACAGCGAGCAGTGGGTCTCCGTGGGGCTGGATCTGCTGATCGAGAACATGACGGTGGCGCACCCTACCACCAACACCCTGGGGTGGAATGCGCGGAAGAGCACCTACTCTGCCTCCGCGTTTTCTATCGACGCGACGAAGTCGCGCCTCACGGTGCGCATTCCCGGAAGCGGGTCCGGTGCCTCCGCACCCGACCCTCTGTACGACATTGTCGAGAGCGAGCTGATCGAGATCGACATCCCTGAGGTGCTGGTGGGCTCCCGCAAGCCGCCCTGCGTGGTGGACCCTGGCCCCTCGGGGAAGCTGTTCTTCAACATCACCGCCGTGTCGGGGTCCGTGCATATGGTCAACAGCGAGTTCACAGAGGGGGACATCCGCACCTCGGGTGCCACCGTCGTGGTCACCATCGTGGGGGACAGGTGGGCGGAGCCGTGGGGCCTGGTGCAGAAGGAGGCGGTGCGTGCCAACCTCATCCCCATATGCAACTTCCTGGAGACCCCGCCTGCGAATGGGCTGCCGCAGTGGCTGGAGCAGGGGCACCCCAGGCAGGACCTGCGGTGCGGGCATGCCCACGGGTTTGACACCTACCGCAGCGACGCGATGCAGCCGCTGGTGAACATGACCCTGCTGCAGTATAACAACGACAGGCTGGAGGTGGTGCTCAACCCCACCCCGGGGTACGACATCACGGAGGACGAGGTGGTGTTAATCCGTGTCCCGACGGAGTCGACCGCGACAGGCACCTTCCCTGCCAACTGGAACAGGATGTGGTTCATCATCCGTGCGGACAAGGCGGTGCTCTCCAACCAGGAGCTGCGTGATAACAACGGGGGGCTCACGCAGGACGGCATCATCACGCCTGGCATTCCCGACGAGCAGATCCGCCTGGGCACCGCTCCGCCCGTTAAGATCGAGCTGTTCTATGAGACGTGGGATGTGACGGAGGGCGATCGGTTCAAGAAAGGCTTCTGCGGGTCCGGCGGGGTGTGCACCGATGTGACGAACCCCAGCGGGTTCAACGCGCTGCGCGACAGGGTCTTCCCAGCCACCGTGACATTCGAGACGCGGGCAGGGCTGCAGTGCCCTCCGAACTGCCCTGCGACTGTTGCCGTCTTCAAGTTCAACGCTGTGCCGGAGTTTGATGTGTGCACTGGTGTGAGCGAGGAGGTGTATGTGGAGTTGGACCCGTTGACGGCCTCGTCGCATCCGAGGACAGCGCCGACCGCGTATGGGGTGGGTGCGCCCAACGTGCTGGGGTTCAACATCACAGGGGGGAGCGCGCCTCAGGCGCTGGGGCTGAAGTTTGAGAAGCTGCTGACACCCGGTGGCGGGGTCTACGACATCAACGAGAAGCTGATCAGGGAGGCGGGGCTGGCGATCACCCTGTCGGTGTATGACGGGGCGTGGAATGTGGGGAATCCGAACTTTGTGGATCAGCTGCGCGCGTCTGTGGTGTCGACGATGCCGCGGTCTGAGGTGTATTCCCACGCAGGCCCGCTGCTGGCGGAGCTGATGCCGAAGACGATGGATGAGATCACGTTCTACTCCGACACCACCATCCCCAACAGGCATATGGTGTTCAACCTGAGCCACCCTGAGTACGATATCCCCGACAAGACACCCAAAAAGGACTGTGTCGTGAGCAACTGCCCGTTCCTCAACCCGACCACGGTGGACAACCAGATGCAGTGCGAAGACCTTACGTCATGCGACGTGACACAGCCCGACGGGTTCATGTGCTGCATGAACAACAACGGGATCCGGTCGTGCCCCCGCAACTGGCCCTACATGTGTGAGTACCAGACATGCTCTGGCTCGCAGTTCTGCTGTGTCGATGACGTGTCGGCGTGCAACACACGAGGCGGCCTGCGCACCTGTGGCGACCCCGGCTGTGTGCAGGATGAGACACTGTCGTTCGACCTTCACCCGGATCTGACTGTGTGCCGCATCACCCCGTCCCGCAACGAGCTGTCGGTGCGCATCGACGGGGATGACTGGGGCATGCACTTCTGGAACACCACAGCCTACACCTACGAGGCGCTGAACGGCTCGCGCTACGTCGACGAGCCGATCCCCCTGCACTTGGAGGGGTGGGAGCTGCACACGCGCAACGACACCGCAGGGCTCTCGCTGTCCCCCGGCTGCACGTCGGGTGATGTGGTGCAGACAACAGCGAAGCTCTCCCCCGCAGCGCCCCTCATCCCCACCTCCCCGCAGGGTGTGTACCGCGCAGGGCCTGGGCACTACGCAGTGATGTACACGCCCTCCGTGTCCATGCCAGGCATCTACGACGTGTGCTACAAAGACTTCCGCGACGCGGGCTTCACCCGCATCCCGGTGCTGGGTGTCGGGCAGACGGTGTACCCTGTGCTGACGGTGATCGGGAAGGCCTTCCGCATCGAGGGTGACTGGGGGGACGACAACAACAAGGCCAACGTGTCTGCCGACACGACCCGCATTGCCATCCACGGCAAGGGGCTCTGCGTGGGCAACGTCCGCACCAACGGGGCGGGTCTGCGGACCTACGCGCATGTGGGTGTTGGCTGCGACTCTGTCAAGCTCATGTTCGGCGACGTGGACTGCAACCCTGGGCAGCCTGCACAGTACGACGACATGACAGGGCGCTACGGCGACGCAGAGGGCCTCATGCCGCTGGACATGGGGGATGTGGGAGGCGTGCCTCGCACTGTAGGGTACGCAGACTTCCAGCTCCGCGTGAGGGGGCAGTTCAGCGTGTGCTACCTGTCGAAGTGGGCTGTGCGGTGGCAGAAAGTCGACGTCATCACCGTGCAGCCCAGCATACGCAGGTGGGATGCCTGCGACCCCCGCTCCGCCGATGCCGACGTGACCGTGCAGCACTTCAGCGCACGGCATGCAGCACACCTCACGCCCTACTCCAAGCCTCTGTGCGCACCTGCGTACATCGCCCTGCCGGCAAAACCGCAACGCATCTACTTCGGGGGGTTCGGGCTCACCTCCACCCAGGAGCCTCTCGGCAACAGGGCACGGCGCCGCTTCTACACCCTGCTGGGGCGTGGCGGGTGTGCGCCTGCAACCCCCACAGATGTCATCGCGATGTGCACGTGGGATGAGGCGACCACCCTGGAGGGCTGCCAGATCGCATGCGACATCAGCGGCGACTGCGACGCAGTGCAGTACCGCGAGTCGACGCAGGAGTGCGTGCTGCACTTCTCTAACAACGACGCAATGTACCCCCTCTTCGGTCGGCAGCTGACATGCACACCTGACCCACACACCAACAGGGCCAAGACGCGCCCCCAGTCGGAGCTGCGGGCTGTGGTGGACCCCACCCAGCTGGACACCGCCTGCTTCCTGCGCACAGCAGACGTGAATGATTCCGATGTCGGCGACGCGGTGAAGGTGATCCGCTACGGCGACGACTGCAACACCGCGACAGGCCCCGGTGAGGACGCGCTGAGCCCCGACACCCCTGCCATACAGAACGTCACCGGAGACCCCTGGGCCTGGGCAACCGACTGGGACTCCAACACACGCACCTGCGGGCAGCCCAAGACACGCTCTCACTATATGTGCCAGTCCTTTGCGACGGAGGCGATCTGGACGTTCTACGCCTACGGGCGGTACACCTTCTGCTACAGGCACCTCGGCACCACCGAGTGGGTCATCGTGCCCGACACCCACCTCGAGGTGCGTGCCGAGGTGACGGAGATCCTGCCGACGCAGCTGGAGGCGACACAGGTGCCCCCCGTCATCACCTACATCGGCACAGGCTTCCTGCGGGGGCCTCTGGAGGCGCGGCTGCGGGAGTGGCCTGCCGACTGCGACACGCCAGCACGCCACCCTGGCGTGCTGGGGTACGGCTGGGAGAAGGACGCCCTGCTGCCGCCTGGCGAGCTCCTGGACGGCTTCCTCAACCAGCAGGTGGGGCGTGTCCTGCAGACCAACTGGTCCTTCCAGTCTGTGGCAGATGCCGACGGCCCGAACACCGCACTGCTTCCGCATTGGTGGGCGCACTCTGGCGCCTACCTCTTCTGCTACCGCGTGCCAGGCATGGGGGGGCAGTGGCTGCCCATCGACTATGTGACAGTCGTGCCGCGGCTCGATGCCTTCTCCCCGGGGCAGCTGCTGGCCGCCCCTTCCCCGCAGAGCGTCCGCGCGCACGGCGAGGGGCTGGACAGCCGCAGGGGGAAGGACATGGTGAAGTTTGTCCCCGCGGTGATGGGGACCTGCGACAGCCATCCCGAGGGGGACTTCATCGTCTACACCGTGCAGCTGGAGCCCAAGCAGGGCGGGCTGGGCTCGCAGGGAGAGGGGGTGCGCGGGCTGACCGCCGTCACCTCTGCCGGGCAGACGTTCGGCGTGGCTGCGACATACCACGTCTGCTACGGGACGCAGAACGTCACCGCAGAGGCGATGGACATGGGGAGCCGCCAGTGCTCCAGCTTCCCCGCCTGCGCGGCCTTCAGCGGAGCCTGCTGCCCCGACGACAACGGGCTGTGGAACGACTGCTGCCAGCGGCAGGACAGCACTGTGTGGCGTGCGCTGCCCACGCAGGAGGCGTGCCCGCCGACACCGCAGTACCCCTCGACGTGGCCCGACTGGTTCATCGGGAGGCAGGCCAACTGCGTGCCGGCGCTGGATGTGTCGCAGCGACAGGACACGTGGGACGACAAGCTGGACCCGCCCTGCCCCGACTTCTACTGCAACAAGCTGCAGGTGTACCCCCTCATCGGCAGCCTGGTGGTGGAGGACCACACGACGCCGCGCGACCCGCCGCTGCTCGAGGTGGACGTGGCGTACCGCATCCGCTTCGACGGGCAGGGGTTCAGCCGCGGGGACCCTGTGTATTGGCTGAAGGGCTTCCGCAGCGGCTGCGAGGAGGTGGTGCCGCAGACAACACCCAGCAGCAGGCTGCTGCCTGTCGACGCCTCGCCTGGCACCCCGTGGCAGGGCAACGGGACAGGGCTGCCCCGCGCCTACTACAACGCGAGGTTCGCAGAGTCAGGCGACTACACGCTGTGCCTGGGGTTTCAGTATTTCCCTGGCCTCTACATCGCTGCGGGCAACGTCAGCGTGGAGAACGCGGTGGCGACGATGCGGTGGGATGTGGTGCCGCTGGGCACGCTCGACATCACCTTTGAGGGCGGCGGCCTCAGCGCGTCGATCGACGAGGCGATGCTCGTGCCGTCACGCGGGACGGGCGCACAGTGCGACATCAGCAACGCTGTTGCCACCACGAAGACCCGCCCCCCCTTCAGCGACGCGATGGGAAGCACGCTGTGGCAGATCCCTGCTGACAGCCTGGCGCACGGCGCCTACCAGACATGCTACAAGCTGGGGGGCTCTGACCGCGGCTGGGCGCTGCTCTCAGGCCTGATCCAGGTGCCCTACGGCAACATCCAGCCGGGCTTCGACATCGTGGCCTCCCAGTCCGACTTCGGCCCACGCGACAACCTCCATTTCTACGGCCCGAAGGGCATGGGGCTGCAGTACTCAGCCCCCTTCGCCACAGCCATCACGGCGGCGCTTGGCGACAACGGAGAGAACCTTGAGTGGCTCCCGCGCGAGAAGGAGCAGAAGAAGACATTCGGATTTGTCTACCGCACAGGGTCGAAGGACTTCTTCGCAGGCAAGTGTGTGTCGCGGAGGGACGCCTGCCTCAAGCTGCCTGTGTATGCCGACAAGGCCCTCTGCGGTGCTGCAGGGTGCTCCTGGGTGGAGGCGGAGTCGCAGTGCAGGCCCCCCGACCTGGATGGGTGCCGGCTGTTTCTGACGGAGGTGCAGTGCAGCCAGACCAGCTGCAGGTGGTTTGCTGGTCAGGAGCCTGCCATCGACCCCAGCACAGGGTACCTCTCCTTTGCTGTTGGGGATGCGGAGGCAACAGGCAGTGTTACCTTGCGGGTGACGCTGCACGACAGCGGCGGCACGGAGCGTGGCGGTGTCAACTTCAGCGAGCCGCGTGACCTGCGCATCACCATCACCAACGGGCCGGAGTTCACCCCCGTGTCGACAACCATCACTCTGCGTGAGGACCAGCCGGCCTTCAACAGGACGGTGCTGAGCTGGGCAGTGTCGCGCATCCGGGGGAGGCAGTACGCCTTCTCCACCAAGTGGGACCTGCCGGATGCCGAGGCGACGTACTTCGCAGGCGGGTTTATCGTGCGCAACACAGGGGCGCTGGACGCGGTGCCCTCGCCGGACCGCTACACCACAGGGCTCGGGGCAACCATCACCCTGAGGGATGTCACCGTCGGCGTGTCGTACTCTCAGAAGTTTCAGATTGTGATCGAGTCCGTCAACGACCCGCCCTTCTTCGAGGTGCAGGACAACATGCGGGAGGTGCTGTGGTGGCGCCAGGGGCGGACGGCACCCCACAGCGCACAGGTGACGGAGTGGCCCAGCGGCACAGCCTGCAGGACCGTGCAGACCTCTGTGTGCTCGCGCGACTTCGTCGCGCGTGGGTGCACAGCGGTCTCCACCACCCTCGAGCACGACTGCTCGGGTGCGCAAGTGCAAAGCTGTGCGTCGCAGGCGTGCACTGCCACCAGCAGCGCTGTCTGCTCTGCACTGCAGCCAAGCCTGCAGGCCTGTGTCGTCAGCTACATCGAGAGTGGCTGCATGGGCGACCCTCCCTGCGGTGAGGGCAACAACTGCGCGCAGGTGGCCTGCCTTGCTGCCCCCAACAGCACGCTCACACTGGGCAACTTCGAGAACACGCAGGAGGTCCTCAGCTTCACCGCAACTGTGCCGCCTTCGAACGAGTCGTCCTTCATCGCCCTCCCCACCATCACGACTGACGGTGTTCTGTCCTTCGCGCTTTCGGGTGCGGCGCTGGGCACCTTCGAGATCAGCCTCACAATGAAGGACAACGGCGGGACAAGCACAGGCGGGCTGGATACCTTCACTTCGCCGACGCGCTTCATCGTGAAGACCTTCTTCGCGCCTGCCCTGCGCGTGACGCCCACCTTCGGAGGCGTGGCCCTCCAGACACAGTTCAAGATGGAGGCTGTGGGGAGTGCGTCGGACCAGAGCGGCACCGAGTGGGACTACGCCTTCACGACGCTGCTCAACACGCAGGAGTCACCCGTGAACCTTGCGGCGACCAACGCCATCTCGCACAGCATGATGGGGCCGCACAGGAGCCCTGTTGTGTTCACGCGCGACCTGCCTGCAGGCAAGCACACAGTGGTGCTGCGCATCTACCAGGGGACGCAGCTGATCGACACGGCGCATGCCTTCATCAGTGTGGATGCCCCGACCTCAGAGATGCTGGCGGGTGCGCTCGACACTGCGACGGGCCGCGCAAGCAACGGCACTGAGGTGATGCCCCTGCTGGCTGCTGTGGGTGCCTCCACCTCTGCCGTTGCAGGGTCCAGCACGGCGGGCGTGGCGCGCACAATCGTGGGCGCTATCAACAACGCGGCAAACGGGCTGCAGCCGGGAACCAGCGGCGCTGTGCACGGCAACTCCATCACCACAGCGCTCACAGCGCTTTCAAATGCGATGGTGGCGGAGGTGGACCCCGAGACGCTGCTGCTGGCCAACGATGCCTTCACCAACATTCATGCGAAGGCTGGTGGCGGCGGCATCGTGACAGGGGTGACGACCCTGCAGGGCATGTCGCTGGTGGGCTTCACAGACCAGGACCTGCGGCTGCTGTCGGCTGCCGTACAGCAGGACATGGAGACGTCCTTCTCGGTGTCCCCGGGATCTGTGGTGGTGGGCCTCACGCAGACCCCCGAGGGGTTGGTCGAGGCGAAGTACTCTGTGTCGGGCAGGCCTGATCAGATTACCGGCATACATGCCAGTGTGTCGAGCACCAACAACGAGCGGTCGCTCAGCACCATCACGACGCAGCAGGTCTACTCGCAGCTGCGCGCCAACTCGCCTGTCGTGGATTACGGCACATCGACGGCATCTGCCTCGGCCAGCGGCACGCTTGCCGTGACGGGGCAGTCCTTCCGCGGGCTAACCGACGCACAGAGGCAGCTGCATACCGACAACGTGCGGCAGGACCTTGCCAGGAGCTTCGGCATGCCTGCCGACCTGATCTCGGTGAGCCTGCTGGACGACAACGGGAAGAGCGTCGTGAAGTTCACCGCCAACACCCGTGGCAACGCCAGCTACACACGGGGGGTGCAGTGCGCCCTCATCCCTGCATGCGGGTCGACCGCCCTGGCCTTCCCGACAGCACAGCTCGAGCCAGACCTTGCAGGGTCCAGCGCGACGCACGCTGCGTCGGGGCGTGTGGTGCTGAAGGACGTCGACCTGGGTGCCCTTCTCCCAGACAAGGCTGCGGCGGTGAAGGACGCCCTGCTGAGCGACCTCGCTGCAGCATATGGTGTCCCCAGCAGCAGCCTGACTCTGGGGTACAGCACCACTTCGGGGCAGGGCACGGCTGTGTCGGTCACCGTCAACACCACAGGCTTGTCGGACCCGGGCGTAGTGCAGAACCGCCTGGTCCAGCAGCTGGATACGCAGACTCTGGACCTGCCCCGCACACGCGAGGCGCTGAAGCTGCAGACGGCTGTGGGTGTGCGCTACGACCTGTCCTCTGCCAACATCGTGCGGGGCAAGCCTGTCGACACCAGTCTGATGCCGAGCTTCCTGAGTGCGTCGTCTGCAATGCTTGGGGCAGCGCCGCGAGGCCCTTCTGCGTGGCGTACGTCTGCTGACGTCGATGCGCTGTCCACCAACAGCACAGAGCGCCAACGCATCAACTACGCAGTGAACCAACAGATGGATGCTCTCTACGCCATCATCGACAGCAACTGCGAAGAGCTGCTGAGCCAGGCGCTCGCGACACGCAAGGACAGCCCGCCCTTCCGGTCCTCGGAGAACGCCTTCTCTGCGGAGTGGCTTGCGGTGCTGGGGGCGACTGTCCCAGTCTTGACTGGGATTGTCACTTCCGAGCACATGACAACGTCGGGGCCTGTGAGCGTGACAACCAACCGCCCCTCGGTGGACACATGCATCGCTACGCTTGTGTTCAACCAGTCGCCCTTCGTGTCCGACGGGCGGCCGAAGTACCACCCCCTGGGGCCTGTGTCTGCTGTGCGGGGGCGGTCCCTGGACTCCACCTCTGTGACCCTGCCGCAGATGTCTGCGGACATCAACGTCATCGCGTGGCGGCGCTCGTCTCAGGAATGGGGCGAGGTATCGGGTGGCTCCGTCGGCAGCACATCCGACAGCAAGCCCATCCTGACGTGGCCCAGCGGTGGGGAGTGGCTGCGCAAGCTGCAGCAGAGCACGAGCCCCCAGGTCGAGCACATCATGGCGGCGTCAGTGCGGTCGTCGGAGAACAGCAGCAAGTGCCTGCCGTGTGTCGTGCTGCCGACGGTGATCGGCCTGTGGCTGCTGCTGGTGATTGTGGGTGTTGTGCTGCACAGGAAGTTCCTCCGCATCGACGAGCCGATGGACGACGCCGCAAAGCTGATGTACACCATCGACCGCAAGCCCACCCTGGCACTGTCCTGCTTCAAGCACCACGCATGGCTGTGCTACTTCGTTCCGCAGCCGATGCTGGTCCAGTTCTACCTGCGTGCGGAGCGAGCAACTGTGTGGTTTGTGCCGTACTTCATCGGTGTCGGTGTTGTGTCCGCCTTCTATTCACCGGACGCTGTGCCGAACTGGTCTGACCCTCCGGAGGTCAAATACGGCGAGTGTGTGCTGGTATGCCTTGATGATCACTGTGCCACTCACCGTGTGCTGTGGCTCTGCCGCCACATGCAGCTCTATGGAGCACTGCACCCACCGCACCCCCCTTCAGATCGGGCTGCTCTCTATGTTCGTCGGGTGGGTTCCGTCGCTGGGCCTGCGCCATCTCCTCGCCAGCCGTCAGCGCTACTGGAGGTGCCACGCAGACAAGGCAGACGTGCACATCCCCTCGAAGTACAAGGTATGCTGCTGCTGTGCTGCCTTGCTTCCATGCGTCATGCTCTGCAGGACAAGCGCCAGGATGACATCGGCATGACCACCAACGGGGAGCAGCCGTGGTGGCGCCTCCTGTACTACGCTGCAGTCGCAGGGGGGTGCATCGCGATGATGATCATGCACGTCGTGTGGACAGGCGACTACAACACAGGGGAGCAGATCGAGCGGGTATGCCCACTGGCACCACACATCACACAACCCACAACACAACAGTGGACTTTCAGCTTCGTGATCCTGATCGCATGCCACTTCCTCTTCGAGTTCCTCTGGATGTCACTGATGCACAAGTTCGAACGCGACTACTGGGAGTCCAAGGACCACCCCCGGGACATGACGGGTGTCTCGCAGCAGTACGACGACGACAAGAAGTACCCCGATCAGCCGTCTCTCCACAAGCCCCTCAGCTGGGGGAACGACGACGACCTGCGCCACCGCACTGCCCTCTCGGAGCGTGCCAACATGACGACGCAGAACTCCGCACGGCAGTACGAGGAGGAACGCATCGACCTGCTGCGCGGGAGGGAGGAGGAGGAGGAGGAGCTTGAGAGCCCCAAATACTTCGGCGCTGATCAGTTCGAGGACCGCAGGTACACCGCTGCCCCGAGCAGCTCCACTCCCACCAAGCAGGCCCCCTTCAGCGCACCCCCTGTGCACTCCGTCATCGACTGGGACGCGGTGCGGGCACACTCTCCAACAAACCGTGAACAGTCGTACCAAAACATCGGCAGCTTCCCTGTCCCCCCCTCCGAGCACGCCTCCCACCGCAGGCACGGAGACCGCTACGGCAACCCCGACTCCTCCCCCGGCGCCCTGCCAGGCGGGCGGGGGCGTGGCTTCGCACCGCAGCCCTCCTCGTCGGGCTACGGCTACGACCACGACCAGCGGGACCCCCTGCTGGTCACCTCCACCAAGCACCCCTTGGCTGCACCGCCTGTCAACCAGTCGCATTCGCAGCGCCAGTTGCCGCGCAGCTTCAACCAGCCGCCCCCGCCACCCGGGATGCGGCGGGGCGGGTCGCCTGACTCAGACGACCCATACGACTTCTTCGACCACCAGGAGGAGCAGCTTCGGTCCTTCCAATACTGAACTGACATGCTGCGCACACAGTGGTTGCAGCGGAAGATGTGTGCATGGTGACAGCTGCCAGAGAGGCGCGCACACACACACACCTTCAGCAGGGATACAGGGCAGGTCGCACCCCCCCCGACCCTCAGTAGATATCACTCCCTCCCTTTCTTGTCGAGCACCGATCCCCCCCCAGCCCGCCCACCCTCGCCCCAGCGGCGGGGTGTGTGGGCGGGGGGTGTCCCTACGTTGCTGTATTGCCGGTTTTCTTCTTCTTCTTCTTCCACACAAAGGGGTGGGGGACGTGGTAATCCCACATATATATATTGCCCGTGCACTGGGGCCCCACCACGCCCCACAACACCCCCCGAATTGGGCATGCCAGGCCAGGGCCACATGCCTCTTTGCCTCGTGACAGTGTGTGATATTTCCGTCTCATCTCTCGCATACTAAACACATGCACAGCAGAGGCCCGCGTCAGCGTAAGGTCGTCTTCGCTCTGCCCCACGTCAACCTGTGTCGGGTGTGCGATCCCCTCCCCTTTCTCCCCTTGATGGATAGAGATCACAGGGGGGAGGGCGGGTTATTGTCTTGCTGTGTATCTCTAGAGCAGAGGGGTCCTCCCCAGCCCCCCACCCCCACCGCCCGCTGTGTGTGGGCAAAAAAAAAACAGAAAACAGAACCAAAATAAAATAACCACCGGCTCTTGAAAAAGATAGAAACCACTGACACTAGCCAGATCGAGAGCCCGGGGCGGGGCCCTGCCCCCAGAGGGCTGCCGAAACCCAACCCGATTGCGTTTGTTCCTGAAAAATCCCCCCCCCCCCCCTAGGCATACTTGTCCCCCCATATGGGGAACCCCCTAAATCTGGGGGAAATATGGGGGGTCGCAAAACCCCGCCCCCATATGGGGAAAAAGGCTGAAAATATGGGGAAAAACCGGTAAAATATGGGGGAATATGGGGGAAATATGGGGCCCATATGGGGGGATATGGGGGTATTCGTGCTGCAACGGGAGAACATCAAACCACTCATGCACACACACACACGAAGTGCGCGTCGAAACCGGCATCATGCCTTGTTGGGGATCCTCCAGGAGTCCGATCCTGGGGGGTGCGCGCTCGTTCAGGTGTGGCCAGGTCTGGCCCCCCCCTGGAAGATCCCCCAGGTGGGTCGCACCGACCTCCTGTTCCTCTCCTGCGCCGATACAGCGGCAGCGGAGGGCGAACGCTTCCCGGTTTGGCGGGGCACCGCAGTGACAGCGGCAGCGGTGGTGGACACATACGCACAGACACACAGAGCGCGTTCAGGGTTAACAGCTCCTCACAACACACACTCTTGTGTTTTTAAGTCCTGTCTGGCACGTCACTCTCACACTCGCTGTCCTCCTCCTCTGGTGTGTTTGCGATTGCGAACTGCCCCCTGAGATCCTTATTAGATAAGGGAATTCACAAGCAGTGCATTCTGGGGTGTCAGGCGCTTCCGCCACTTTTGACCGCTCCGAGCGCCGAAAAGTCGGAGTCGACGCTCGTCACCAGGCAGTGCTTGACATGTTCAAGCTGCATCTGCCGGGTGGAATGAGACCTGTGAAGGCCAGTACAAGGACTGGCTGCAGGACGCAACTGTTCTGCCAGCAAAGACAGGACTACTGGACAGCATGCTCTGATGACCGCTACTCAGACTTGAAGAAAGTGGCGGTCGGCGCTCTCACAGCACCTTTTGTGGTCTGACTCGAGCACTTCAGCCGAGCGTTTCCTCTCCGCAGAAAGCGACGATGCGAGATGGCTCTGCAAGGTGCTAGACGTCTCCTGTCAGTCGCTGACTTCACACCCTGTGAAAAGCAGAACGAAGAGAACTGTTTGTTGACTGCTTCCACCTGAGGAACCCCTGGGTTTTCCCCCATATATCCCCCATATGGGGGAAATATGGGGGAACAGGACTTGAAAAACCCCCCATATTCCCCCCATATTTTCCCCATATTTTTGGCCTTCCCCATATGGGGGTACAAGTATGCCTAGGGGGGGTCAAATGGGGGTGACAAACACGATTTTTCAAAAAACCGGCGCAGAGGCCCCAAAGCCCCCGTAAACCCTCCAAACCCCCCCAGATCGGTCCGGAAACCCATCGAACCCCACTTTTCCACCATTCCGGGCACCTCAGGTGCCCGAATTGGGGTACCTAAATTTTGTGCCACCGTTTGGTACCGTACAGTGCCACTGTGTGGGAGGTTGGAAAAGAAAATGCCCCAACACACCACATCTGAGGGTTGCAATGCATGTTGCTTGCCAACCACGTCATCCGGTGGGTGTCAGGCGCTATGTAGGTGGCATTAGCCAGGTCTTCGATGTGTTCTGGCTTGTATATATACCTCCCTGCCACCATGCACCGGGAGGCTGCCTGTAGGTACGGAACAGTCCAGATGGTCGTGTGATTCCTGTGCAGCAGTGCTCCACAACCGGGATGTGTTGACAACGACTGTTGCAACACGAGCTGTACATTCCGGGAACACACGAAGTGCGCTGTCGTGGTACCCATTGTGCCAGAATTGGTAGTTGCTGCGGTCTACTTTGCCTGGCCCAGGAGCACTGGTACTGAACAGTGCAATATGCGTGGCGAGGTGAATGCAACGGAAGCGCGCAAAGCCAATACAGCTCTCGGATGGCGGGTGGTGGTGCCACTAGTGTGTGACGTTCACTCGAGGATACAATGCATCACAATGAATCAGCAACCGTGGACCGAGTACAATACGCTCTCTGTGGCTGGTGTGGGGGACAAAGGCAGTGCCTGTGCCGCAGGCAGGGAGGTACATATACAAGCCAGAACACATCGAAGACCTGGCTAATGCCACCTACATAGCGCCTGACACCCACCGGATGACGTGGTTGGCAAGCAACATGCATTGCAACCCTCAGATGTGGTGTGTTGGGGCATTTTCTTTTCCAACCTCCCACACAGTGGCACTGTACGGTACCAAACGGTGGCACAAAATTTAGGTACCCCAATTCGGGCACCTGAGGTGCCCGGAATGGTGGAAAAGTGGGGTTCGATGGGTTTCCGGACCGATCTGGGGGGGTTTGGAGGGTTTACGGGGGCTTTGGGGCCTCTGCGCCGGTTTTTTGAAAAATCGTGTTTATCCACGTAAAAGGGGGGCATTTGACCCCCCCTACCCCCCCCCCCCGATCCCGACCCTCACGTCCGTCACAAATGGGGTGGGTTTACAACTGTTGCGTATTCTCCCCCCATATACCCCCCCTTTCTCTGCAGGGCCAGCAAAATGAATCAAAAAAAACAGTGTTTTTTTTCTTGCGAAAATAAATAGTGAACACCGCCTGCTGCTGGGAGGAGGGAGAGAGGGGGGTGTTCCTGTTTCCCTGCCATGCACTCCTGGGTTTTTGGGTGTTGGTGGGCTGTGTGTCCGTTACTCCATTTTATTTGCTTTGTGCGACGCGAAAGGGGCGGGTTTTCAGGGGAAGCAGGCACTGCTGCCGGTTGTAGTATCGGCGAGAGAGAAAGTTTTCAAAGAGAGACGTGCCGTTTTTTGCTTGCTTTGGCGCTTGTGTCGGTTGTATCCTCAGATGGGGGTGGATGCAGCACGCCAGCGTCACGCTGTGAAGCACTTGAGAGAGAGAGCTGAGTGAGACACGCACACGAGGGCCGAGGGGGAGCTTGTGGGGTCGACGCGCGTATTACCACCACAACACCCCTCAACGCCATTCCTTCTCTTTGTCATCCCACAGTCAGAGTCAACCCCTTTCTCCTTCTGTCCCTTTTTTCGACCTTTCTCCAGCCAAAAAACAGTTCCTGCCACAGTACCCCTCTTGGACGGTCCGAGTCTACATTTTCCCTGGGGAGGCAGATCCCGGTGGTAATGCGTCCGCCGGGGTCCAGAGCTTCGTAGCTTGCTTATTGTATTCCCCCCCCTTCCGCCCCCTGCTGCGGTCGGCTGTACCACGGCAGGTTGATATCCCTGTCGGCTGATATGATGTAGTCATGTATACCCCCTCGGCAGTGGCAGGTACATCGCACCGGGAGCGGGTGACCGATGTGTTGCTCACCTCATCCGCAAAGGAGTGTCACAGTCGCAGTGCTGTTGAGTGTCTTGAGCTCCACCCTCGTGTAGGCTTGGGTCCGGCCTCTGTGATGGGGTATCGCAGCAGGGCCTGGTGGCCCCTTTCATTCAGCCCTTTCGTCAAGCCTGGGGTCAAGAAGAACACCCCCGTTGTGGTGGGGGAAAGTCGAAAAAAGTATCAGAAATCCGAATCTCCCTTTTCGTTCCATCCGTTTCTCTAAGGTCTAGAATATGAAAAAAAAAACACAGTGGCTTTTCGACCAGAGCTATTCCTAACTAGGGGTCCGGATTCCATGATTTTGAATTTCAGATTTTTCCTCTGTCTGGCGCGTTTTTTTTGCACTCTGTTTAGCGCGTTTTTTTTGCACTGCAGGAAAATAATTTTCTGGCGAGGATTCACCGGAGTGGAGGGTGCTGAGGGGCTGAGCGGCTGGGGGGATGCTGCCTGTGAGGGAGAAGATGCACCAAGCAAAGACACACGGCCCCGGAGGGGCCGTGTGTCTGTGTTCAGTGGTGCATTCCTCCGCACCTCAGTGCACTCTCCGACCTGCATGTCTACGGGGGTCTGAGCCCACATGGCAACCCCGAGGAAGGGGTGCAAACAGACACCCCATGGCCAAAATGACCCCACCGCGATCCGCACAGATCCCAAATATTCAGAGGAACAGGGTTTTGAAAAACCTGTAAGTGGGGTCCCGCTGGGTGGGTGGTGTGGGTGGGCTGATTTCTGGCCTCCCAGTCACATCCTCCCTTCAGAAGTCCCTGAACCAGACCCACATTTCATGGGTGAAACTTGGCACGCACACCACCAAAATGACCCCACTACGATCCGCACGGAGCTCAAATAATGCAATAACGCCAGTCATGTGCGGCGATGCGATCAGTTTTGAGCCCCCCAAACAGGTGCCTCAGTAGCGCGTTTTTTTTGTATCCGATTTCGGTCACCAGCCCCCCGGACCCCCAGATTTAGGAAAAGCCCTGTTTTCGACAGGCACGGGGGGGCAAGGCAGGGTGTAGTGAGGCTTGCGCTCGCGCTGCTGCCCGCGCTGCTGGTCCCCCCGTTGCTGCTTTCAAAGAACCCAAAACCGCCTCCGGTGTGTGGGTCCTGGTCATGATATAACACGTTGTCAAGAATACCTTTTACAGAATTGAACCGAAAAAGGGCTCCCCCCAACTATCAACCGAACTTGGGACGGAAACCGAAACCTGCAACTACTGTGCGTGTGCCGGGGCCGCCGTCACACGTATCCCTAGCTCGTGGCCGAGACCCCAAAAAGGGCCCATTCGGGTGGCATGTGGGCGTCACAGTCTGTGTTCGTCTCACAGACGCCAGACATGTGGTCGTCGGCAGCCCCAACAAAATGAACGATACAATCCCGTACCCTTTGTCTGTGCATTGTTCAGCTTCTAGAGTGGGTCGTCCCACCACCCTTCCCCTATCCGGGTTCTCTCTGTGTGTACTGTGCGGGCCAGGCCCAGCCATGCGTAGTAGAAGTCTTGAGGTTATCCCTCTCACCAGCATCTCTCCTATTCTTTAGTCCAAAAGTTCTGCCCTGACAGCCCAACGGGCAGAAGCAACTCTCCCTAAAAAAAACCACGCGCACGTGCCAGTTCCTACAACAGCATGGGCTGACAAGGGTGGGGTGCTGTGCCCCGAACGCAGCATGCTTTATTAGAATACAGCCCGCCGGGTTTTGCGAGTTTGCGGGCACGCGGCAGCCACGCTCTACGCAACCCACTGTGTGCCACAGTGGTTTGGAGTGGGCACAGTTCAGTGCTCGTGAGTGACAGCGAGCAGGCCCAGAAAACAACGGGGGGGCTCGTTTAGCTTCCCCCTCCCCCCTCCCTAAAAGCTGTTATGGCTGGAACCTTTGCGGGCGACCCGTGTTTAGGCCCCCAGACCTGCGGGCTGACAAGTATCACATCACCCGACACCCCACCCCCGCTCTGCAGGTGCTTCGCGGGAACCCCCCTTCCCGCCCCACCCCACCCACTTTGCGTCGTCGCGCCGCCCCTTTGCATTGGATGGGCACACGATGAGCCACGACGAACAAGACGAGTGGGGCAGCGGGTGGGCCGACGAGGACACAACCGAGGAGCACCACCAACAGCCCGATGCCACCACCTCCGCCATCCCCGATGCCGCAGGCCTCGACGCCTTCGAGGCGCTCCGCGAGCGGTACGAGGAGGAGAAGGAGAAGCTGGCTGGGGCCATGCAGCAGGTGACCTACCTTGAGGACGAGGTCACAACCTACCAGCAGCAGATGCGGCAGCTGGAGGAGACCCTGCTGGAGAAAGACGAGACCCTCCGCACCCTGCAGGAGCAGGGGGGGCACGGCACGGGCTCCGGACGTGTCGCAGAGCTCGAGGAGCACCTCGCCCTGTCGCGGGCAGCCGAGCTGCGGGTGCAGGTCCAGCTGGAGGCGCTGACGGAGGAGCGCAACCAGCTGCAGGTCACGCTGCAGACACTCCAGGTGGCTGCAGAGCAGGCCCCGCCTGCCGAGGAGGAAGCGGGCGGCGCAGGGTGGGGCGGCAGCGAGGACGACCTGCTGAGCGAGGAGGTGCCGCAGCAGGGGGCTGCCGTGGCGCAGCCTGAGCAGGCGGCTGACAGCGGCGCTGCGGCGCGGGTTGCGGAGCTGGAGGAGGCGCTGCGTGAGGCGGAGCGCGGGCTGGCGGAGCAGGCGGAGCGCGCAGAGGCGGCAGCGCTGCGGCTGCAGGAGGTGGAGGGGGAGCGCCCTCGCGTGGGGGAGCTGTGGGAGAAGCTGCAGGCGCAGACGGCCAAGTGTGACGCCCTCCAGGAGGACGGCACTTCCCTGCGCAGCAGGGCCGCAGAGGCAGGGGAGGAGGTGGAGGCGCTGCGGGCGCAGATCGCGGAGCAGGCGGATGAGTTGGAGGCGCTGCGCCCCGTGGCGGAGGAGGCGGCAGGGCTGCAGGGGAGGCTCGCGGAGGTGCGGGCGGAGCTGGCGGAGGCGGAGGCTGCAGCGGAGCGTGGTGTGGAGGTGCAGGCTGCGGCAGATGGGCTGGCGGAGACAGTCGATGCGTGCCGGCAGGAGAATGAAGAGCTCAAGCAGCGCCTGCAGGGCCTGCAGGAGTCGCTGGAGGGTGCAGAGGGGCAGCGGGATGCGCTGCAGGAGGCGGTCGAGAGTCTCAGCGCAGGTGCGGAGGGTGCTGTGGCCAGCGTTGAGGTGGATGCCCTGCGCACACAGCATGCGGAGGAGGTGCAGGCGCTGCAGGCAGAGCTCACCCTTGCCAAGGAGCAGCTGCAGGCACAGCCCAGCACGGCAGACGCACCCGAAGCAGCAGAAGCAGCAGGGGGCGGGTGGGACGACTCGATGGAGCCCTCGATGGAGGAGCCGCAGGCCACAGCCGGCGAGTCCAAGGACGAGGTGCGGGAGCAAGCTGACGAGGCGAGTCCCGAACCCGAACCTGCAGTTACCGAAGGTGCTGAGGAGCTGACTGCTGCGCGTGAGCAGGTGCGTGTGCTGCAGGAGCGTGTGGACGTCCTCGAGGCTGAGCGCGACGCTGCGGCAGCGACTGTCCCCGAGGCTGTCCCTGAGGAGACGGCACCTCACACAGACGCAGGAGCCGCCTCTGCCGAGGTGGAGGCCCTGCGCACACAGCATGCGGAGGAGGTGCAGGCGCTGCAGGCAGAGCTCACCCTTGCCAAGGAGCAGCTGCAGGCACAGCCCAGCACGGCAGACGCACCCGAAGCAGCAGAAGCAGCAGGGGGCGGGTGGGACGACTCGATGGAGCCCTCGATGGAGGAGCCGCAGGAGCAGGTGGAAGCAACGCCGCAGCCTGAGGACACCACATCTGAGGAGCTGACTGCCGCGCGTGAACAGGTGCGTGTGCTGCAGGAGCGTGTGGAGGCACTTGAGGGCGAGCGCGACACCCTCGCAGACGACGCACAGAAGGCTGCCAGCACTGCCGACACATCGAAGGAGGAGCTGGCCACCCTGTCCGACACCAACACCGCGCTGGAGCAGGAGGTGGCGGCACTGCGTGCCTCCCTGCAGACCCAGCAGGCCCCTGCCCCGCAGCCGGAGCCTGAGAAGCCTGATGCAGAGGAGGTGGCGGGGCCTGCCGAGGACACACAGCCTGAGCCTGAGGAGGCGCAACAGCAGAGCGACGAGGCGAGTCCCGAACCCGAACCTGCAGTTGCCGAAGATGCTGAGGAGCTGACTGCTGCGCGTGAGCAGGTGCGTGTGCTGCAGGAGCGCGTGGATGCACTGGAGGCTGAGCGCGACGCTGCGGCAGCGGCTGTCCCCGAGGAGACGGCACCTCACACAGACGCAGGAGCCGCCTCTGCCGAGGTGGAGGCCCTGCGCACACAGCATGCGGAGGAGGTGCAGGCGCTGCAGGCAGAGCTCACCCTTGCCAAGGAGCAGCTGCAGGCACAGCCCAGCACGGCAGACCCACCCGAAGCAGCAGAAGCAGCAGGGGGCGGGTGGGACGACTCGATGGAGCCCTCGATGGAGGAGCCGCAGGCCACAGCAGGCGAGCCCAAAGACGAGGTGCGGGAGCAAGCTGACGAGAAGGCTGAGTCAGAGTCGCAGGAGCTGCCTGCTGCGCAGGAGCCCTCGATGGAGGAGCCGCAGGAGCAGGTGGAAGCAACGTCGCAGCCTGAGGACACCACCACTGAGGAGCTGACTGCTGCGCGTGAGCAGGTGCGTGTGCTGCAGGAGCGTGTGGAGGCACTTGAGGCAGAGCGCGACACCCTCGCGACAACTGCTGCAGAGGAGAAGGCTGCTGCCGACACCACATTGCAGGAGCTGCAGGCTGCGCTGGAAACGGAGCAGGCGCAAGCAGCCAAGACCGCGCAAGACTTCGGCGAGCTGCAGACTTCCAAGGCACAGCTGGAGGAGTCCCTGCACCACGCCTCTGCAACACATGACTCCCTCACCGCCGCTGCAGAGGCGGCAGAAGCTGCCCGGCAGCAGGCCGAGAGCGAGATGCACGACCTCCGCACACAGGCCAGCGCCGAGCAGGACACCTCCACAGCAGCTGCGCAGGAGCTGGAGGAGCTGCGCCAGACACACGCAGCACTCCGCCAGCAGCATGAGGACAGCGCCGCAGCCCTTGCCGCAGCACAGGAGGAGGCGCAGGTGTCGCGCGACCAGCTGGAGCAGAACACAACCTCGTCGGAGGCCCTGCAGGCAGCGAGTCAGCAGGCGCAGGAGCAGGCACAGCAGGCCACCGCCGACGCAGAGGCACGAGCAGCGGAGGCAGCACAGGAGGCCGACTTGCTGCGTGCACGCGCAAGCGACGCGGAGGCACAGCTTGCTGCAGTGCAGGCAGCCACTGAGGGGCAGAGCGACGCCAGCCAGCAGGTGGCAGACCTGCAGGAGAAGGTCGCAGCCTCGCAGGAGCGCATCGCAAAGATGAAGGAGGGTTGGCGCCTGATGAAGGACCAGCGCGTCGCTGCGGAAGAGAAGGCTGCCGGGCTCGAGGCACGCCTGCAGGAGGCCGAGGCGGGCCTGGCTGAGGCGCAGGCTGCAGAGCAGCAGCAGCGCACCCTGCTGGGCGAGATGGACCACCGCCTGCAGGCGGCCGAGGCTGGCCTGGCTGAGGCGCAAGCCGCAGAGCAGCAGCAGCGCACCCTGCTGGGCGAGACGGACCATCGCCTGCAGGCGGCCGAGGCGGAGCTGCAGCAGGCAAGGCGTCTGGAGGCGGATGCCTCGATGGACCACCAGGACAGGCTCCAGCAGCTGGAGGCTGCGCTGGGCGACGCCCAGGGGAGGGCCTCTGCGCTGGAGGACGAGCTCGTGCATGCCACGGCAAGCGCGCACAAGGCGGAGGCGCATGCTGCGGAGTCGGAGGACTTGCGCCTGCAGGTGGCGGAGCTCAACGCAGCGCTCGGGACGCAGCAGGCGAGTGCCGACAAGCTCAAGGAAGCGGGCAAGAAGATGAAGGTTGCGCGTGACGAGGCGAAGAAGGAGGCCAAGGCTGCTGCGAGCCGCACAGCGGAGCTGGAGGGGCAGGTCGCCGCCCTGGCAGAGCAGTCCGCACAGCGCGAGGCTGAGGCAGCCGCGGCAGCGGCACAGCTGCAGGAGATGCAGCAGCAGCACGACGAGGCGTGTGCGCGGGCAGCGGCCCTGGAGCAGGAGCGCACTGCGTCTGACACATCACTCAGCGACGCAGCTGCCGCTGCGCGCCAGGCGCAGGAAGGCCTCGAAGCACGCCTCGCTGAAGCGGAACAGCGCGCAGCCTCTGCTGAGGCGTCGGCTGCTGGGCTCAGCAGCGACGCGGAACGCATGCAGGGTGAGGTGGCTGCGCTGGAGGGCAGGTGTGCTAAGCTGAAGGAGGCAGGGAAGCTGCTGAAGGCTGATGGCGCCAAGAAGCTTGCGAGTGCGCAGGAGGACAAGGCGGCAGTTGAGGGCAGGCTGGCTGAGGCTGAGGCGGCGCAGCGTGCGGCGCAGGAGCAGCTGGAGGAGCACCGCAGCCTGAGCGCGGCAGAGGCCGCCACGGCAGCGGCACAGCTGCAGGAGGTGCAGCAGCAGCACGACGAGGCGTGTGCGCGTGCAGCAGACCTGGAGCAGCAGCAGGCACAGGCGGCAGACACGGAGGAGGTGGAGCGTCTGAGAGAGGAGGCAGCCGAGGCGTTGTCGCAGGCGGACCACTGGCGGGATGTCCTCGCTGCGAAGGAGGAGGACGTGGCAGCGGCCAAGGGGCAGGTGTCTGACCTTCAGGAACAGTTGCAAAGGCTGCAGGCAGAGCTCGCAGCAGCACAGACAGCACACGCAGAGGCGCCCGAAGCAGCAGAAGCAGCAGCAGGCGGGTGGGACGACTCGATGGAGCCCTCGATGGAGGAGCCGCAAGAGCAGGCTGCGGAGAAGGCTGAGTCGGAGTCGCAGGAGCTGACTGCTGCGCGTGAGCAGGTGCGTGTGCTGCAGGAGCGTGTGGATGCACTGGAGGCTGAGCGCGACGCTGCGGCAGCGGCTGTCCCCGAGGAGACGGCACCTCACACAGACGCAGGAGCCGCCTCTGCCGAGGTGGAGGCCCTGCGCACACAGCATGCGGAGGAGGTGCAGGCGCTGCAGGCAGAGCTCACCCTTGCCAAGGAGCAGCTGCAGGCACAGCCCAGCACGGCAGACGCACCCGAAGCAGCAGAAGCAGCAGGGGGCGGGTGGGACGACTCGATGGAGGAGCCGCAGGAGCAGGTGGAAGCAACGCCGCAGCCTGAGGACAACGCATCTGAGGAGCTGACTGCTGCGCGTGAACAGGTGCGTGTGCTGCAGGAGCGTGTGGAGGCACTTGAGGGCGAGCGCGACACCCTCGCAGACGACGCACAGAAGGCTGCCAGCACTGCCGACGCATCGAAGCAGGAGCTGGCCACCCTGTCCGACACCAACACCGCGCTGGAGCAGGAGGTGGCGGCACTGCGTGCCTCCCTGCAGACCCAGCAGGCCCCTGCCCCGCAGCCGGAGCCTGAGAAGCCTGATGCAGACGGCTGGGGCGACGACTCGATGGAGGACCCTGAACCCCCATCGGCATCAGAGCTGGAGGACACACTGCGTGCCAGCAGGGCCGAGGTGGCGAGCCTGCAGGATGCCCTCGATAAGGCGAAGTCTGCTGCGGAGGACCAGACCACACTGGTGCAGAAGCTGAAGGCACACGGCCGCCAGTTCCGCGAGCAGCGGGACACAGCGCTGGAGAACCTGAAGACCTGCCAGGCCGAGGCAGAGGCCGCCGCAGCCACCGCACAGGAGGAGGCGGCCCTGCTGCGGCAGGAGCTGTCCGAGGCACAGGGCGACGCGTGGGGCAACGGCACCTCCGCCGCGGTGCACGACGAGTGCGAGCGCCTCCGCCGCGAAGTTGCTGAGCAGCAGCACGCGGCAGACGACCTCAGGGCCGAGGCGGACCGCTTCCGCGAGCTCCTCACCGACTCCGAGACACGCCTCAGCGCCATGGAGGGCGCAGCCGCGCAGGAGAGCGCGTCGCCTCAGGCCTCCGGGTGGGGCGAGTGGGGCGACGACATGGACGAGCCTGACCCGCCTGTCACAACGGGCAGCCCTGGGAAGGACGCCGAGAAGGAGATGCTGGCACGCACCCTCGCAGGCCTGGGCACAGAGCTGGAGGAGCGCGACGTGGCGCTGGAGCAGGCACGTTCTGCGCTGGGCACCATGGAGTCGCAGTACCACGAGGCGGGCAGGGCACGCGAGGAGTGCCTGAAGGAGTTGTCCGCCTGCAAGGAGCGCGTCGCCATGTTGGAGGCAGCCAGGTCTGCGGCAGAGCAGGATGCACAGGCTGCCAGGCAGCAGGCAGAGGGCCTGGAGCGCGATGCCGACCGCCAGCAGGGCATTGCGGAACAGGCCGAGGCGGCGCGGGATGCACGCATCGCGTCGCTGGAGGCAAGCCTGCGGGAGGCGGACGCACAGCTCGCCGGTGCGGATGTGGTGGGAGAGCTGCGGTCGCAGATCGCTGACCTGACAACGGCAGCAGAGCACAACGAGGCCGCCCTGGCAGAGGCGCAGCAGCAGTGCAGCGCACTGCAGGCTGAGCTGGACCAGGCGGAGGCCCGACACGATGCGGCAGGGCGCGACAGCCACCAGGATGCAGAACAGCTCCGTGCTGACCTGCACAGCTCCCGCGACACCGTCGCAGCAAAGGAGGCAGCGCTGGCTGCAGCCGTTGCCGAGGCGGCAGAGCTGCGTGTGAAGGTGGAAGCTCTCTCCGACTCCCTCTCCTCGCAAGAACAGGTCTGCCGCGATTTGCGTGGCAAGTGTGAGTCCCTCGAAGCCCACCAAGCGCAGGTGGGGATGGCGCAAGGGGGTCAAGATGTGGATGACGCCTGGGGCGGCGACCTCGACATGGATGATGACGACACCGAGGATGACGGCGACGCGCAGCTTCTGGGTGCGCCCCTCCCCGCAGACGCGACTGCCCTGCACGAGCATGCGGAGGAGCTGCTGGACAAGCTGAAGGAGTATAAGAAGCGCAACGAGGTCGTCACGCAGCGCTGTGACGACCTGACGAACGACCTGCGTGCCGCCAACAAGCGGGCCGACGAGCTGGACCTTGTGGAGGGCGACATCAGTGAGGTATGCCCGCCCGTGCACTGCTGCAGCCACACCACACCCACACCACAGGCCAGAGCCAACCTGATGGCAGCAGAAGCACGTGTCGCGTTGCTGGAGAAGCTTCTCGCCGAGAGGGATGCCAGCGTGCAGGACCTGCAGTCGCAGCTTGCGGCGGCACCCCGCCACGAGCCTGCTGTGGTATGCAACAAGACTCTTGTGTCGTGGTCTTCTGTTCCGGAGTTGGTGGTGGTTGCTGCCCCTGCAGAGACGTGCCTGCCCCACACCCCCGCACCCCCGCCTGTCACAGCCCGACCAGGTGGAGCACGAGGCAGAGCTGACGGACCTGCGCAGGCAGATTGAGGAGCTGAGCGACAAGCTGCATGCTGCCGACGAGAGCCACGTGCTGGCGCATGTGACGCCCATCAGGCAGAACGGGCATTCGGAGGCTGCGGACGACGGCTCGGAGTCGGACAGCACGACGGAGCCTGAGATCGATGTCGGCAACCCGCTCGACCTCGAGATGGCGGAGCGCGAGATCAGCCTGCTGAAGTCTGTGTTTGCCCAGAACAACCAGCAGCTGGAGGCTTCGTTTGCGGAGCACGAGGCTGAGGAGATCCGCCGCCTGGAGGCGATGGAGCGTGACATTTCTGAGCGCTTGTCGTCTGACCACTCGCCGCGCGCCCGCAAGACAGAGGAGTGGCTGAACGAGGCGTCCATGACCCTCGAGGAGGACGAGGACACCGATTCGGAGCTGAGCTTCGGTTCGGCTGCCGTGCATCTGGAGCGCCTCGACCAGGAGGTGGACCAGCTGAAGGCAGACCTGGCCCAGCGCCTGGAGACGGACCGTTCGCTGGAGGCGGAGGCGGAGTCGCTGCTGCAGGCACAGCACGACATCCTGGCTCAGCTGACCGGCAACGACGTGACTCTGACAGGGCTGAGCCAAGGCGTGCAGAGCACGCCTGTCAACGACACCACCACGAACGACATCGACGCCGTGTCGCCCCTCGTGGACGGCCTGCGTGAGGCCAACCTCACGCTGGCAGGCGAAGCGGCGCTGCTGCGCGAGAGGATGGAGTCCCTGGAGGTGCGGCTGCAGGATGAGGTGGACACGCGTGCACGTGAGGCTGCGGAGAAGGACGACGCGCTGCGCAAGGCACAGGAGGCGGCAGAGGCGCTGCGTGCAGAGGAGGCGCGGCTGCAGGCGGCGAACAGCGAGCTGGTGCAGAAGTTCTCTCAGTTGCAGCGCAAGCTGGAGTCGCAGGGCAGCATCAGCGAGGCGCGGTCTGTGGACCTGGAGGCACAGGTGCTGCAGCTGCAGAACGAGGGGAGCCGCCGCGAGGCACGCTTGAGGGAGTTCCACTCGCTGCGCGACTCGTTCGAAGAGCTGCAGAACAAATACTCACACGTGCAGCAGGATGTGCAGACGGTGAAGAAGAGCGCCCAGGCCAGCGAGCAGGACCTGCGGGTGACCGTGCGGCAGCTGCGGACCGAGGTGGCGCAGGCACTCGATGCGAAGACTGCGGTGTCTGCAAACCTGACGAATGTGACGGAGCAGCTGATGCGGGCTAAGGGGGATCGCGAGAAGTACAGAGTCGCACACGCTGCTGCGGAAGCCACGTCGCAGGAGCTGTCGCAGAAGCTGCAGACCGCCAAGGGGCGCCTCGCTCGCCTGGAGAGGCAGAGCACGGCACGGGCCGACACCCCGAAGCACAGCACAGGCGAGCCCCAGGAGGTGGAGGCACGGTGCGAGCACCTGGAGGAGAACCTGCAGAAGGCACGCCAGGAGTGCAGCGCACAGTCTGTGCGCTACATGGACCAGCTGAAGCTACTCAACACCGCACACAAGGACCTGCAGGTGAAAAACTCCACACTGGAGGCCAAGCTGAGCGAGCTGCAGAGCATCCGCATCCAGCTGGAGACCGACGTCCGCCTTCGCGACGAGGAGGTGCGCCTGACTGTCGAGAAGCTCGAGCTGCAGCGCAAGCGCTGCAGCGATTTGGCATCCGAGCGTGACTCTGCGCGTGACGAGGCAGATGCACAGACAGAAGGCTTCGAGATGCTGAAGCGCGACCTGGAGGGTGCGAACGCACGGTTGGCCATCATGTCCAGCGAGCTGCAGGAGAAGCGCCTGGACCTGGTCCGTGTGTCAGAGCTGGAGGCCCGCCACTCGACGCACGACGACGCCGTCGAGCAGCAGCTGCACAGCATCAAGCAGGCGCTGCAGGGCAAGCAGGCAGACCTGCAGGTGCAGGCCGACGAGGCACACCGCCTGCGGCTGCAGCTTGTGGAGGCAGAGGGCAAGTGCTCCTACCAAGCGGCAGACATCGAGCGCCTCACGGAGCAGCTGCGCACACGCAACAAGAGCCTGGATGAGCTGCAGGCGGAGCTGGACGTGATGCACGGCGACACGACAACCGACGAGCTGCGCAGGGAGGTCGCCAGCCTGCGGCAGCAGCTGGCTGCTGCACAGGAGGGCAGCGCTGACCAGGCAGACAGCATTGAGCGCCACCTCGTTGTGAAGAAGCAGCAGACTGCACGCATCGCAGACCTGGAGCGCGTCAACGGGGAGAGCGTAGCAACCATCTCCCACCTGCGCAGCCTTCTCGAGATGGAGGAGCGCGCCCGCATCGACGCCAAGCGTGTTGGCGACCAGGTGAGTGCGCGGCAGGTGCAGAGCGAGCTCACCGTCGCGCGTCACGAGCTGCAGCAGATGCGCAGCGAGCTGCAGGCTGCGCAGGGCTTGGCGGAGGACATGAAGGAGAGCTGGAGCCGCAGCGAGCGCGCCCTCGCTGCATCGAACAAGCGCGTGCTGGAGGTGGAGGAGGAGCGCCGTGTGCTGCAGTCGCAGCTGCAGGACCACGCCACCGGCAGCGCCTCGACGGAGGCCCTGCTGACCGAGGCGCAGCGCGCCCTGGCCTTCACACAGGCAGGGCAGTCGGAGGCAAGCGCGGCAGCACACAGCCTGAAGACAGACCTCTCCCGCCTGCTGCAGGAGGCACAGGAGGAGGGCGCTGCCCTGCGGAAAAAGCTTGCGACGTCGGAAGGGAAGTGCAGTGCACTGGCCGCATCGAACGAGCGTCTGCAGCACGCTGCCTCGCAGTCGGAGACAGAGTTCGCCACGGCACTGGACCAACGCGACGCCGCAGCAGCAGATGCACGGGAGCGCCTTGCCCGCTTGCAGGACGGGCACATCAAGGACGCACACACTATTGCAGGTCTGCGGGCGGAGCTTGAGGTGAAGGAGCGTGCAAGGCGTGACGCCGAGGAGCGCCTCAAGCTGACTGGCGAAGAGGACAGGGTGGCAGCTGCGACGGCACTGGCGACAAAGCGTGCCGAGACGCTGCAGCAGCGCCTGGAGCTGACCGCGCAGGAGGCGGAGGACCTGAGGACGAAGCATGAGGGCGCTTCCGCCGATCTGAAGGAGGCTGTCGAGAGCCTGTGGCGCTGTGAGCGGCAGAAGGCGGAGTGCGAGAAGGTTATCCACCGCATGACGACAGACCACCTGGCGAACGAGCGTCGCGCCAAGGAGGCCTCCGCCACAGCGGAGAGCGTCGTGGCGCAGAACATCAAGCTGCAGCGCGAGCTGGAGGTGGTCGACGAGCAGGTGAAGGATGCGCAGCGCCGCAACAAGCGCCTCACGGAGGAGATGCAGCTGCGTGCCAAGCGCGAGCCCCGCCCGGAGCGGGGCGACAGCAAGGCGCTGCTCAACACCATCAAGCGCCTGGAGGCAGAGTTGGATGTGACGCGCGGGCAGCCGCACTCCTCCGCACCCGTGGCAGACCTGCAGACGCAGGTGGACTACTTCACGGAGAAGCTGCTGCTGACAGCAGACCTGGAGAGCGTGCGGCGCAAGTGCCTCACACTCGAGAACCGTGTGTCGCAGCTCTCCGTCTCCCTGCGCGACGCGGACGACCAGATCAGCGAAGCCGACGAGAAGCGCAGGGACTCGGAGGACAAGGTGGAGGCGCTGCTCAAGCAGCTGGAGGTGGCGGACAGCCGCCTGAAGCTCGCGCAGCAGCACGAAGCACCTAGGCCTGCACCCGTGGCTGTGGAGCCGCCCCACGATGCCCTGGACCTGCTCCGCCAAGGCAGCGATGTCGGCGAGTCGGCGTGGGCCGAGCTGATGAACACCGAAGTGGAGCGCCTGAACGACCTGTGCACAGCTGCCGTCACTGCCGCCACCAGCCAGCTGGGGCTGTGTGACAAGCTCAACGAGGTATGCAGCCAAGGCTCGTGTGGTGCTGTTCTGCTATGGTTTCATTTGTTTCAGAGGAGCGGTTGCGCGAACTTGACAGGTGTTTCCGCTTTTCGCTCTCACCCCACCACACCCCCCACAGCTGCAGCAGCGCCTTGAGTCGAAGCTGTTCAGCGTGCTTCACGCACGTGGCAGGCCCCTGCAGGTATGTCCCGTGTGGGCACGACTCGGCACCACCACCCATGCCCCCTTGCAGAACACGTTCCACAAGCGCACGCTGCAGGAGCTGCTGGAAGAGTGTAAGAATGTGACGACCACCATCCGCGCTGCCCAGGTATGCTGCTTGCCTGCCCCCTGCCTGCCCCATCGCCACCCACACTGCAGGAAGCGGCGAAGAAGGCGAAGGAGCGCCTGAACACGGATGTCACCGCCTACAAGAGGTCCTTCCTCAACCACGCCCGTGCAATCCGCGGGGTGCAGTCGCCGTGGTCGGACCCCATCGGGCGTGTCCTGGTGCAGCAGCACCGTGGGCGGTGGTGCGGCGCCACGCAGCAGCTGGCGGAGAACCTCCTGCGCGACTCGCAGGACCTGGACCGCCTGCTGCAGCGCCTGAAGATGTGGGACTCCACACGCCTCGAGGATGCGGGTGCTGTCCAGATGGTCCGCATGGGCCCTGTCGGGCACGGCAACAGGCAGTCTTCGTCGCTCCTGCTCCTGCAGGAGCTGCAGGTCACTTCCCCGCGCCACGACGCGTGGCCCACGCTGACCGGCGCAACACACGACATGGGTGCCGACTACACAGTGACGTCGCTGCGTGAGGAGAACTCCGCCCTCAAGTATGAGGCTTGTCCCCTGCACCACACCACTACACCACACCACCAACAGGTACGATGTGCGGCGCCTGGAGGACCACCTGCGTGCACTGGAGGCAGAGATCCCTGAGACCCACAGGAGCTTTGCAGAGGAGGAGCGCCCCCCTGTCGCTATCGAGGACGGGACGCTGTTCAAGGTCTGCGCAGTGCACATCCACTGCCTCGAGTCGCGGTGCCGCCTGCTGCGCCAGGTGCGTGCGGCCCTCACGCAGGCCTTGGTGCCGATCGACCTGCCTGCCGTCAGCGGTCCGCGCGTCCTGTTCCGCCGCGCCATCGCGGTGGTGCGGTGCACCTCGTCCCTGCGTGTGATGGCCGCCGCCACACGCGACAAGCTGAGCTGCATCGAGAGCAGCCCTCTGGGCGCCCTCATGGCGCTGCTGGAGGCGGACGAGGGGGAGCCAACACGCCCCAAGGTGCAGGTCCCCGGGTCCCTGCAGGACCCCACAGCCACACAGCTGCTCTTCCAGGTATGCCGGGTTGTGAGGGCAACAGCCGAGCTGCTGGCAGGCACACGGGTGAACCCTTGCCTGTAGTCCAACCAAAGGATGGAGAGACTGCGACACTTCCACACCACCACCACAGGGGCTCCGCGAGCTCAAGGATACTGTTGAGACATCGAGGGCTCGTGTCGTCGGGGCGCTGGTATGTCAGGGTAGGAACGTTGCCCCCTCTCACCTAACACTCCATCCCACAGGGCCCGGACCGTGCGTCGCCCTCGCCCAATGCTTTTGCCATCGAAGACACCGAGACTGACACCGATGACGATGCACTCATGAACGGGATTGACGTGTCCCTGTGAGCTCGTCTCCCTGCCAGTCTGATGACGCTGGGAGGGGAGGGCCCGCCTTTCTGCACTCTGGAGCGGAAAGCCTGCCCCTCCCCTCCTGCTTCGGATTATTGTTTTTCCGCCGGTTCTCAGAAAGAAGAAGAAACAGGCGAGGGAGGCCTCCCCCCCCCAGTGGGTGCGTCACGCACACACCGACCTCTCGCCACCTCCCTCGTTCCTCCCGCAGGGCGATTCGTCCTTTTTTTGTCCCGCGTGCTGTTTGCGATTTCGATTTTCGAAAACGGCGCCGCCCTTTTTTTCCACCCTCTCCACTCCCACACCACACCTGTCTTCGTTTCGCAAATGGGGTTTTACCTTTTTCTTATTTTTGCGCGACCAAAAAATATACAAAAGAGAAAGCAAAGCCTCCGTCCTGCTCTGTAGGGGAGATGTCGAGGTGCGACGGATCGGGGTCTGCAGTTTAGGGTAGCTCTTGGCTCTCTCACAGCAGCTCGGGTTGTCGACACCGGAAAGTAACACCAGCCAGCGATCTCTCTCTGCCCCGGAGTGGCCTGCCGCAGTGGTTTTGTGTTGAACAGTGAAGATCGTAAATCGAGGACGTGGGTGTCAGCAGTCTCAGTCAGTAACGAACGGAACCCCCTGTATGGGGTCTGCGATTGGATCGGTGAGATCAAAGCAGGGCAGAGATCAAGGGGGGGGCAGGTTTTGGACCGGGTTGGAGGGGCGTTTGTACTACACTGCCGCAAAAAAATACAAAAAAAAATATGTTTCGGGGTGCCCTTGAATCTTCACGAGCTTATGCGCCAGGTGCCCAGACAACCGTTCTCTGCTTCGGTGCCGCATATTAGCATCGTTTCGTCTGTCTATTTCACCCCCCCACCCCCTCTTCCCCCCTCTCGACAGGCAACAGTTTGCAGCTGATGCGTGAATCGCTTTCGTCATGAGTTGGGCTTAAAGAAAGGCAAGGCCTGTCCACATCAACCACACCCCTCCCCTCAAAGGAGAGGTTCCCTTCTCTCTCTCTCTCTCTTCCTCGTTTCTCGGCGAGGAAGCCCGCCTGTCTCCCCTCAATTCCGTGTTCTGTGTTGTGTTCCCCGCGTTTTTGGTGCGGCTCACGCGCAGAAATCAACCCCTTTTTGGCCCATCCTTGCCGTCAGCAGGGATGGGGGATGGAAGGGGAGGGGGGAAGGGAGTGGGGGGGTTCGAAAGTTTAAGACCCCAGGCATAGTCATAACCCCGTAACCCCGCCATCTGGCAGTGCAGCAGCAAAATAGGGCCACGAGAGGTTGATTCATTTCTGTAACCCCCCCCCCACACCCCACTTCACTCACTCAAAAGTCTGCAGAGCCGTAAAAAGGCGGAGGGCACCATACAGGATACTGCGAGCCCTCCCCTATTCCACAAGTGGGAGGAGGACGGAGAAGGGCACGCTCCTGCCCCGCCCCCGCCCCCCCCCCCTCCGGGCGCGTTCTGAAAGTTAAATTGTAAACCCCCCCCCCTGTATAATGTTAAATAACGCGTAATATTAAATAGCGCATAATATTAAATATGACGCATAATATTAAATATAACGCATAATATTAAATAACTCGTAATATTAAATAGGGCGTTTTTGGGCGTTTTTTGGGCGTTTTTTTCGGCTAGTAGGCCAAAAGAGGTCATCTCCGGGGACGCACAGTGTCTGTACATGACGTAGGTGACTGAAAAAATCCTATTTTCAGCACCCGTTGTTCGCCAGCGGTTTTTTGCAAGTGAGTCCTGATAGCAAAACGCCCAGAACTCATACACGGTGGACTCCAGCGGGGGTAGGGTAACCCTTTTCGGGAGTCTCAACTAGCGGGAGTCTCGGACTCCCACTAGCGGGAGTCTTTAGCCTAAATTAGCTGGAAAATAGACTCCCGCTAGCGGGAGTCTCCAGTACATACTGCAGAAAAAGACACCCTCTCAGACTCCCGCTCCCAGACTCCCGCTAGGGTGGCTGGAGTCCACCGTGTAATATTAAATATAGGCCCCCAAAACTCATAATATTAAATATAACTCATAGGGGGCCCTCGCTACCAGTCACTGCTCGTCACAGCTCGTCAGCCAGTGAGGGGAAGTGGGCCGTGGCTCACTTTTTCTCACTCAGTCACACTTGGTAGCGAAGGCCCCCATAATATTAAATATACCTGGGACCCCCCGTGTATAAGTCCCCCCCCCTTACCCCCGTGTTTAAGTCCCCCCCTGGGGGTCTGGCAGGGGGGGGACTTAAACACAGGGGGACCTAAACACGGGGGTGGGCTGGTCTGGAGGGTCATCAGGTGGCCCCTAGGCCCTCCAGGTGCTGTCAGAGTCGAAAAGTGGGGTGCCAAAAGTTCATCCGGACCGGAATTACCCCCCTACGACAGCAGAGGAAGAGGTCTTCTTGGTCTCCACTGTGCCACCCCCGTGTTTAAGCCCCCCCTGTGTTTAGGTCCGCCCCCCCCGTGTTTAAGTCCCCCCCGGCCGAAAATCGCCTCCAGGGGGGGGGACTTAAACACGGGGGGTCCCAGGTACGCATAATATTAAATATTCTATATTTAATATTATGCGGGGGGGGGGGTTTACAACAATTTTTGGCCTGGCTCTCCGCAAAAGAAACCACTTACCTTTCCCCCCTCCCTACCCCCCTCCACTCGCTGCAGACCTGATTAACCACCGGGGAGGGGGGGTCGTGGTCGGGGTGGTGGTGGTGGTGGTGGAGTTCAGTTCTGCTGAGCATGTTGCAAACGACGGGGGGTGTGTGTATGTGTACCCCCACACCCCCTCTCTCTCCTCCGTCTCGCGAAGCAGAGAGGCAGAGAGAAGCAGTGTGGCTGGAAGAATATAACCGATCGGGGGAGGGTGGCGTTCGAGACTTGGTGGGGGTGGGGGGGCGGAATCCGTACCGTGGTGCGGTCCCCCGACAGAGGGAGGTTCTTCTTTTGGTGGCAAAAAGCCGAGCGGTTGAGGCCGGTACTGTTCGGGGGCCAGGCCTGGTGCCACTGCTGCAGCGACCAATTGGAAGGAAGGGCGGTGGCGATGCTGATGGCGCGCGCGTGGTGCAGGCAAGCATGATTGTGGGGTGGGGGTGGAGGTGGTGCTCAACGCCTGGTATCCAAGAAGGGAGCGGTTCAGTAAGCCCAGTTAGGCAACGGTGGCCTCCCCCCTCACGTGTGTGTTGGTGTTGTATGCTGCATGCTTGTCGGTCGGAGGTGGGGGGGGGGGTGGGCAGCATGTCGCACCGCAGACACAACCACAACGCACACCCCCGGCAGTTCTGTTGTTTGTTCCATCAGAGGAATCATCATAATGGCGGGCATGCGGGCGTTGCTACTGCTGGGCGGGTGTGCCGCGCTGTGCGTGGCACAGCAGAACACCACTAACGACGGCTGCGGGCCGCGTGTGCGGAAGGCGTACTCGAGCCTGACGTGTTCGGAGAGGCAGCTGTTCGCAGACGCTGTGGAGACGCTGGTGCGGGACCGCCGGGAAACGTACCTCAATATTGTGGAGACGCACCAGCTGCAGGAGCAGTACGCTCACCAGACATCTGCGTTCCTGGCGTGGCACCGTCAGTACGTGCTGCAGTACGAGAACATGCTGCGCAGCCTGCCCGGGTTCGAGTGCGTGACGGTGCCGTACTGGGACTGGGAGCGCGACGCGGGGAGCGAGGAGCGCCAGGCTGCGTCGGCGCCGCTGAAGAACCGCACCTTCGGGAACCTGGTGAACCACCCGATGAGGCAGAGGCAGTGCATCGACAACGGGATTGCGGCAAACTGGACGCTGCGCGACGGGGCATGCCTGGCGCGCCAGAGGACCGGGCAGGGCTTCACGGGGGAGGCGGCGCTGATGGAGATCATCACCAGCCACCGGACCTTCCGTGCCTTCTCGGTGCGTGTCGAGGGTGCGCCGCACGCCGCCCCGCACATCTACATCGGGGGCCAGATGGCCACCATGCAGTCCCCCGCGGACCCGGTCTTCTTCATGCACCACGCGAACGTGGACCGCCTGTGGGCGCTGTGGCAGGACTACCACGAGCACGACAAGGTGGACAAGTCGGCGCTGCAGGAGGGTGTCCACTACGAGGCGGAGTCGCGCCGCTGGTCGTCGTCCCTGCCGGACAGCGCGTTCGACCTGGACGCGACGATGCCGTACGCCTACGACGCGGGGGGGTCGGCGCTGCCTGAGCTGGCGGAGCTCGTGACGGTGCGCGACATGTGGAGCCTGACAGCGCTGCCCAACGGGGTGACGTACTCGTACGGGCCGGACAACCTGGCGGCACAGCTGGCCGGGACGGACAAGGAGACGGGCGCCACCGAGGTCGAGTGGGTCTGGGCGCAGCCGGCAGAGACGCCGTACCGCACGTGCTGCGGGGACGGGACACGCGACGGGGAGGAGCAGTGCGACGACGGGAACAGGGTCAGCGCCGACAGCTGCAGCAACACGTGCCAGTTCGTGGGGGCGACGCGCGACGCGAGGGCTGCGGCAGTGACGGGCGCGGCCGCGGGCAGTGCCCACAACGTCCGGTTCTCCAACCCGCTGGTGCAGGCGAAGCACGACGAGCTGGTGGCTGAGTCGACCACCCAGCTGTCGAAGCGCGATCTGCTGCGCAAGCTTGCGCTGTACGAGTGCTCGCTGCTGGGGGCAACCCGTGCGGCTCCTTCGTCCGAGTGGCTGCGCATGGTGGGTGCGTCGAGGCCGGACATGTACGACCAGTGCAAGGTGCTGTAGGTGCAAGAGGGCTGCCTGTCTGACCTCCTTTCCTTCTATGCTGACCCACGCAACAAGTCGGCATCATTTTGCGTGTGCTTTTTCGCACACAAGCAAACCTTTTCACCATTCCGTTTCCGGCAAAACACACGCATTTGCCTCTTATCAATTCCCCCCTCATTTCTAAGCTTTCACTTCCACTCCCACCTTATTCCATGTCGGCTCCTATGCCTTTGCTTTTCATTCCCCCACTCACTCCCCGTCAATTTCCTTTTCTGCTGGTTCCGTGTGCTGCTGCCCTACCCCCCACATGCGCGCCCTCTGTGCGTGCGTGGGGGCGGGCGGCACGCGTGCCCGGGGGGCGGACGAACGGGAGGAGCACCCGAGCCTGGCAGGGGACCGGAACCCAGCTGCGCGGGTGGGCCGCCGTGGGAAGGGGAGGAAGAAGAGATACCAGGGCACTGCTGCGGCTGATTGTGTGCTGGGTTGCAACCGCGACCACAAGGGCCTGCGCTTGCACACACACCACCACACCGATATAGAACGCACGCATGCCCATTCTCTCTCTCTCCCGCCCCACGCCCACTGCGCACAAGCGCGTCTCGCGCTATCCGCACCCCCCTGTCTCTCTGGCCGTGGCTGCTCGTGCCTGCTGTGTCTCCACCCCCCGGCCGGCTGATTTTCTTTGATTTGATTTGATGTATTTTCTTCCGTGTTGGCGGGGAGTGCCATTGCAACCCAACAGCACACGCTGCGGAGCAGCCCAACCCGTCTCAGGGCGCTATGGACAAGCTGCGGCACGTTTGCCCTCCCCGCTCGCGGGGGTCGCACTCATGCCCGCAGTTGATTCCGAAGCCCCTGTGGGTGTGCTGCGCCGATGCTCCGAGGCCCTGATGACCCGATGCCCACCTCCCCCACCGCCTCGAACCCGATATCCTGGTGGGGGTGGTGCTCTATTCCTTCGGGGCCGCCTGCGCAGGCAACTCAAGTGCAAGCGCGAGGCACGTTTTACAAACAAACAAGGTTCGTCGCGTTTTCTGCCCCTGGCCGGGCGGGCGTGTTATTTTTTTCAAGGATGATAGGTTAGTTGCTCAGCACACCACTCAAAGACATAGCCAACGGAACCGCATAGGGCTTGGCAAGATCGATACAGATCGTGGCTGTGGTTTTGCCCAATCGTCGGGGCTATCACCCTGAGTGTGCACTGCCATACGCCACGTGATGTATATTTGCTCAAACTCCCTGTTGCGGTCCTGGAAAGGTGGGTCTAGCAGGGGTGCTGGTATCATAACAGTCACCGCTTTTGTTTCTCGCAAAAAATAGGTCCCGGGCACGACCTTAAACTGCCTGGGAAGGCTTCCCATACCATGACGGGCACTTGTGCCAGGAGTATGAAACAGCAGGGGGTGGCTCCCCTGGACCATGACGGGTGCTTGCATCAGGAGTCCTGAACAGATGGTGAGGCGTCTCCGTGCTCCCTTGTGGGCACGGCAAGCCACTCTGGTAGCACCAGGGCAGAAACGGCGCCAAGGGATAACCAAGTCTGGAGACTCATACGAACCTAGACCATGCTCACCATGAGCAGCCTTCGGGTCGCGTCTAGAAGTAGTTGACACCCTCCTACCCGACACGCATGTGCAGGGTCCCCGAAGTAAAATATAACCGATCGGGGGAGGGTGGCGTTCGAGACTTGGTGGGGGTGGGGGGGCGGAATCCGTGTTTGTTACAACCGTGGTGCGGTCCCCCGACAGAGGGAGGTTCTTCTTTTGGTGGCAAAAAGCCGAGCGGTTGAGGCCGGTACTGTTCGGGGGCCAGGCCTGGTGCCACTGCTGCAGCGACCAATTGGAAGGAAGGGCGGTGGCGATGCTGATGGCCCAGCCCTCCTCCCGGCAGCCGCCCACGCGACGCCCCCCTTTTCGTTTGCCACATCGCGTCTCGGTCTGAGAGTCGGGGGCTGGCCGGAGGCAGCTTCGGCAGCTCTATGTGTTGTGAAGGTTCTCCTGTTGGGGTTCAGCATCGCACCACACCCTCCTTTGCAGCCCACACGGGGGGTGGGATTCTGGGATTCGTCCCAATGAGCTCCAAGGCGCCATCGGAGGCGGCGCAGCCAGCAGGGCAGTTCTGTGTGGTGACAGGCCTGCCCCTGCAGGATGTGCCGAAGCACCTCCTCGCAGGGCCGTGGTATGTAGTGTGAGTGCACACACCCTGCACGAAGTAAATCCCTTCTTGTCACTGACTTGACTATTCATGACACATGCCCCTTTACTCACCACCACTTGCCACAGCTCGCAGCTCACGGGGGTGCTGTACTGCGGGCGGGTGCAGAAGGCGGTGCAGAAGTGGTCGTACTGGCACTCGCGCAACGTGCTGCTGACATGGAACCGGCTCGTCATTGTGGACGATGAGGCGCAGGTGCGGCGCTTCCACTACATCGAGCAGGTGAAGGGTGTGAAGGTGACGCGCCTGCCTGGCAGCCCTACGGTGCGTCTGGCGCTGCAGCTGTCGCCCGGGCCTGGCGTGATGCTGGAGTTCCCTGACCAGGAGAGCTACCGGCAGTTCATCTACGTGCTGCAGAGCATCCATGCGGCGCTGTCGCTGCATGTGTCGGATTCGGTTGATGCGCAGGCGAGCATCTCCATGTGCAGCACTTCGATGTCGTCCCGACACAGCGCAGCCGAGTCGGAGGAGATGAAGCACTCGAAGGTGTCCAAGCTGCGGACGCACCTGCGCCGCATGAGTGTCAACACGCCGCCCATCCCACCGCAGCAGATCGAGACGGAGATGGACAGGGACAGGCGCGAGTTCGAGAGCCTCGTGCACGAGCGCCTGTGCCCCGTGACAGGGCTTCCCCTCTGCCTGGCCAACGCCCCGAACCTCAAAGTTCTGTTCGCATGCGAGCAGATCACCGCCCTGCAGGGCGACACCCGGATGGGCCTGCTGGTGACGCACGACAAGCTGGTGCTCTACGACGTGCACACAGAGGCACTGGAGCAGTACGAGGCGACGTCTGACGTGCGGTCGGTGCTCTTCTGCTCGGGGGACGACAGCGTGATGTGCAGGGTGGACCTGGGGGGGCGCAGCAAGGACATGGCAATCAGGTTCACGGAGGGCAAGCACGCCGACCAGCTCCTGCATGTGCTGCGCACCATCCGCGAGGGCAGCCAGTGGAACGGGGTGTCGCTTGTCGATGCCTCTGTGGTGCGGTCCGTCTCCACACCCGCACACTACGAGCGGCCGCCCGTCACCCTCTCCTTCGTCACGGGCACGCCTTCGCGCCAGATGTCGACGACAACAGAGGAACTCCCGTCAGACGAGATCACACGCCTCGACGCAGACAACGCTATAGAGCCAGACGTCACCGACTTCAGCGGAGCGGAGCGCATCCGCGAATGGGAGCTGCAGCAGCACGGGAGCCTCCTCCGCCGCCGGGCCTCAGACGGCGATGCATACGAGAGCAGCAACGGCGTGACAGTGCCATGCGACCCCTCGGAGTGTTCCACCTGCGAGTCGCTGACACGGCAGCTGTCGTCGCCTTCCCGCAAGCCATCCATCTCCACCTCCCTGGACACAGACAAGCGCCCCCCCACCGGGCACACAACGGGGCACGTATCGCGCAGCGGCAGCGGGTGCCTCTCGCACAGCAGCAGCAGCGTGCAGACCGACCTGCAGGCAGTGCGGCGCAAGATCGTCGACCTCAAGACAGCGCAGCAGGCGTCGTCAGACAACCTCGACAGCCTGATCGCAAAGGTGAATGCCCACCTGACCACTGCTGCCTGATGTGCAGAACCTGCCTGCAGCGAGGCCCTGCACCACTGCACCACGCCCTTGCTGCTGCGCGCTCCATCTGTTTGCTGTTCAGTTCCTCCAGTTTCTCATGCTACGGTGCCCTGGGTCTCGGTTCTTTCCGCCCTTTTCACTTTCAATACTCATCACGACATGCTTCTTTCCCTCGGGTATACGCCTCTTCTGATGCTTTAATTTTTCACCTCAACGAAAAGAACAAAAAGTGAAACATATAGCCGGCAGCGCCTAACGGTGGGAACCCCCGAGCCGCCTTGCCTTCCGGTGCCAAGTGTGCTCAACAGCACACCCCGCCCCTCGGCAGGCGAACGCTCGCTTGATCACCGGGTTTTGGCGCAAATAAAGCCTCGACATTCCTGTTTTGTGTGGTTTTGTTTGTTGGTTTCTTCACATTCAGTCTTTTCAGATACAAGATACGCCTGCCCCAGAGAGAGGCGGGGCCGGAGTCAGGAGCAGAAGGGCTGGCGACCGATTTGACATTCGCCAGGACGGCAGGCCACAGCCTGCACTGCCGCGGTACCCAACGCAACCCAAACCTGGGCGCACAGGTCTGTGCCCCTGGTGGCAGGGTGGTAGAGTGTTGGCGAGCTTTTCTCCTTTGATTTTAATCTGCATTGCTTGTGGCGGTCCGAATCCTAAATCCTTTATTGCACCACCGCTTGCAAGCCGGGCGACCCGCTTCCTGATCACGATTCCACAAAGCCATGCTTCTCGGTGTACTACTACATAGGGGTATTCCTTGAGCCCCCACCCAAAAAAAAAACCTAATCCGGTCCGACTCTGCACATCCTCACACGCAGCGGCGTGTGAGATATTTGCCGTGCGTAATTTCACCAGCGTAATCACACCAGGCACAGGACAGGCCCGCCTGTCTTTCTGGGCCTGACACGCTGCGTCTAGGTGCCATCGTTGCCGCGCGGTTCTCTGCTATGTGGCGAGGCACACACACACATTTTATTTCCCGTTGGATGACCACACCCACCACGCCCCCCCCCTTTCGTGGGGGCCAACCACACACAAACACACACGGTATCCTGCGTCGGCTTTGGCTATCCACCCTTCTCGCTATTTCCTCTTCCTTGCCGGGCCAGTTGTGGGATGGCCCAGAGTTTCCGTTTCCCTTATTAGCCGCAGTGCCATCAGAGAACACTGATACGCCACACAGAAGCAATAAAAAGACGCCCGCGCGGTTTTCAGCATACATTCCTCGCTTGATGCGTCGCGGCACCTCAACATCTCAGCGCTGTTCCGTAGAACGGTGGTGTGCCACGTTGCTCTCAGGCCAAGGACTCCCTGTCGCAGTCCCCTGAGCAGCGTGTCCGGGGTTGAGGAGAAGCCTGCCGAGGGTGTTTGAATGGTTTGTTCTGGAGTGTACGGAATAGAGCTTCGGTGCAGTGGCACGGGATTCTTCTGGATGGGAAGGCGGAGGGGGGGGGGTGGTCCCCCCACTCAAGCCGCTCGAACGAACAGAAGAAAGGGTCAACCGAGGCACCGAGTGTTCCCCTCCTCCAATCACCGACCGTCCTCCCACCCTACCGGGTCTCGCAGTTTAAATGAACAGCAGTGCACTTCACTTTCAGAATCGAGAGGCCGGTGTACTATCCATCCGGTGCCTGAATCCCTTAGACATGCCGCAGCTTTTTTTATGCCTCCTCTTCGGCAGGTCGACGAAGCGCAGCAGCTTGTGGCTTAGCTTGGCGCTCTTTCTCGCTTTCTTTTCTCGACCCCCCGACGCCCCCACCAAAGAAGATTCGGTCTGCAGAAATGGAAAAATACAAAAACCTCTGGGGGGGCCTGTGTGTGTAGGCGTCACGTCCTTCCCTTCAGGGTGCCTGATGAGGTTTCTTGCTATTTTTCCGCAAACTGTTTTCTGTCGAACCACCAGACGAGGAGGGGTATGGGCGTTGTGTGTGCTTCCTGCTCTCTTTGTGACTCTTTGTGTCCAACCAAGGCGGGGGCACTGCTACGTTCTGGCGGCAGGAATCGCTTGTTGCAGTTGTTGCCCCACCCCACCGAGTGCTGGTGCCTTGTTACCTGAACCCCTTCAAGCCTTCTTCGAATCAGGGAACCCCCGAAAGAAGACTGGAGCCCTCCCAAGTCACCTGTGCCTTGGGGCTTGGAACCAACGGCGGTGCGCCTGTCACAGGCTAGCGGCACTTCGCCAGGCGCTGTCCGAATGCGCATCGCCACCCCGCCAAACCCACAGCCACCCCCAGACCCAGCCCCTCGGATGACGAGGTTGTACGTCAAAAAGATGGAGGCTTGCTTGACGGCATGACCTTCTCAACTCAACAACAATGCTGATAATGCTGATACACCACAGCCCCCAACCCCCGCCACACACACCCACGTGTGTGCAGGACGACACCCCCTGCTACGCCCTCTCTCTCCCTCTCTCTCTCATGTCACAAACACCCAACAAATTGACCCAACAAGTTTGTGGGGGGTTGTCGAATCACTCCACCACAACCCAAGGATGGGTCTTTTTTTTTCCAACCCTATTGCATTGCCCCCACGCCCCGCCCAGGCCTTGCCCCTGGAGGGGCGCCGAGCGCCTCTGTCCGGGTCTCGGTTCCTTCAGTTTGAGTGACGGCGGTCGACTCTGTATGGCTTCCCGATATTTTATCTCCAGGCGCAGCGCCTTTTGCTGCGCCCCGCCCCCGCCGACCCCCTCTTGTATTGGTTGCATTTTTTTCTATTTTTGTTCTGCCCAAAAAAACTAATGTGTAAAACACACCTCACAAGGTTAGTGCGCTTGGTTTGGCATTAAAAAAAAATGCCAATTTCGGAACCCCAACCGGAGACACAAGTGGGTTTGCGCAACGAAAAGAGGGGCCCTGCATCCGGCGGAGTGAATGCATCAGTGCAGTGCAGCACCGCAGATGATGCCGCGACGCCACGAAGATTGGGTTGTAGCTTTGACTGCCCCCGTTGGGGATGACAGTGCACAGAGGTGGGAAGAGGGGAGCACAGAGGTGGCACACAGCAGTCAGCCCTCCGTGTTTCTCAAACGCCCTGCGTAGTTTCGCCAAGGGGGGGGTGGTGTGGTGTTCCTGACACCCGACACTGACAAGCAACAAGCAAAGAGAGAGTGATTATTCCACTCCTCAACGTCGTGCATCCGATGCATCGGATGCACGACGTTGCAAACCCAGCCACCCTGCTGTGGCAGGGCAGTGCGGTTCTTCATTCAGCACATGGCTCAGGGCGGGAGGGTGGGTGGGTGGGTGGGTTTGGAAAGGCTGGGCACAGCGCCAGCTGACGTGTTACAACTCAACAACCCTCGTATTGTTTCCTGATTCCTTTCTTATTTTGAAGCACACTGAGCGGGAAAGAGGCATGCCGACCGAGCTGCCCGCCCCCCAGACACTGTTGTCAAGAATTCTAAAGAGCAGTTGTCAGATCAGAGACGGGGGGGGTTGGGGAGCTCGGAAGGTGGCAGTCGCTTTGCCGGGAGTGGGGTGGATCAACGCAAACGCCGCCAAACAGACCATCAACGCGTTCATGTGACTCCCACACCATCTCGCAGCTTGTTTGGTATTCTTGGGGGTGGGGGGGTGGGTGTGGCTGCAACATGCCAACAAGAGAAGCTAAGTCGAAAAGGGGGGCGTGTCATACGGCATCCTGGGTGCTTTCGCACCCCTTTACGTCTTTTCTGTGGCGAAGTGTGTCAGTCTGCCACGCAAGTTGTGATGAACACACTTGTGTGAGCGGAACAAATCACACACAGAGCTACAGCCGTGTTGTGAAAACAGCCCGATGGGTGTCCGTTGGAGGCGATTTTTTCCGCCCGAAAACATCAATGCAAAAAGCAGAAAGGCGGTGCAGCAGAGCGGCTGGAGCCGGAAGGTATTGGCCGCTTCCCAAGAAGTGCCTGCCAGAGGCGGGTGAATTCGGGTGGTGGGGTGATGGTTCCGGTTCAAATCGGCCATCATCACACATCCTCCGCCCTCGAATCCCAGCCGCAGCAGTCACGGGGCCTTTGTAGAGCCGCATCTCCAGAAAGTGTCCATCTCGGGTCACAGTAGAATAACAGGGGCTTTGTCCCCTGCCCACACTCCACCCCCCCCTGCGAAACGGTGTGTGCACTCCCCTAAAGGTGCACCAGCCAACCAGCCATTTCATTCTGTGAATACGTAGTCATCCCCTAGGTCACACCCTTGTTGAAGGGGCCTTCGCCCCTGTGTCAAAAGCTGTGTCAGATGTTTTGACGCCCTAAGCTGTGTGGGGGAGAAACTCTCGCGCAAAAAGAATGTGTTTCTGCCACGTCAGACGCGAAGCAGCCTTCATCAGGCCCCACCACGCAGGACCTGCCCCACCGCCAGGTGTCCCCGAGCGGTTGACTGCTTTGGGTTTTGGGCTGCGCGGTTCCGGGCCCACTCCATCCCGTTGTGCTCGGAGCGACAGAGTCCCTGGGCCACAAGTCACTGGCTGCCTCTTCAGCCCCCCCTGCTTGGCGGTACAGTCGAAGAGCTTGCCCTGTGTGCCCAGTGGAGAGAGCTCTCAAGAGCGGAAAATACGGTGCAGCCTGCAAAATCTGCTGCAAAAATAAGTTTCGCATGTGCATAGCAATTCCAGGCTCTCTCTCTCTCTCTCTCTCTCTTCTCTCAAGTGATTGACATCGTGCTGCTGAAAGCCCAGCCGACGCAAGTGCCGACAAGAGTGTATCTTTCGGATCCTCTTTTCTGTGTGCCAAACACACCGACACACAGCCTGACAAGGAGAGAACCCCACATCCCCCGCCCAACATCTCGGGCCAGACCCGCACTACAGGGGGTCTTTGCGGAGGTGCCGAAAACGGTGCATTTTTGGTGTGTTTTATCCTACTGATTGATAGGTGAAAACATGCCGAGCATTGCCGAAAGACGTCTTCACGGCGAATACTGGGAGGGGGGGTGCGGTCGACTCTCCCCGCCCCCCTTTGCTTTTTCTACAAACCATTATTTCTGCTGCCATCACCCCCCCCCCCCCCCCGTTTGCCCCCAACCACGTGACACTCCCCAACATATAGCCTCGGTAGCCAGCATACAGAATGCCAACCAACACATCCTCCCGACATCGTGGGAACTGGTGGACCACGAATAGTTCAGTGGCGATGTGGGCAACCAGTGCCTGTATGCGGGTTGTGTGTTGGAGGGCCTTCCTCAGGATCAGGGAGGGGGGGTCGGTATTTCATATCCATCTCACCCCCCCCCCCCTCTCCAGGCCATGTTTTTTCTCTGCCGGGTTTGCCGGGTTTGGTGCACAAGTAACGCCTTACCTTTTTCTTTTATTTTTGTCGGAACGAACCCGCATCAAACACTGAAACAGAAACCCTCCCATACCCACCCCCTTCTTCGTCTCCGTGCCCATCTCTGAACACCTGATGCCTGGCTTTTTATCGACACATCAAAAAGCACCCCCTTTAGCCTCTCCCGGCTGCACGTGTGTCCTGTGTATGTATCCAACAACGAATGAAAAAAGAACCCCACGGGACAGAAAATGAAGGAAAGTTGCCACCCCGCCAGCCCCAGTAAGTATCGGAAAAATACCAAAAACGGCAAGTAATACCGCTTATGAAGAAAACACGCAAGGCCCCGCAAGAGTCACTTAATATCCCCGTCCCGGGGACCCCCGTCCGGCAAAAGTCGTTTCAGTGGTCAGCATCAGGGGAGCAGCTGCTCTCCTGGCTGGCCTTGACAACTCTTTGCCTGCGTCTTGTCTCCTGAGGGCTCTTGCGGCGTGCCTGATCCTCTTGCGGCTTTGCGGCGTGCCTTCTGTTTCGTGTGTGCCGAAAAGGCGAAAGGGAATAAAAAAAAGCCACACGCCAGGTAGTGCCTTGCAGGTTACTTTGTGTGGTGCATAACTGCAGAACGCGTTCTCAGGCATGCTGGCATGTCGGCAGGCTCAGGCAGAATAAACGTAAACCCCTTGCGGTAGAATGGGAGAGCTGATGGCATGGGCCACACTGACATTGACTGTGCCCGATCATCCAATCATGCCTGTTGTCGTGCACCACCCATGTTGCAGGGAAGTGCACGTCAGCACCCAATCGCAGGGCCCCTCAACAGCTGCACTTCACTGGAACCCTCAACACGGATCTGTGTAATGATGTTCTGCGGGGTGTGAAGTCCTGCATGACCTCAGTGAACAAGCTGCTGGATCTAACAGAACAGCCATCGGTCAATACTTCATCCTTTCTTTATCCTGCGCTGAAATAAACTTAATTTTTTCTGTAGAAGTAAAGCCGCTCTCGAAACAGCGGATCATTCTGCGGTGAGTCCATCGGTTCCTGTTCCTGTTCTGCTGAAGTGCTGTGGGCGGTGTGCCATTGCTTTCATTCCTTTTGCTTCTGGCAGCAACCACGAGCCGCAGCCACTCGGCAGCAAAGCGCAGCGTAGGAAGAAAGGAACCGAGAGGCGCTCTGTGGCAGGGGGAGGCCGGCCAGCTCCCCGAATGCTCCTGATGTGCGGTGGGTGTGAACAGAGTTGTCTTCGAGAAAAGAACAAAAAGTGAAACATATAGCCGGCAGCGCCTAACGGTGGGAACCCCCGAGCCGCCTTGCCTTCCGGTGCCAAGTGTGCTCAACAGCACACCCCGCCCCTCGGCAGGCGAACGCTCGCTTGATCACCGGGTTTTGGCGCAAATAAAGCCTCGACATTCCTGTTTTGTGTGGTTTTGTTTGTTGGTTTCTTCACATTCAGTCTTTTCAGATACAAGATACGCCTGCCCCAGAGAGAGGCGGGGCCGGAGTCAGGAGCAGAAGGGCTGGCGACCGATTTGACATTCGCCAGGACGGCAGGCCACAGCCTGCACTGCCGCGGTACCCAACGCAACCCAAACCTGGGCGCACAGGTCTGTGCCCCTGGTGGCAGGGTGGTAGAGTGTTGGCGAGCTTTTCTCCTTTGATTTTAATCTGCATTGCTTGTGGCGGTCCGAATCCTAAATCCTTTATTGCACCACCGCTTGCAAGCCGGGCGACCCGCTTCCTGATCACGATTCCACAAAGCCATGCTTCTCGGTGTACTACTACATAGGGGTATTCCTTGAGCCCCCACCCAAAAAAAAAACCTAATCCGGTCCGACTCTGCACATCCTCACACGCAGCGGCGTGTGAGATATTTGCCGTGCGTAATTTCACCAGCGTAATCACACCAGGCACAGGACAGGCCCGCCTGTCTTTCTGGGCCTGACACGCTGCGTCTAGGTGCCATCGTTGCCGCGCGGTTCTCTGCTATGTGGCGAGGCACACACACACATTTTATTTCCCGTTGGATGACCACACCCACCACGCCCCCCCCCTTTCGTGGGGGCCAACCACACACAAACACACACGGTATCCTGCGTCGGCTTTGGCTATCCACCCTTCTCGCTATTTCCTCTTCCTTGCCGGGCCAGTTGTGGGATGGCCCAGAGTTTCCGTTTCCCTTATTAGCCGCAGTGCCATCAGAGAACACTGATACGCCACACAGAAGCAATAAAAAGACGCCCGCGCGGTTTTCAGCATACATTCCTCGCTTGATGCGTCGCGGCACCTCAACATCTCAGCGCTGTTCCGTAGAACGGTGGTGTGCCACGTTGCTCTCAGGCCAAGGACTCCCTGTCGCAGTCCCCTGAGCAGCGTGTCCGGGGTTGAGGAGAAGCCTGCCGAGGGTGTTTGAATGGTTTGTTCTGGAGTGTACGGAATAGAGCTTCGGTGCAGTGGCACGGGATTCTTCTGGATGGGAAGGCGGAGGGGGGGGGGTGGTCCCCCCACTCAAGCCGCTCGAACGAACAGAAGAAAGGGTCAACCGAGGCACCGAGTGTTCCCCTCCTCCAATCACCGACCGTCCTCCCACCCTACCGGGTCTCGCAGTTTAAATGAACAGCAGTGCACTTCACTTTCAGAATCGAGAGGCCGGTGTACTATCCATCCGGTGCCTGAATCCCTTAGACATGCCGCAGCTTTTTTTATGCCTCCTCTTCGGCAGGTCGACGAAGCGCAGCAGCTTGTGGCTTAGCTTGGCGCTCTTTCTCGCTTTCTTTTCTCGACCCCCCGACGCCCCCACCAAAGAAGATTCGGTCTGCAGAAATGGAAAAATACAAAAACCTCTGGGGGGGCCTGTGTGTGTAGGCGTCACGTCCTTCCCTTCAGGGTGCCTGATGAGGTTTCTTGCTATTTTTCCGCAAACTGTTTTCTGTCGAACCACCAGACGAGGAGGGGTATGGGCGTTGTGTGTGCTTCCTGCTCTCTTTGTGACTCTTTGTGTCCAACCAAGGCGGGGGCACTGCTACGTTCTGGCGGCAGGAATCGCTTGTTGCAGTTGTTGCCCCACCCCACCGAGTGCTGGTGCCTTGTTACCTGAACCCCTTCAAGCCTTCTTCGAATCAGGGAACCCCCGAAAGAAGACTGGAGCCCTCCCAAGTCACCTGTGCCTTGGGGCTTGGAACCAACGGCGGTGCGCCTGTCACAGGCTAGCGGCACTTCGCCAGGCGCTGTCCGAATGCGCATCGCCACCCCGCCAAACCCACAGCCACCCCCAGACCCAGCCCCTCGGATGACGAGGTTGTACGTCAAAAAGATGGAGGCTTGCTTGACGGCATGACCTTCTCAACTCAACAACAATGCTGATAATGCTGATACACCACAGCCCCCAACCCCCGCCACACACACCCACGTGTGTGCAGGACGACACCCCCTGCTACGCCCTCTCTCTCCCTCTCTCTCTCATGTCACAAACACCCAACAAATTGACCCAACAAGTTTGTGGGGGGTTGTCGAATCACTCCACCACAACCCAAGGATGGGTCTTTTTTTTTCCAACCCTATTGCATTGCCCCCACGCCCCGCCCAGGCCTTGCCCCTGGAGGGGCGCCGAGCGCCTCTGTCCGGGTCTCGGTTCCTTCAGTTTGAGTGACGGCGGTCGACTCTGTATGGCTTCCCGATATTTTATCTCCAGGCGCAGCGCCTTTTGCTGCGCCCCGCCCCCGCCGACCCCCTCTTGTATTGGTTGCATTTTTTTCTATTTTTGTTCTGCCCAAAAAAACTAATGTGTAAAACACACCTCACAAGGTTAGTGCGCTTGGTTTGGCATTAAAAAAAAATGCCAATTTCGGAACCCCAACCGGAGACACAAGTGGGTTTGCGCAACGAAAAGAGGGGCCCTGCATCCGGCGGAGTGAATGCATCAGTGCAGTGCAGCACCGCAGATGATGCCGCGACGCCACGAAGATTGGGTTGTAGCTTTGACTGCCCCCGTTGGGGATGACAGTGCACAGAGGTGGGAAGAGGGGAGCACAGAGGTGGCACACAGCAGTCAGCCCTCCGTGTTTCTCAAACGCCCTGCGTAGTTTCGCCAAGGGGGGGGTGGTGTGGTGTTCCTGACACCCGACACTGACAAGCAACAAGCAAAGAGAGAGTGATTATTCCACTCCTCAACGTCGTGCATCCGATGCATCGGATGCACGACGTTGCAAACCCAGCCACCCTGCTGTGGCAGGGCAGTGCGGTTCTTCATTCAGCACATGGCTCAGGGCGGGAGGGTGGGTGGGTGGGTGGGTTTGGAAAGGCTGGGCACAGCGCCAGCTGACGTGTTACAACTCAACAACCCTCGTATTGTTTCCTGATTCCTTTCTTATTTTGAAGCACACTGAGCGGGAAAGAGGCATGCCGACCGAGCTGCCCGCCCCCCAGACACTGTTGTCAAGAATTCTAAAGAGCAGTTGTCAGATCAGAGACGGGGGGGGTTGGGGAGCTCGGAAGGTGGCAGTCGCTTTGCCGGGAGTGGGGTGGATCAACGCAAACGCCGCCAAACAGACCATCAACGCGTTCATGTGACTCCCACACCATCTCGCAGCTTGTTTGGTATTCTTGGGGGTGGGGGGGTGGGTGTGGCTGCAACATGCCAACAAGAGAAGCTAAGTCGAAAAGGGGGGCGTGTCATACGGCATCCTGGGTGCTTTCGCACCCCTTTACGTCTTTTCTGTGGCGAAGTGTGTCAGTCTGCCACGCAAGTTGTGATGAACACACTTGTGTGAGCGGAACAAATCACACACAGAGCTACAGCCGTGTTGTGAAAACAGCCCGATGGGTGTCCGTTGGAGGCGATTTTTTCCGCCCGAAAACATCAATGCAAAAAGCAGAAAGGCGGTGCAGCAGAGCGGCTGGAGCCGGAAGGTATTGGCCGCTTCCCAAGAAGTGCCTGCCAGAGGCGGGTGAATTCGGGTGGTGGGGTGATGGTTCCGGTTCAAATCGGCCATCATCACACATCCTCCGCCCTCGAATCCCAGCCGCAGCAGTCACGGGGCCTTTGTAGAGCCGCATCTCCAGAAAGTGTCCATCTCGGGTCACAGTAGAATAACAGGGGCTTTGTCCCCTGCCCACACTCCACCCCCCCCTGCGAAACGGTGTGTGCACTCCCCTAAAGGTGCACCAGCCAACCAGCCATTTCATTCTGTGAATACGTAGTCATCCCCTAGGTCACACCCTTGTTGAAGGGGCCTTCGCCCCTGTGTCAAAAGCTGTGTCAGATGTTTTGACGCCCTAAGCTGTGTGGGGGAGAAACTCTCGCGCAAAAAGAATGTGTTTCTGCCACGTCAGACGCGAAGCAGCCTTCATCAGGCCCCACCACGCAGGACCTGCCCCACCGCCAGGTGTCCCCGAGCGGTTGACTGCTTTGGGTTTTGGGCTGCGCGGTTCCGGGCCCACTCCATCCCGTTGTGCTCGGAGCGACAGAGTCCCTGGGCCACAAGTCACTGGCTGCCTCTTCAGCCCCCCCTGCTTGGCGGTACAGTCGAAGAGCTTGCCCTGTGTGCCCAGTGGAGAGAGCTCTCAAGAGCGGAAAATACGGTGCAGCCTGCAAAATCTGCTGCAAAAATAAGTTTCGCATGTGCATAGCAATTCCAGGCTCTCTCTCTCTCTCTCTCTCTCTTCTCTCAAGTGATTGACATCGTGCTGCTGAAAGCCCAGCCGACGCAAGTGCCGACAAGAGTGTATCTTTCGGATCCTCTTTTCTGTGTGCCAAACACACCGACACACAGCCTGACAAGGAGAGAACCCCACATCCCCCGCCCAACATCTCGGGCCAGACCCGCACTACAGGGGGTCTTTGCGGAGGTGCCGAAAACGGTGCATTTTTGGTGTGTTTTATCCTACTGATTGATAGGTGAAAACATGCCGAGCATTGCCGAAAGACGTCTTCACGGCGAATACTGGGAGGGGGGGTGCGGTCGACTCTCCCCGCCCCCCTTTGCTTTTTCTACAAACCATTATTTCTGCTGCCATCACCCCCCCCCCCCCCCGTTTGCCCCCAACCACGTGACACTCCCCAACATATAGCCTCGGTAGCCAGCATACAGAATGCCAACCAACACATCCTCCCGACATCGTGGGAACTGGTGGACCACGAATAGTTCAGTGGCGATGTGGGCAACCAGTGCCTGTATGCGGGTTGTGTGTTGGAGGGCCTTCCTCAGGATCAGGGAGGGGGGGTCGGTATTTCATATCCATCTCACCCCCCCCCCCCTCTCCAGGCCATGTTTTTTCTCTGCCGGGTTTGCCGGGTTTGGTGCACAAGTAACGCCTTACCTTTTTCTTTTATTTTTGTCGGAACGAACCCGCATCAAACACTGAAACAGAAACCCTCCCATACCCACCCCCTTCTTCGTCTCCGTGCCCATCTCTGAACACCTGATGCCTGGCTTTTTATCGACACATCAAAAAGCACCCCCTTTAGCCTCTCCCGGCTGCACGTGTGTCCTGTGTATGTATCCAACAACGAATGAAAAAAGAACCCCACGGGACAGAAAATGAAGGAAAGTTGCCACCCCGCCAGCCCCAGTAAGTATCGGAAAAATACCAAAAACGGCAAGTAATACCGCTTATGAAGAAAACACGCAAGGCCCCGCAAGAGTCACTTAATATCCCCGTCCCGGGGACCCCCGTCCGGCAAAAGTCGTTTCAGTGGTCAGCATCAGGGGAGCAGCTGCTCTCCTGGCTGGCCTTGACAACTCTTTGCCTGCGTCTTGTCTCCTGAGGGCTCTTGCGGCGTGCCTGATCCTCTTGCGGCTTTGCGGCGTGCCTTCTGTTTCGTGTGTGCCGAAAAGGCGAAAGGGAATAAAAAAAAGCCACACGCCAGGTAGTGCCTTGCAGGTTACTTTGTGTGGTGCATAACTGCAGAACGCGTTCTCAGGCATGCTGGCATGTCGGCAGGCTCAGGCAGAATAAACGTAAACCCCTTGCGGTAGAATGGGAGAGCTGATGGCATGGGCCACACTGACATTGACTGTGCCCGATCATCCAATCATGCCTGTTGTCGTGCACCACCCATGTTGCAGGGAAGTGCACGTCAGCACCCAATCGCAGGGCCCCTCAACAGCTGCACTTCACTGGAACCCTCAACACGGATCTGTGTAATGATGTTCTGCGGGGTGTGAAGTCCTGCATGACCTCAGTGAACAAGCTGCTGGATCTAACAGAACAGCCATCGGTCAATACTTCATCCTTTCTTTATCCTGCGCTGAAATAAACTTAATTTTTTCTGTAGAAGTAAAGCCGCTCTCGAAACAGCGGATCATTCTGCGGTGAGTCCATCGGTTCCTGTTCCTGTTCCTGTTCTGCTGAAGTGCTGTGGGCGGTGTGCCATTGCTTTCATTCCTTTTGCTTCTGGCAGCAACCACGAGCCGCAGCCACTCGGCAGCAAAGCGCAGCGTAGGAAGAAAGGAACCGAGAGGCGCTCTGTGGCAGGGGGAGGCCGGCCAGCTCCCCGAATGCTCCTGATGTGCGGTGGGTGTGAACAGAGTTGTCTTCGAGACCACCACAGGGTTCTGTTGGTGTGACTCGCGGCATGCATGTTGTATCACACCCCCTTCGCTTGTCAATGCAGGACGAGAGCTGTGTCCGTGTGTCCTGCGGTGTGCCCCTTCGTGTGAGTGGAGATCGCATCCAGAGCAGACGAGGGTGCTCAGATGGCAGGGGATGCTTTCCACATTTCTGTAACAAGATTCACGTGTGAGTGTGTATTTCAAACCCCCGCCCCCGCACCCCTCCAATCGAGGCACCCCCTCCACCCCTTGCTCTTTGGCCACAGAACCCATCATTCTGTGGTCACTAATGGCTCTCTCCGGGCCGAAGTATTGTGACAGCGTCTTGAGCGGCGCACACGGTACGTGGTGGGGACAAAAATCCATCCGTGCACATTCCAAAAGGCAATCCTCTCCTCACACACCTTGCAAACCACCGTGCAAATTGCAAGGTGCCACCATCCCTGCGCAACCTCAGACTGCTGCAGCGAGATCTATTTTGCGCGCTTTGGGCCTCGGTTTGGGAAATTGGCGTGCTGGCCCTCGGAACAGCTATTTTCTTCCTTCTCTTGCCCTGCTTCCCCCCAGAGAGCAGATACGTTGTGTGGGCCATGGCAGAATGCATCAAAGGGATAGAGCGCCGAGCGCGCACCTTTTGCCATTCCCCAGTCGCTCCTGGCGTGCCGGGAAGAGAACTGGAGGGGGGGTTTTTCGTGGGCTCTGAAGAAGCCGGAACATCTCGCGAGGCGGGGTTGTTTTGCTCTTTCGCACCCTTTCCACACTGCTGGCCATCTCCCCCTGCATTCAGAACGCGCTCACGTGTAGAAGTGATTCAGGCCACCTTTCTGTCCTTCTTGTTCTCCTCTCCGCACCTGTCAAACAGGGCATGCCCCTTTTATTGCGCGGCGGAAGCGCGCAACACCCGAAGGTGAAGGGATGACAACCCCTGTGCATCCCCCATTATCATCATCACGTCGGGGTGTCGTCAGGGCTTCGCCCTGAATAAGCGCCAGAAGGGTGAGGGCCCTTCCTCTCACACAACTTCAGTGCCAAACAAAACTGCCACGTTTTTCTTGCACATCCAGATTCCACGAACGAAAGGCCCTCATCAGAGTTCAGACCGCTTCTTCCTCGAGATGTGTTTCTTTTGTCCTGCCTTTGCTTCCCCTCTCAGCGACCAGTGCCCGACCCCGACCCGGTCTTGTGTAAACTGCCGGGAAGGCTTGGGCACACGCCTATGAAAAGAACAGGAAGTGGGTTCGCGTAGAAATGCTATGATTGATTCAGTCGATGCCTTCTTCCTGGGCAGAGGTGTCTGAAAGTCGTGTGCCGTTGTTCTCCCCCGGCAGGCGATAGTGACATTCTTGCCGAGAAGCAGGTTTGGAATTGTATTTTTGAGTTGCCATGTCATCACATCCTACCCGCCGCCGCCGCCGCCCCGTATTTCCTTTTCAACAAAAAAATTGCCTTCAACGACACACGGATCGCGCGGGAAGGGGCTGAAGATGTTCGCCCTCTAAAAGAGCTAAACTCGACGGCTCCTTCGCTGTACTCCCACACAGCCAACGCCACTCTCTTCCCCACGCCCCCCCAGCCTCCTCCCCCCTGTCGTCTCAACCCACCACACGCTGGTTCCCCCATCTCATCTTTCTCCAGCCGCCAGCAGTTGCAGTCCGCATTTGTTATTCCCTCCTCCTCTGAAGCCCTTTCCCCCCCTCCCCCGTCTTGCTACTGAACACGCTACACCCCCTCGTGCCCGAGGGGGGGTCTCTTTCCGATACTGCATGCTGGACCTCCACTGAATACGAGGATGCCAGGGGAGGGTGGGGTGTGTGTGTGTGGCACACTGTGGTGTTCACGACCTGCATTTCAGGAGCGAAACGCCCGCTCCCGATGCCTTGTATGTGCTATTAGTAGCACGCGGAGGAGGGAGGGAGGGGTGTGCAGCCTTCAGGTGTGTGTAGGGAGTGTGAGCGGCCACCCAAGGAGTTGTCTCACTGGCGCCAGTTTTTGGCACACAGGGGAGGCAAACCTTGTTAGGTTTTCCACTTTCGTGATTTCGGTGTTTTCCTCCCCTCGCAACACACGCAGGCTTCTGCAGCCTTTCAGATCTGCTGAGAGCACGTCGGGGGGAGGGTGATGATATCGTCAGCTTCCTTTGATCCGTTTAGTTGGGCGGGGGCAGGGGGGGTGGTGTACAGTACAGCGGGGACTGAGCACACCGACCGCTCGAGCTCGACTTCTAGCTTATTCCGTTGCGCGTGATGGGCTGCATACTGACCTGATCCAGTAGGTGGGGCGATGTACCACGTGACCTAATGAGAGAGATGTTGGATCTTAGGCAGAGTTGACTGTTTCCCACACGAACGCCAGCAACGGAAAAACCTGGAGGCCGCGAACAGCACATTGATCGCGTTCAATCGTTTAAATCGTTCAAACCGACGATATCCGCCACTCGGGGAGGGTGGTGGTGGTGGGGGCATATCCTTTACACCTCTCGGTTCTCGTCCCGGTTCTCCTCTCTTAATCGAAAGCCGTTTATTCGCACAGGGGGGGTATTTTTTCAGCACACTTCGATGTGGGCGGAAAGTGTCGAGTGCTTGTTCGTGCCCTTGTGCTCCTCACTCACGACACCATCAGCAGGAATGTGAGTGTGGAAGCGTCAACACAAAAAGAAACCTAAGCAAAAAGTGCCGAACAAAGCGCAGAGACCTTTCCCTCGCTGCTTCGTTAGTTTCCGGCAATCTTCTTCACCTTGTCAAAAAGAGGAAACGCACGCAAAAAAAATGCCCTCGTCGGCACCCTGTTCGCGAAGGCCGACACACAGCTCCTTCTATCCTCCAAAACGTGCCAGGGCAAGCACCAGTAGTCCCCCCCCTCCTCCCCGCAGTTTTTCCCCCTGAAAATGCATCTTCGCCTTCCTGCTGATGAGGATGATTTTCCGTATATTTTTTTTCTTTTTTGAATTCGCGGCACTCATCCCCTTGCCTTTGCCGCGGCGGGATATGGTTTTTTTCCAGGCATGCCGGGCTTCCTGTCTCTCCGGCTGCTTCCTTGTTGGGCCTGAGCGGGCCTTGATTTGGTGTCCATTCCGGCAGGTGTACAGCAGTGTTTTCCCCCGGACTTCTTCCTGAAAATATCCCAAAAAAACAAACCCCTCATACCCCTTGCTACCCAAGGGGGTTGAGGCTGTACTGCTCAACAGGGAGTCTGCGCACCCAGGCTGTTGATGGATGCTGCTGTGCCCTCGTGGCAGGCATGCAGCAGATGATGGCACGAACGAAAAGGGTTATATTTAAGAACGTGTAGGCGAGTCAGGCGGATCAAGAATATGAACGAACTGAACTGGCGGAGTGGGGTCACGGAGGGGTGTAGGGGGGTCGGCAAGCAAAGCAGTAAAAGCGGAGCGAATCCGACAGCGCCCCACACAGGTCGGGGTGGGGGAGGACCTGGAGCAAGCCTCAGTCAATACTGACCCCCCCCAGCACCCCAATGTCTCCACGCTCTCCTGCCCTGCCCGAGTGTGTTTGGGGTGTGATGCTACTGTAGTGTGTCTGTGCTCCAACCACCCTTTCCTGCAGGTCTTTCCGAGGCACCCCCCTGCCTGCCTACTTACACAAGAGGGTAGAGGTTCAGAACAAAGCAAGATGGCAGGCGTTGTCCCGAACCTTATCATGAATGTAACGGTGAATCCGCCTCAAATCTCCATCATCGGTCCTGTAAAGGAGACGACGGTGCAGAAGCTGAACACCATCCTGCCGAACTGCTGCACGAGCGCCAGCGGGCAGCGCACGCGCATGGAGTTCGTGCGGAAGGATGTGCCGCCGCACTGGTACGCGGAGCTCCCGACTGCTTTTGCCAACGAGGAGATGGGGCAGTCGCAGATCTTCCTGTCTCTGATGGACGCACTCGAGGAGGAAGGCCAGTGGATCCTGAAGGGCACGAACGCGACCAACCACGACGACTCGAAGGTGACGTATAAGTTTTTCTTCATGAAGGACGAGGACGACGACTAGTCTGTTTTACCGAACAAGCAAAGCACACCGAGGCAACCGGAGGGGGTGTACAAGCTGCTCTGGCGGTGCTGCCCCGCCGCCCGGCACCTGCTCCTCTTTGCGTGCTCCCCTCTCCGACTCGAGCGAATCCGAAACTCCTCCATACCCACCACCCTTGTGAATCCATATGAAGCGAGGAGACACCGACCAGCCTGCCACGACCATCCGACTGTGTTCAAATCGCCTCTCTCTCTCCCTCCCTCTGGCACCGGCTCAACAGCCAGCTAAGCCAGAGGGATAAAACAGTGCCGTCAACCCCCCACCCCCCATCCCCCCCTCTCCGAAAGTGAAGAATGCGCTGAGCGTCAATTGCCAGGCACCCAGCCATCATCATGCCGCCACTCTTACACAGGCGGCACGAGGTTCTTTTCACGCACACCGCTCCCCCACATCCTTTTTCTCTATTTGGTTTATCTCCTCGAGTTCTCCCCATCCCCCCCCACCCCCACCACCCCATCCCGCGGACCGGGGGCTCGTGTTTTTCTTAGCTCTGGCTTGACGGCTTGCGTTGGCTGAAGCTTCAGGGGGAAGCAGCACGCCATGCTGTGGAGTCGTTGAGTGGCAGGGAGAGAGAGAGGTCTGTGCCAAAAAAAACTTAACGGCGGTGTCCCCAACCGCTGTGACACTGACCCTCTGACCCCAGGTATCACCTGGGGTGAGACAGTATGACCACATTCCGAGCTCCGCAGTGCATTTCACTGCGTGGACTCCCTCCTCCACACACACATGTCGCTTGCCAGGCGGAAACTGCGGTTTGCTCTCAACGGTTTGCAAAAACCGAGAGAGGGCACGCACCTTTCAGCCGCAGGCCCCAAGGCAAGATAAGTCACCCGCTCTGTCTTTTTTGGCCCTCGAGGGAGGAGAGGGGGGGAAAAAGGAAACGCCGAAGCAAAACAAAATAATGGGCACTTCCGGAAAACTTGTTTTTGCATTTTTTCCGGATGCGCTGCGGTGGATGGGGATGTTTGAGAGGTGGGGCATTCGGGCTGACGGTGGAGACAAGGAACAAACCGCGGGTGGGGGGTGGGGGGGGGGGGGGTTATTTTTTTGCGGGTTCTGGGGGGGGGGTGCCCGTGCATTCACCCCCTTCATCCGCCGTTTTCAGTTTTTTTGGTTTCCCAGCCCCCCCGAAACACGCCCCCCCTCTCCTTTGGTGTCCCTCCTTCCCACTTCCCCTCTCCCCCAGTCCCCCCGCACACAGGCCCCCTAGTGGTCGCTAAAAGACGCAGTCGTCCGCAAAAAAGAAATGAATCAGGAGGGAGCAGTGCGAGCCGTGGAGATGTGTTCTCTTTAGAGCTGTTGCCAATTCTCGCCCCAATGCTGCATGTCACCAACTGCCGCCACTTTTGGTGCCACTTCACGCAAGCAGGCGGCAGATTACCCTACGCCCGTCACACCACAGACACGTGCCACATTTCCTTTTTACAACAACACCACCATGCCACAACACCACATCTTCTTATTCCCACTCCACACACGCCCAGCAGGCCGTGGCAAGGTGTGGGGGTCCGTGCGTGGTTCTCTGCGCGAAGCGCCACACTTGCCGCACAACACTCTTATGGGATGGTAGGGGGCAGGGGTGCCGTGCCAGCAGGGCAGAAGGGGGTTTCCAGGATTCAAGTCAACTCGCTGAAGACGTACGGCGCAGGGGCAGGGGCGCGTGCCGTCCCACGGGCAGTGCCGCGCATGCCTAGCTCGCCCGAGCGCGGCAGGCAGGCGCTGCACAGACGCAAGCAGACCGCCTCGAAGGGCGTGGAGGAATTGGACAACATCGAGGATGTGCTGCCAGAAGCTTCCCGTGAGGAGGAGATCCAGGAGCTGTCCAACAAGGTGAGCGTGCTGAAGTCGCAGAAGAAGAATGCTCAGCGGAAGCTGGACGTGCTGAGGGGCGCGCACACGGAGCTGCTGGAGGAGCACCGTGACGTGCTGCAGGAGGTGGAAGTGCTGCGAGGCAACAACATAGGGCACGTGCCGCTGGATGACCACCTCGCCCTGCAGGAGAAGATGGAGAATTGCCAGGAAGATCTGGTGAAGAGCAAGCTCGACGTGGAGCGGGCGGCGGCAGCGCAGTTGTTGCACAAGACCAACTCGGAGCTGCGTGTCGCAGCACTGGCGAAGAAGCTGAAGAGCCAGCAGGAGCTCATGAATGAGCAGCTGCAGGACTCGGAGAAGCGCATCCGTTCCCTCGAGCTGGAGATAGCCCGGTGTGCTGTCCCGCAGATGTACAGCTCAAGCACGCAGACAGTGGTTCATTTCGATACTCTCTCGCAGGTGGCCTTCCTCGCTCGGGTTGAACACGGGGCACGCCACTCGCTGGAGTCAGCGCTGCTCCATGTGCTGTCACGGTGCTATGCCTTGGGGAGCAGCACGGCACAGCATCTGAGGTCGACCATGCTGCAGGTCAACGAGCGCTGCAGCAGCGAAGTTGCAGTTGTCAATGACTGTAACCTGCTGCTCCGTCACCAGATGGATGCTCTGCAGGCGAAAGTCAAGTCGCTGCAGGAGGCAGCCGCCGTGAACAGCCGTGAGGCAGCAGAGAGGTGGGAGGAGCTGACGGGCACCAAGGCACAGCTGATGGCAAGTGGCATTTCGTGTGACGAGCTGTCAGCGCAGGTTCTCGACCTTACCTCAAGGCTGACCCGCAGCCTGCAGAAGAGCCAAGCCCTCACCAAGATCCGGAAGGAGCTGCGCACCAGCGAGAGCGAGCGGACGCGCATCCACTCCGAGCATGAGCTGATGAAGGAGAAGCAGACCGTGACTGCTGAACTGCAGGAGCGGTTGAAGAAGGATCTTGAAGATATGACAGAGACCTGCAAGCAGCGCAGCGCCCTGATCCTGTCGCTGGAGACGCAGGTGGAGGAACTGAGGAAGGTGTCAAAGACGAAATCGCTCGAGCTGGCCCTTGTCCGTGATTTAAAGGCACAGCAGCACCACGTCACTGAGGAAACGCAGGTGCGGCTCACCCTTATGCACGACACGGTCGATAGCTTCATCAGCATCGTGCGGTCCGAGCGGCAGAGTCGGGTGCAGCAGTTCGAGACAAACTGCAGAGACGAGGAGCAGACAGAGCTGATGCAGCTGGTGCAGGGGCAGCGGGAGCAGCTTGCAATGTTCAACGACAGGATCGAGAAGATGCATACAGAGCACATGTCCGCTGTCCTCCGCCTCGAGTGCAGGTCGGAGCGCCCGCAGACACACTCCCTCGCCTCACCACCAGACAACGGGATTGTGCAGGACAGCGCTCGCTACGCACCGCAGACAGCAAATCGTGCTTCGATAAACGACAGCTTCCGTTCTCAGGAAGGGACGCCTCTCGAACTGCCGGACCCTGGCAAGTCTGTGTCTGCAGCTGCCTCCCCTGTGACCCCGTCCGCCTCGCCTGAGGGGGCACTCCTCTCCGACGAGTCCGACCGCGTGGCCCACCCGACGCCGACCCTCAGCAGCCGCCCACTCATGCTGACCGTGCAGAACCTTACCGAGCTCGCCCGCGAGACTGGCGAAAAGGAGGACCCCTGCAAGAAGCTGTATCCCGCTTGTGCGACTGCGCCCAAGACCAAGGCCAGCGGGCCTTCACCGTGCATGCTGCCTGAGGTCCCCCGCACGGAGACATCCGCCGTGTCCGCGCGGGATGCAGGAACAGGCGCAGCAGCCCCGGTTGCCGAGGACTCAGGCATGCTGGACGAGGGAACGGAGGACAGTATCAACGATACCTCGCTGTTGGCGCTGCTGCAGCCTTGCCCTGCTTCTGGGGAATCAGCCGACTCGGAGCTACCTGATCCTCTCCCTCTCGGCACTGCAGAGGACGAGCCGGTTGGGGTTCGGGGGACAGTACTGCGGAACGCTCTCTCGAACCAAGCACGCCTGCAGTCGTATCGCGGCAGTGAGGACAGACAGAGCTCCGACTCAGATACAGTCCGCGCCGCCCACCACACGCCGCGCGAAGCACTGCCCAACCAAGCACGCCTGCCGTCAGACTGCGCGAGCCAGGACAGGCAGAGCTCTGGACCAGCACGTGAAGCGAACCAAACGCGTCTGCAGTCATATTGCAGCAGTAAGTGGCAGGGCTCCGACTCAGGTGCACTGCCTCCCGAGGTACTGCCCCATCAAGCACGGCAGTCGCATCGCACCAGTGAAGGCAGGCAGAACACCGGGTCAGATGCACTTCCGACGCACACCTTCTATCCGCCCTCCTATCAGGCACGCCGTCAGTCATATCGCGGCAGTGAGGACAGACCGAGCTCTGATCAGAGCTCCGAATCAGCACGCGAAGCACCACCTAACCAGACACGCTTGCAGTCATGTCGCGCCAGTGAGGACAAGAGCTCCGACTCGGAGGCGCTGCCACATGCCCTGCCGTCAGACACTGGAGAAGACAGGCAGAACACTGAATCAGATACGCCACGCGAGGCAGACCAAGCACACCTGCAGTCGCATCGCATCAGTGAGGACATGCAAAGCTTCGGGTCAGATGCGCTGCAACGCGAGACGTTGCCCAACCAAGACTGCGCGAGCCAGGACAGGCAGAGCTCTGAATCAGCACGCGAAGCGAAGCCAATGCGCCTGGAGTCACATCGCAGCAGTCAGTGGCAGGGCTCCGACTCAGGTGCGCTGCTACGCGAGGGACTCCCGGACGAAGGGCGCCGGCAGTCGTCACATCGCATCACTGAAGGCAGGCAGAGCACCGGGTCAGACTGCGCGAGCCAGGACAGGCAGAGCTCTGAACCAGCACGCGAAGCGAAGCCAATGCGCCTGGAGTCACATCGCAGCAGTCAGTGGCAGGGCTCCGACTCAGGTGCGCTGCTCCGCGAGGGACTCCCAGACGAAGGGCGCCGGCAGTCGTCACATCGCATCACTGAAGGCAGGCAGAGCACCGGGTCAGACTGCGCGAGCCAGGACAGGCAGAGCTCCGGATCAGCACGCGAAACATCACCGAACCAGACAGAGTCATATCGCGCCAGTGAGGACAGGCAGAGCTCCGACTCGGCGCTGCCACACGAGGCACTGCCCAACCAAGCACGCCTGCCGTCAGACTGCGCGAACCAGGAGGACAGGCAGAACACCGAATCAGATACACCACGCGAGGCACTGCCAGACCAAGCACCCCTGCAGTCGCATCGCATCAGTGAGGCAGATGCGCTGACACGCGAGGCACATCCGAAAGCACACCTTCAGTCATCTCCACTGCCCAGCCAAGACTGCGCCAGCCAGGGCAGGCAGAGCTCCGAGTCAGAGACGCTGTGTGATCTGGTTTTCGCCACCGACAACCGCACGGACGACGTGCCCGAAGAGATCCAGCTCGAAGATGCGGAGGAAGATGAGGACATGGATGACATCCACTTCAGCCTGCCATCCGACAAGGACCCGGACAGCGCGGGCAGCACCCCCCGCACAGTGCAGCACATGCCTTCCGCCGTGCACCCGTCGCCTGCTCTGGGGACGCTCCCTCTGCCCCAGGCAATCGGGGTCACTTTCTAGTCACTTCGCTCGTCGAGAGTCTGGGGACAGGCACTCTCTTCCGAGAGGCACTGAGGAGAAGGACTCCACCACCACCCCCCCTCCCCTCCCCCCTCCTTGCTGTGCTTCACTTGTTGCCTGCTGCAGGCCAACGCGCATCCCCCCTCCACCCCGCACACTCAGTACCAAAGCCCATGCGACAATGATGTCCCTGCGGCACGCGCGGTGGTCCTGCAGGGCGGGCATTGTGAGGCGTTGTGCCTCAGGCCAGGCGGGGGCCGGTGCAGCGGTGGTGCCAAAGCCCGCAACCTTCGCCCAGCACCTCGATGCTTACAAGCGCCTGATCCGGTACGACAAGAGTATCGGGACGTGGCTCCTCCTCCTCCCCTGCTACTGGGGGCACGCCTTGGGGCACGGCACGCTGCTTGCCGCAGAGAGGGGGCTGGTGCTCGGGAGCGATGCAGTTCTCGCACAGGCTGCTGTGTCCGGCCCCCTGCCCCTTCTGCCCGTGGATGTGTTGGCCCTGTTCGCAGCAGGCGCCTTCGTGATGCGCAGCGCAGGCTGCATCATCAACGACATCTGGGACCGGGACTTCGACGGCAAGGTGGAGCGCACCAAGACACGCCCCATCGCCTCGGGGGAGGTGTCCGTCGGGCGCGCATCAGGGTACCTCGTTGCGAATGTGGCAGTGGGGGGCGCCGTGCTGCTGTCGCTGCATCCCTCGTGTGTCGGCATCGGCATCCTGTCGCTGCCATGCGTTTTCAGCTATCCCCTGTTTAAGCGCTTCACGCACTTGCCGCAGCTGTTTCTGGGGCTCACCTTCAACTGGGGGGTGATGGTGGGGTACGCGTCGGTCTGCCATACTGTGTCGTGGCACGTCGTGGGCCCGATGTATGCCGCCGGCATCTGCTGGACGATGATGTACGACACGGTGTACGCGCACCAAGACAAGGAGGACGACATCAAGATTGGGGTGAAGTCTTCTGCCATCCTCTTCGGCGAATCGAAGGATGTTCTGCACGCCTTCGGTGCGGCCACAACATTCCTTCTGATAGTCAGCGCCACTTCTGCGGGGTGCCTTAACGCGCCCGTCTTCTTCGTCGGGGCTGTTTCCTCCGGTGCATTCCTGCACCGTGCCCTGAGCATCACGGACCTCAACAACCCTGCGCACTGTGGCAGGTTTTTCCTGGCCAACAAGCACTACGGTCTGATGATCTGTGCTTCACTGTGTCTTGCCATTGCTTCGAACCTCGTGGGATGGCCACGGACGGCTGAGACCGAAGCAACCGAAGAAACGAAACGTGAGGTTGCCTGGCTGGGAAATGTGCACACCCTCCAGAACGCCGATCTGGTCCGCGGCGTCCTCACAGGGCACATCCCCGTGGGCGAGGGCCTGCAGCGGGTGGCCTGGTGGTGATGTTGTGTAGTCAGTGGGTTTCGAATGTGGGTAACGAATAAGTCGGTTATCCGGTGACGGAACTCTCCACCTCTGAGCAAGACCAGCCACGGAACCCTCCTTTGTTCTTCGAACACGGGGGTGCAAGGGGGCGAGACTCCCTCTGATATTCGCCGTTGCCGAGAGAGCAAGCCAGCGACCTCCTGTCCCTGCACCCTTCCCCTTGTGTGCTCGTCTGATAGCAACAGAACACCACAACACCACGCACCCTGCCAGGTCACACACAATCATGGGGCGCAACGCCAATGTGCCGAAGCACATCGCTTCGGGTCCTGGTGAGCGGATTGAGACAACTGTGTTGAAAAGGAGAAAGAAGATCGAGCGGGTATGAATGTTCCAGCCAAGTGAATGAATCGCACCCATTCCTTTTGCAGGTTCACGCCGACAAGGTCAGGAAGGGTCTCGACCAGCAGCGGGCAGCAGGGAAGAAGCGTGAACTGCGGAAACAAGTATGTGGTGGAACAGGGAATGTGGTGCGTCGAGCCCCGGATCACCTTTGTGCAGCTTGGGTCAGTGAAGTCACAGGCGATGACCTACCGTGCGGGTCTTCTGCACGTCGTCTTCGGGCACCTTCAGGCGACGCCACATCACCACCCGACGTGTGCAGGTTTTCCGGAACGCTCGTGACTTCATCAACAACTTCAAGCGTCGTGAGGCCAACAAGAAGGACCTGGCACGGAGGCACCGTCAGCAGGTGCGGACACCCATGGCGGTGCCGAAGACCTACGAGGGGTCCCTGGCATTCGTGATCCGCGTGAAGGGGTATGCCTGACTCACTGCACTGCACTGCCGCCACCTCATGCCACCACAGCGACGACATCCCGGAGGTGTCCCGCCGTCTGCTGAAGATGTGGCGCCTCCACAAGATGTACGAGGGTGTCTTCCTGACGGTCAACGAGGCGAGCCTGAAGCAGCTGCACATGCTGAAGGACTACGTGAAGTGGGGCTACCCCACCCCGGAGCAGGTGGGCGTGCTGCTGCGCACGCGTGGGTACACCACCAACGACAGCGGGATGCGCATCCCCTTGGGCGGCAACATGGTGATTGAGAAGCAGCTGGGGGCACAGGGCATCCTGTGTCTGGAGGACATGGAGCACGCCATCTCCAACCACACCGAGCAGTTCCAGGCCGTGGTCGACTTCCTGGCACCCTTCCGTCTGGAGCCTCCGGAGAAGGACGACGCAGTGGTCACCCGCCGCAAGCGCGAGAGGAACACCACCGCTGGCGACAACACCTTCGCCTCCTACCTGCTCACCGTCATGCCCGAGCTGCCTTCTGCCAAGAAGACCACAGGCAAGAAGCGCGCTGCGCCTGCAGAGCCCGTGGCTGAGGCGCCGAAGGAGGTGGAGAAGGAGGAGCCTGTGGAGAAGAAGCCTGCAGCGAAGAAGCGCCGAACGGTGAAAAAGCTCTGATTTGCCTTCGGCGAAGCTGTTGGTAGGGATTCTGAGGGTCTCTCAATGCTCACTGGCACTTTTTGCTCGTGGCTTTGTTTGGTGCATAACTTTGCTGGGCATACACTTCAACATGGCAGGAATGGTCTTAGTCAGTGCAATTCTGTCACCAAGGGTGTTGGCCTTGTATAGTTATCGGTGGCGCCGTGCAAGTTTTGTTGGTTCATCCCTTTGATGCCCTTATATTTCTGTCAGTTTTTTGCCGTGAGAAACGAACGGCCTGTGGGGGGCGGGAAGGGGGAAGAAGGGATTCCGCAACCGCCCCCACAACCCCCTACGAAACGAAAAATGGGAAGGTGTGCAAGGAAAAATACCCCCCGTAGCACATGCCCATCTCTCTCGGCGACAACCTCAGCCTTTTGGTCGCTGACACACGAGCTGATGCAGCCAACGGTGATGCGCCAAAGTTCGTCTGCCTCACAAGACAATGTGCCACGCGTCTGTTCGCGCTGCACTCAGGCTGCCGTCGATGGACGGAACACATTCCCGGCAACAAGCCGATCCCCTCCCCCCGCACCGAGCGCTCAGGCGTACGGTCCTATCCTCGTCACACTCATCCATGAAGGCGCGCTAGCCCCTGTCTCGCCCCATTGCCTTGTTACGTCAACACATCACTCCCGGGACTGGGATTCATTGTTCGAAAAAGGGAAAAAGCCACAGATCAACCCCACAGCAGCGTCGTGCCTCACCCCCTCCACCATGATTTCAAGCACTGTTGCTCCTCTGGCCGTATTTTTGACTCCAAGGTGACAATCACCTGTGTTTTGCGTAGTGGCAGCAGTGCCTGTGATGTGCCCTCGACACACACCAGCCTGCCCAGGTACACACCCCCCCGTCATGCGACATCGCGCCCACACTGTGCCTTGCTGCGACGCCTGTGGCGAGGCCATCGCGGGGCTCGGGAGGTACTGCAGCGGATGTGGCGGTGCTGTCAGCACGGAGCTGCACTGCAAGTATGCGAAGCACCTGCAGCTGCTGCACCGCCTCGGGGTGCAGACGCTAGCGTCCCCAGCAGCAGATCACCATGGGCCATCTGAAAACGCCCAGCTCTCCGCGCCACCCACACAAGTCAACGCGCAGCAGTACGAAGGCGAGAGGGGTGTGTTCCTGCCGCGCGAAGTGCCCAAAAAGTCTGACGTGCCGAGGGTTGAGAGACCCCGCCCCCCTGCGCACCGCCCCCCTCCGCCGTACAAGCCGTCGGAGGGTCCGATGCTCTGCAGCACGCCCCTCAAGTCAACGCAGTTTGCCACGTCAGACCTGCTCGAGGATCTCTGCAAGCCCAACAAGGTGCGTTTCAAGTCCCTCGGGGGCGCAGAATTCACAGACCCCCAGACTGGGAGGAACGTGCGTCTGCAGGGGAAGGCGTCTGAGAAGCGCATCAAACTCACGGCGGACGGCCCCAAGGTGACGGAGGTGCTTCTGAGGTTGAACTTTCACTTCCAGCCTCCGGCAATCTCGACTCCCTCCCGGTTGTACTTCCGCCTCCCTTATGAGGAGGAGGAGCGGGCTGTGGTGGTGGCCAAACTCTTCTCTCTCGCAGCGTCGTGCGGTGTGGCGCACAACATTCCCCCGCCGCCCGCACACCGAGAAGCGCTGCAGCCGGCAGGGGCCAAACAGTGGCTGGTTCCACGTTGGCGTGTGTTGGTGCCCAAGGAGAAGCTGGAGGGGATTGTAAAACGCCTCCATGACGACTCCTTCACTCACCAGCAGAAGGAGACTGAGGAGCTCGCTCGCAAGTATGCTACGTCGCCCCCCAAGAGCAAGCAGGGGCTGAAGCTGCAGGACATCAACGAGAGGCTGTACTACACACAGGTGGCAAATAAGCAGGCTCAGAAAGAGAAAATCGATTCAGAGCTTGCAGCGCTGCCGTTCAGTAAGACGACCCAGCTTGATACCGAAACCATTCAGGCTTCGACGGCGAGGCTATACAGCGAGTCGATTGAGCGCGACTCGGCTCGCCGTCAGGAACTGACGAGCAAGTACCTCCCGTCGCCCCCGAAGGTGCATTTGTCGTCACCCGAGGCGATGAAGGAGCAGGTGCACCGCCTCTATGACATGCCCAAAGAGAGGCAGGTGGTGATCAGACAGCAGCTGTACGACAGGTATCTCGCGCCAGGTGAGCTGAAGTCGAAGAAGCTCACCTGCAAAGAGATCGGAGAGTCTGTAGGGCGCTTGGCGCACAAGGCATGATGTGGGTCTCTTTTTTCAAAGAGACACCAACAAACAGTAGTCAGTTAGATGGCCCGTAAGTCTGCCCCCAACACCCAACTTGCCCGACACCCTTTTTCTTTCGCCTACCTCGCAGCTCACTTTTCTGCACAAGCGAAGCCCCATGCACTGTTTCTTCCCGTTGCAAGGTTGTCAATCTGTTTGCAGGTTTGCAGGGGCTGTTGTTCGGCACAGGCACCAACCATCATCCCACCCGCAGTGACACGTTGACTGCAAGATGCAGCGGGGATGGGGCAACTCGAATGTGCAGCAGATAAACAGCATGCCTGCACAGCCCGGCGCGCAGGGCAACATGAACTCTGCCTACCCTGGCCCGCAGCAGGGCTGCTGCTGCCCTGAGCAGCAGGGGGGGCAGCAAGGGTGCTGCGACCAGAGCGGAGGTGGTTGCTGTGGCGACAGCGGCCAGCAGCAGCAGCAATGCTGTGGTGGCGAGCAGGGCGGAGAGGACACCCTGACATCTTACATCCCCCTCATGCTGGCGGTGCTGCTGCTCATGTGCGCAGTGGCGGGCATCGGGGCCATCACTGGGACGTACGATCAGGACGATAACCTGGTTGAGCTCTTGGGGGGTGGCGATTCCGCCGAGCTCCAGATGCACCTCTACGACCACATCGAACCTGAGGACCGTGTCAAGGAGCTGATCAGTTACCATGCAGCAGCCCTCAACGTGCTGAAGAGGCAGCTTGCAACAGCACCGGCACCGACACCAGCACCTCCAACACCACTGCCTCCGACACCAGCGCCTCCGACACCAGCGCCTCCGACGCCAGCGCCTCCGACACCAGCACCTCCGACACCAGCACCTCTGACACCAGCGCCTCCGACACCAGCACCTCCGACAACGGCGCCTGCGACACCAGCGCCTCCGACGCCGGCACCTCCGACACCAGCACCGCCAACACTCGCGCCAACACCGGCCCCGGAGACGAACGCTCCGGACACGGCAGCACCGTGCCCTCCGCCTGTGGATTGCACATGCACCCCCACAGATAATGACACCACGGGTACCTCGGAGCGGGTTGCCGGTGTCCTTGCAGACGATGACAGAACCCCTCTCCCTGACAACTACGAGCTCACGTTCGACCACAAGTGTAACTACTCGAAGGATGTGCTGGGTTCCGGAGGGCGGATCTGCGAGAATTTCGATGCCTCGTTCATGATGTACTACATCGCACGGTATGGCCTGCTTCCCGAAATCTGTGAATCGCCGTCCTGCTTTCACAAACTCTTTGGACCAATTTCCTTCTTCCACACAGCGCCCAAACATTCCGTGTGCTGCTGTACTTTCTTGTGGCGCTCTCTGCCAGCATGTGGCTGTTTTACTACGTCTTCACACGCAACTGGGTGGCTGACGGTGCCCAGGCGGATCCCGTGCGGATCAAGGAGTTGAAGGTATGCCATTCAGATGCACTGCTGCAATGCCTGGCTTTCTACCCATTCCATTTTCTACCCGCAGGCGATCATGAGCATCTGCCACGGCGCAGTGTCAGTGTGGGCCTTCTTCTTCATCGTGACAGAGCTGTACTTCTACATGAAGTTCAACGGCTTCTACCGTGGGCAGGGGGGACCGAAGTTGCAGAGATTCTGGAAGGACTTCGACAACGGCTTCCTCACCAGCGTGCTTCTGATTGCGCTTGTCATCTGCTGGCCTATCGTCGCGTCATTGCTCCACATCGTGACCTGGCCGATCTTTTGGGTGGTCGGGTCGATGTGCCAGCCCAACGCGGTCGGGCAAGTCTCCGGCATGGGTGGTGGTGGCACCGCCATGGGGGGTGCTCAGGGAGATGACTGCTGTTCCAGCTTCGTCCAGGACATGGCACAGATGCCAACTTCATCGATTTGGGAGTTCCTCAGCCGCAGTGATGACGACAGGCAGGTGACAGCCGTGAGCCAGTTTGGGGGGCAGCGAACCAATGTCAACGCCGTCAAGCCTGCCGTCAACCCACTCGACGAAGATGAGGAGATGCAGGGCCCTCCGAAGCAGGTGATGGGGGATGGGCACACTCTGCTGCCAACCGCTGGGGCAAACAACCGTGTCACTCCTGGAGCACACGGACAGAACCTGACAAACTCGCCTGCACCGTCGACGCTTCCTGGGGCAAACCTGAGGGAGGCCTCATCTGACGGGTTGGGCGCATTGTCGAAGCCCCAGCAGAATCCCACGGCACACTACCCATCACCTGCTGCACCCATCGGGACACAGGCTCTGCCTCCCAGGAAGACGCTGGACGACGAGTTTGGGGTGCATCCCACCATTTCGGACATCTCGCCGTCGGCACACAAGCCGCAGGGAGCCTTGAAGGCTGCTAAGGCGCTCGAATCTGAGTCTGAGTCTGAGGTCGAGGACAGGAGGGACGACGACAAGAAAGAGCACAAGGAGCACAAAGAGAAGAAGGAGAAGAAGGACAAGAAAGAGTCGGACGGAAGGGACAGTCGCCGCAGGCGCAGGTCGGAGAGCAAGGACGACAGCAAGGAGAAGAGCCGCAGGCGCAGGCGTGACTCCGATCGCGAGGAGACCGACGGGGAGAAGGACGACAAGAAAGAGAGGTATGGCGAGCACTTGCTGTCCTTGCATTGAATCTTCCCACGAACAGCCGGAGGAGGCGCCGCTCCGAGAGCCGAGGGGACGGAGACGACGGAGGGGACAAGAGCCGCCGCCGCCGCTCGAAGTCTCGCGAACACAAAGAACCGAAGGAACACAAGGAGCACAAGGAGAAGAAGGAGAAGAAAGAACACAAAGACAAGAAAGAAAAGAAAGACAAGAAGGACTGAACGGACTCCGGTCAGTCCAAAGCCATACCATGCCATGCCACGGGGTGTGTCAGGACACGTTGTGCGATGCTTCCCACACAGGGGGGCTCTGTGTCCTGACTGTGAACCCGCCTACCCTGCATACAAAACTTAGACCCCTCTAGCTATCCGCCACGCAAGGTGCGCCCCCACTTCCAGCCGCCCCCAAGAGCTCACCAAGGGGGTGAGTGTGATCAGTTTCCTTCGTCATTGGGGGGGGGGCCTTCACTCTGTGTCCAACCCGTGTCAGTGTGACACCGATTGTCGGGTGGCGCTCGCTTTTCTTTAGAGCGCAGGCCCAATCTTCCGTTCTCCCTTCCTCTGTGTTGTTGCTTGACAGGAAGCTCCTGAGGCAGTGTTCAACGTGCGAAGGAGATAACGGGACTTTCCGCCTGTCACAGTTAGTTAGACGTTCAGTAATCAGTTCCGTGTTTATATTTGTAGATGCTTACACACCCGTCCTTCGTGCGGTACCATGCAGAAGCGAAGACAATGCACATTGAACAAAGTGCAGAGGTTTCAGGGTTTCACCCCCCGCATGAATTGGAGCTCTCCAAGTGGAGCTCAGCCCATCTGTCTGACCCCTCATACCGTCACCCCTCACACTGTCACACGGCGACACGGGACAAATAAAGCGTCGGATGACAACTCTTTGGTGAGGAGGGTGAGCGAGGCACACTCAAGGATCACCTGAATCCCTGTGGCAGCGGAGACGGAGTGCCAACTTCACCACGAAGCAAAATGGGCGGAGGACAGACTGGGCGACAGTGTTGTCAAAATCCTGCGTGCTTCCAGACAAGAGCAAGCCCTTGTGATCCTTGGCGGTGGGCACTCAGATTCCTGAAAATCCTTGGCTGTGGGCATTCAGATTCCTGAAACTCCTGAGCTGTGGGCATTCAGATTCCTGAAACTCCTGAGCTGTGGGCATTCAGATTCCTGAAAATCCTTGACTGTGGGCATTCAGATTCCTGAAAATCCTTGACTGTGGGCATTCAGATTCCTGAAACTCCTGAGCTGTGGGCATTCAGATTCCTGAAACTCCTGAGCTGTGAGCATTCAGATTCCTGAAAATCCTTGGCTGTGGGCATTCAGATTCCTGAAAATCCTTGGCTGTGGGCATTCAGATTCCTGAAACTCCTGAGCTGTGGGCATTCAGATTCCTGAAACTCCTGAGCTGTGGGCATTCAGATTCCTGAAACTCCTGAGCTGTGGGCATTCAGATTCCTGAAAATCCTTGACTGTGGGCATTCAGATTCCTGAAACTCCTGAGCTGTGGGCATTCAGATTCCTGAAACTCCTGAGCTGTGAGCATTCAGATTCCTGAAAATCCTTGGCTGTGGGCATTCAGATTCCTGAAACTCCTGAGCTGTGGGCATTCAGATTCCTGAAAATCCTTGGCTGTGGGCATTCAGATTCCTGAAACTCCTGAGCTGTGGGCATTCAGATTCCTGAAACTCCTGAGCTGTGAGCATTCAGATTCCTGAAAATCCTTGGCTGTGGGCATTCAGATTCCTGAAACTCCTGAGCTGTGGGCATTCAGATTCCTGAAAATCCTTGGCTGTGGGCATTCAGATTCCTGAAACTCCTGAGCTGTGGGCATTCAGATTCCTGAAAATCCTTGGCTGTGGGCATTCAGATTCCTGAAACTCCTGAGCTGTGGGCATTCAGATTCCTGAAACTCCTGAGCTGTGGGCATTCAGATTCCTGAAACTCCTGAGCTGTGGGCATTCAGATTCCTGAAACTCCTGAGCTGTGGGCATTCAGATTCCTGAAAATCCTTGACTGTGGGCATTCAGATTCCTGAAACTCCTGAGCTGTGGGCATTCAGATTCCTGAAACTCCTGAGCTGTGAGCATTCAGATTCCTGAAAATCCTTGGCTGTGGGCATTCAGATTCCTGAAACTCCTGAGCTGTGGGCATTCAGATTCCTGAAAATCCTTGGCTGTGGGCATTCAGATTCCTGAAACTCCTGAGCTGTGGGCATTCAGATTCCTGAAACTCCTGAGCTGTGGGCATTCAGATTCCTGAAACTCCTGAGCTGTGGGCATTCAGATTCCTGAAAATCCTTGACTGTGGGCATTCAGATTCCTGAAACTCCTGAGCTGTGGGCATTCAGATTCCTGAAACTCCTGAGCTGTGAGCATTCAGATTCCTGAAAATCCTTGGCTGTGGGCATTCAGATTCCTGAAACTCCTGAGCTGTGGGCATTCAGATTCCTGAAAATCCTTGGCTGTGGGCATTCAGATTCCTGAAACTCCTGAGCTGTGGGCATTCAGATTCCTGAAAATCCTTGGCTGTGGGCATTCAGATTCCTGAAACTCCTGAGCTGTGGGCATTCAGATTCCTGAAACTCCTGAGCTGTGGGCATTCAGATTCCTGAAACTCCTGAGCTGTGGGCATTCAGATTCCTGAAACTCCTGAGCTGTGGGCATTCAGATTCCTGAAAATCCTTGACTGTGGGCATTCAGATTCCTGAAACTCCTGAGCTGTGGGCATTCAGATTCCTGAAACTCCTGAGCTGTGAGCATTCAGATTCCTGAAAATCCTTGGCTGTGGGCATTCAGATTCCTGAAACTCCTGAGCTGTGGGCATTCAGATTCCTGAAAATCCTTGGCTGTGGGCATTCAGATTCCTGAAACTCCTGAGCTGTGGGCATTCAGATTCCTGAAAATCCTTGGCTGTGGGCATTCAGATTCCTGAAACTCCTGAGCTGTGGGCATTCAGATTCCTGAAAATCCTTGACTGTGGGCATTCAGATTCCTGAAACTCCTGAGCTGTGGGCATTCAGATTCCTGAAACTCCTGAGCTGTGAGCATTCAGATTCCTGAAAATCCTTGGCTGTGGGCATTCAGATTCCTGAAACTCCTGAGCTGTGGGCATTCAGATTCCTGAAAATCCTTGGCTGTGGGCATTCAGATTCCTGAAACTCCTGAGCTGTGGGCATTCAGATTCCTGAAAATCCTTGGCTGTGGGCATTCAGATTCCTGAAACTCCTGAGCTGTGGGCATTCAGATTCCTGAAACTCCTGAGCTGTGGGCATTCAGATTCCTGAAACTCCTGAGCTGTGGGCATTCAGATTCCTGAAACTCCTGAGCTGTGGGCATTCAGATTCCTGAAAATCCTTGACTGTGGGCATTCAGATTCCTGAAACTCCTGAGCTGTGGGCATTCAGATTCCTGAAACTCCTGAGCTGTGAGCATTCAGATTCCTGAAAATCCTTGGCTGTGGGCATTCAGATTCCTGAAACTCCTGAGCTGTGGGCATTCAGATTCCTGAAAATCCTTGGCTGTGGGCATTCAGATTCCTGAAACTCCTGAGCTGTGGGCATTCAGATTCCTGAAACTCCTGAGCTGTGGGCATTCAGATTCCTGAAACTCCTGAGCTGTGGGCATTCAGATTCCTGAAAATCCTTGACTGTGGGCATTCAGATTCCTGAAACTCCTGAGCTGTGGGCATTCAGATTCCTGAAACTCCTGAGCTGTGAGCATTCAGATTCCTGAAAATCCTTGGCTGTGGGCATTCAGATTCCTGAAACTCCTGAGCTGTGGGCATTCAGATTCCTGAAAATCCTTGGCTGTGGGCATTCAGATTCCTGAAACTCCTGAGCTGTGGGCATTCAGATTCCTGAAACTCCTGAGCTGTGGGCATTCAGATTCCTGAAACTCCTGAGCTGTGGGCATTCAGATTCCTGAAAATCCTTGACTGTGGGCATTCAGATTCCTGAAACTCCTGAGCTGTGGGCATTCAGATTCCTGAAACTCCTGAGCTGTGAGCATTCAGATTCCTGAAAATCCTTGGCTGTGGGCATTCAGATTCCTGAAACTCCTGAGCTGTGGGCATTCAGATTCCTGAAAATCCTTGGCTGTGGGCATTCAGATTCCTGAAACTCCTGAGCTGTGGGCATTCAGATTCCTGAAAATCCTTGGCTGTGGGCATTCAGATTCCTGAAACTCCTGAGCTGTGGGCATTCAGATTCCTGAAACTCCTGAGCTGTGGGCATTCAGATTCCTGAAACTCCTGAGCTGTGGGCATTCAGATTCCTGAAACTCCTGAGCTGTGGGCATTCAGATTCCTGAAAATCCTTGACTGTGGGCATTCAGATTCCTGAAACTCCTGAGCTGTGGGCATTCAGATTCCTGAAACTCCTGAGCTGTGAGCATTCAGATTCCTGAAAATCCTTGGCTGTGGGCATTCAGATTCCTGAAACTCCTGAGCTGTGGGCATTCAGATTCCTGAAAATCCTTGGCTGTGGGCATTCAGATTCCTGAAACTCCTGAGCTGTGGGCATTCAGATTCCTGAAAATCCTTGGCTGTGGGCATTCAGATTCCTGAAACTCCTGAGCTGTGGGCATTCAGATTCCTGAAAATCCTTGACTGTGGGCATTCAGATTCCTGAAACTCCTGAGCTGTGGGCATTCAGATTCCTGAAACTCCTGAGCTGTGAGCATTCAGATTCCTGAAAATCCTTGGCTGTGGGCATTCAGATTCCTGAAACTCCTGAGCTGTGGGCATTCAGATTCCTGAAAATCCTTGGCTGTGGGCATTCAGATTCCTGAAACTCCTGAGCTGTGGGCATTCAGATTCCTGAAAATCCTTGGCTGTGGGCATTCAGATTCCTGAAACTCCTGAGCTGTGGGCATTCAGATTCCTGAAACTCCTGAGCTGTGGGCATTCAGATTCCTGAAACTCCTGAGCTGTGGGCATTCAGATTCCTGAAACTCCTGAGCTGTGGGCATTCAGATTCCTGAAAATCCTTGACTGTGGGCATTCAGATTCCTGAAACTCCTGAGCTGTGGGCATTCAGATTCCTGAAACTCCTGAGCTGTGAGCATTCAGATTCCTGAAAATCCTTGGCTGTGGGCATTCAGATTCCTGAAACTCCTGAGCTGTGGGCATTCAGATTCCTGAAAATCCTTGGCTGTGGGCATTCAGATTCCTGAAACTCCTGAGCTGTGGGCATTCAGATTCCTGAAAATCCTTGGCTGTGGGCATTCAGATTCCTGAAACTCCTGAGCTGTGGGCATTCAGATTCCTGAAAATCCTTGACTGTGGGCATTCAGATTCCTGAAACTCCTGAGCTGTGGGCATTCAGATTCCTGAAACTCCTGAGCTGTGAGCATTCAGATTCCTGAAAATCCTTGGCTGTGGGCATTCAGATTCCTGAAACTCCTGAGCTGTGGGCATTCAGATTCCTGAAAATCCTTGGCTGTGGGCATTCAGATTCCTGAAACTCCTGAGCTGTGGGCATTCAGATTCCTGAAAATCCTTGGCTGTGGGCATTCAGATTCCTGAAACTCCTGAGCTGTGGGCATTCAGATTCCTGAAAATCCTTGGCTGTGGGCATTCAGATTCCTGAAACTCCTGAGCTGTGGGCATTCAGATTCCTGAAAATCCTTGGCTGTGGGCATTCAGATTCCTGAAACTCCTGAGCTGTGGGCATTCAGATTCCTGAAACTCCTGAGCTGTGGGCATTCAGATTCCTGAAACTCCTGAGCTGTGGGCATTCAGATTCCTGAAACTCCTGAGCTGTGGGCATTCAGATTCCTGAAAATCCTTGACTGTGGGCATTCAGATTCCTGAAACTCCTGAGCTGTGGGCATTCAGATTCCTGAAACTCCTGAGCTGTGAGCATTCAGATTCCTGAAAATCCTTGGCTGTGGGCATTCAGATTCCTGAAACTCCTGAGCTGTGGGCATTCAGATTCCTGAAAATCCTTGGCTGTGGGCATTCAGATTCCTGAAACTCCTGAGCTGTGGGCATTCAGATTCCTGAAAATCCTTGGCTGTGGGCATTCAGATTCCTGAAACTCCTGAGCTGTGGGCATTCAGATTCCTGAAACTCCTGAGCTGTGGGCATTCAGATTCCTGAAACTCCTGAGCTGTGGGCATTCAGATTCCTGAAACTCCTGAGCTGTGGGCATTCAGATTCCTGAAACTCCTGAGCTGTGGGCATTCAGATTCCTGAAACTCCTGAGCTGTGGGCATTCAGATTCCTGAAAATCCTTGACTGTGGGCATTCAGATTCCTGAAACTCCTGAGCTGTGGGCATTCAGATTCCTGAAACTCCTGAGCTGTGAGCATTCAGATTCCTGAAAATCCTTGGCTGTGGGCATTCAGATTCCTGAAACTCCTGAGCTGTGGGCATTCAGATTCCTGAAAATCCTTGGCTGTGGGCATTCAGATTCCTGAAACTCCTGAGCTGTGGGCATTCAGATTCCTGAAACTCCTGAGCTGTGGGCATTCAGATTCCTGAAACTCCTGAGCTGTGGGCATTCAGATTCCTGAAAATCCTTGACTGTGGGCATTCAGATTCCTGAAAATCCTTGACTGTGGGCATTCAGATTCCTGAAACTCCTGAGCTGTGGGCATTCAGATTCCTGAAACTCCTGAGCTGTGGGCATTCAGATTCCTGAAAATCCTTGACTGTGGGCATTCAGATTCCTGAAAATCCTTGACTGTGGGCATTCAGATTCCTGAAACTCCTGAGCTGTGGGCATTCAGATTCCTGAAACTCCTGAGCTGTGAGCATTCAGATTCCTGAAAATCCTTGGCTGTGGGCATTCAGATTCCTGAAAATCCTTGGCTGTGGGCATTCAGATTCCTGAAACTCCTGAGCTGTGGGCATTCAGATTCCTGAAACTCCTGAGCTGTGGGCATTCAGATTCCTGAAAATCCTTGACTGTGGGCATTCAGATTCCTGAAAATCCTTGACTGTGGGCATTCAGATTCCTGAAACTCCTGAGCTGTGGGCATTCAGATTCCTGAAACTCCTGAGCTGTGGGCATTCAGATTCCTGAAAATCCTTGGCTGTGGGCATTCAGATTCCTGAAACTCCTGAGCTGTGGGCATTCAGATTCCTGAAAATCCTTGGCTGTGGGCATTCAGATTCCTGAAACTCCTGAGCTGTGGGCATTCAGATTCCTGAAACTCCTGAGCTGTGGGCATTCAGATTCCTGAAACTCCTGAGCTGTGGGCATTCAGATTCCTGAAAATCCTTGACTGTGGGCATTCAGATTCCTGAAAATCCTTGACTGTGGGCATTCAGATTCCTGAAACTCCTGAGCTGTGGGCATTCAGATTCCTGAAACTCCTGAGCTGTGGGCATTCAGATTCCTGAAAATCCTTGACTGTGGGCATTCAGATTCCTGAAAATCCTTGACTGTGGGCATTCAGATTCCTGAAACTCCTGAGCTGTGGGCATTCAGATTCCTGAAACTCCTGAGCTGTGAGCATTCAGATTCCTGAAAATCCTTGGCTGTGGGCATTCAGATTCCTGAAAATCCTTGGCTGTGGGCATTCAGATTCCTGAAACTCCTGAGCTGTGGGCATTCAGATTCCTGAAACTCCTGAGCTGTGGGCATTCAGATTCCTGAAACTCCTGAGCTGTGGGCATTCAGATTCCTGAAAATCCTTGACTGTGGGCATTCAGATTCCTGAAAATCCTTGACTGTGGGCATTCAGATTCCTGAAACTCCTGAGCTGTGGGCATTCAGATTCCTGAAACTCCTGAGCTGTGAGCATTCAGATTCCTGAAAATCCTTGGCTGTGGGCATTCAGATTCCTGAAAATCCTTGGCTGTGGGCATTCAGATTCCTGAAACTCCTGAGCTGTGGGCATTCAGATTCCTGAAACTCCTGAGCTGTGGGCATTCAGATTCCTGAAACTCCTGAGCTGTGGGCATTCAGATTCCTGAAAATCCTTGACTGTGGGCATTCAGATTCCTGAAACTCCTGAGCTGTGGGCATTCAGATTCCTGAAACTCCTGAGCTGTGAGCATTCAGATTCCTGAAAATCCTTGGCTGTGGGCATTCAGATTCCTGAAACTCCTGAGCTGTGGGCATTCAGATTCCTGAAAATCCTTGGCTGTGGGCATTCAGATTCCTGAAACTCCTGAGCTGTGGGCATTCAGATTCCTGAAAATCCTTGGCTGTGGGCATTCAGATTCCTGAAACTCCTGAGCTGTGGGCATTCAGATTCCTGAAAATCCTGAGCTGTGGGCATTCAGATTCCTGAAACTCCTGAGCTGTGGGCATTCAGATTCCTGAAACTCCTGAGCTGTGGGCATTCAGATTCCTGAAACTCCTGAGCTGTGGGCATTCAGATTCCTGAAACTCCTGAGCTGTGGGCATTCAGATTCCTGAAACTCCTGAGCTGTGGGCATTCAGATTCCTGAAAATCCTTGACTGTGGGCATTCAGATTCCTGAAACTCCTGAGCTGTGGGCATTCAGATTCCTGAAACTCCTGAGCTGTGGGCATTCAGATTCCTGAAACTCCTGAGCTGTGGGCATTCAGATTCCTGAAACTCCTGAGCTGTGAGCATTCAGATTCCTGAAAATCCTTGGCTGTGGGCATTCAGATTCCTGAAACTCCTGAGCTGTGGGCATTCAGATTCCTGAAAATCCTTGACTGTGGGCATTCAGATTCCTGAAAATCCTTGACTGTGGGCATTCAGATTCCTGAAACTCCTGAGCTGTGGGCATTCAGATTCCTGAAACTCCTGAGCTGTGGGCATTCAGATTCCTGAAAATCCTTGACTGTGGGCATTCAGATTCCTGAAAATCCTTGACTGTGGGCATTCAGATTCCTGAAACTCCTGAGCTGTGGGCATTCAGATTCCTGAAACTCCTGAGCTGTGGGCATTCAGATTCCTGAAAATCCTTGACTGTGGGCATTCAGATTCCTGAAAATCCTTGACTGTGGGCATTCAGATTCCTGAAACTCCTGAGCTGTGGGCATTCAGATTCCTGAAAATCCTTGGCTGTGGGCATTCAGATTCCTGAAACTCCTGAGCTGTGGGCATTCAGATTCCTGAAAATCCTTGGCTGTGGGCATTCAGATTCCTGAAACTCCTGAGCTGTGGGCATTCAGATTCCTGAAAATCCTTGGCTGTGGGCATTCAGATTCCTGAAACTCCTGAGCTGTGGGCATTCAGATTCCTGAAACTCCTGAGCTGTGGGCATTCAGATTCCTGAAACTCCTGAGCTGTGGGCATTCAGATTCCTGAAAATCCTTGACTGTGGGCATTCAGATTCCTGAAACTCCTGAGCTGTGGGCATTCAGATTCCTGAAACTCCTGAGCTGTGGGCATTCAGATTCCTGAAACTCCTGAGCTGTGGGCATTCAGATTCCTGAAACTCCTGAGCTGTGGGCATTCAGATTCCTGAAAATCCTTGACTGTGGGCATTCAGATTCCTGAAACTCCTGAGCTGTGGGCATTCAGATTCCTGAAACTCCTGAGCTGTGAGCATTCAGATTCCTGAAAATCCTTGGCTGTGGGCATTCAGATTCCTGAAACTCCTGAGCTGTGGGCATTCAGATTCCTGAAAATCCTTGGCTGTGGGCATTCAGATTCCTGAAACTCCTGAGCTGTGGGCATTCAGATTCCTGAAACTCCTGAGCTGTGGGCATTCAGATTCCTGAAACTCCTGAGCTGTGGGCATTCAGATTCCTGAAAATCCTTGACTGTGGGCATTCAGATTCCTGAAACTCCTGAGCTGTGGGCATTCAGATTCCTGAAACTCCTGAGCTGTGAGCATTCAGATTCCTGAAAATCCTTGACTGTGGGCATTCAGATTCCTGAAAATCCTTGACTGTGGGCATTCAGATTCCCGAAACTCCTGAGCTGTGGGCATTCAGATTCCTGAAACTCCTGAGCTGTGGGCATTCAGATTCCTGAAACTCCTGAGCTGTGGGCATTCAGATTCCTGAAACTCCTGAGCTGTGGGCATTCAGATTCCTGAAACTCCTGAGCTGTGGGCATTCAGATTCCTGAAAATCCTTGGCTGTGGGCATTCAGATTCCTGAAACTCCTGAGCTGTGGGCATTCAGATTCCTGAAAATCCTTGGCTGTGGGCATTCAGATTCCTGAAACTCCTGAGCTGTGGGCATTCAGATTCCTGAAAATCCTTGACTGTGGGCATTCAGATTCCTGAAACTCCTGAGCTGTGCGCATTCAGATTCCTGAAAATCCTTGGCTGTGGGCATTCAGATTCCTGAAACTCCTGAGCTGTGGGCATTCAGATTCCTGAAAATCCTTGACTGTGGGCATTCAGATTCCTGAAACTCCTGAGCTGTGGGCATTCAGATTCCTGAAACTCCTGAGCTGTGGGCATTCAGATTCCTGAAAATCCTTGACTGAGGGCATTCAGATTCCTGAAACTCCTGAGCTGTGGGCATTCAGATTCCTGAAACTCCTGAGCTGTGGGCATTCAGATTCCTGAAACTCCTGAGCTGTGGGCATTCAGATTCCTGAAACTCCTCAGCTGTGGGCATTCAGATTCCTGAAACTCCTGAGCTGTGGGCATTCAGATTCCTGAAAATCCTTGACTGTGGGCATTCAGATTCCTGAAACTCCTGAGCTGTGGGCATTCAGATTCCTGAAACTCCTGAGCTGTGGGCATTCAGATTCCTGAAAATCCTTGACTGTGGGCATTCAGATTCCTGAAAATCCTTGACTGTGGGCATTCAGATTCCTGAAACTCCTGAGCTGTGGGCATTCAGATTCCTGAAAATCCTTGACTGTGGGCATTCAGATTCCTGAAACTCCTGAGCTGTGGGCATTCAGATTCCTGAAACTCCTGAGCTGTGGGCATTCAGATTCCTGAAACTCCTGAGCTGTGGGCATTCAGATTCCTGAAACTCCTGAGCTGTGGGCATTCAGATTCCTGAAAATCCTTGACTGTGGGCATTCAGATTCCTGAAACTCCTGAGCTGTGGGCATTCAGATTCCTGAAACTCCTGAGCTGTGGGCATTCAGATTCCTGAAACTCCTGAGCTGTGGGCATTCAGATTCCTGAAACTCCTGAGCTGTGGGCATTCAGATTCCTGAAAATCCTTGACTGTGGGCATTCAGATTCCTGAAACTCCTGAGCTGTGGGCATTCAGATTCCTGAAACTCCTGAGCTGTGAGCATTCAGATTCCTGAAAATCCTTGACTGTGGGCATTCAGATTCCTGAAAATCCTTGACTGTGGGCATTCAGATTCCCGAAACTCCTGAGCTGTGGGTATTCAGATTCCTGAAACTCCTGAGCTGTGGGCATTCAGATTCCTGAAACTCCTGAGCTGTGGGCATTCAGATTCCTGAAACTCCTGAGCTGTGAGCATTCAGATGCCTGAAAATCCTTGGCTGTGGGCATTCAGATTCCTGAAACTCCTGAGCTGTGGGCATTCAGATTCCTGAAAATCCTTGGCTGTGGGCATTCAGATTCCTGAAACTCCTGAGCTGTGGGCATTCAGATTCCTGAAAATCCTTGACTGTGGGCATTCAGATTCCTGAAACTCCTGAGCTGTGAGCATTCAGATTCCTGAAAATCCTTGGCTGTGGGCATTCAGATTCCTGAAACTCCTGAGCTGTGGGCATTCAGATTCCTGAAACTCCTGAGCTGTGGGCATTCAGATTCCTGAAAATCCTTGACTGAGGGCATTCAGATTCCTGAAACTCCTGAGCTGTGGGCATTCAGATTCCTGAAAATCCTTGACTGTGGGCATTCAGATTCCTGAAACTCCTGAGCTGTGGGCATTCAGATTCCTGAAACTCCTGAGCTGTGGGCATTCAGATTCCTGAAAATCCTTGACTGAGGGCATTCAGATTCCTGAAACTCCTGAGCTGTGGGCATTCAGATTCCTGAAAATCCTTGACTGTGGGCATTCAGATTCCTGAAACTCCTGAGCTGTGGGCATTCAGATTCCTGAAACTCCTGAGCTGTGGGCATTCAGATTCCTGAAACTCCTGAGCTGTGGGCATTCAGATTCCTGAAACTCCTGAGCTGTGGGCATTCAGATTCCTGAAACTCCTGAGCTGTGGGCATTCAGATTCCTGAAAATCCTTGACTGTGGGCATTCAGATTCCTGAAACTCCTGAGCTGTGGGCATTCAGATTCCTGAAACTCCTGAGCTGTGGGCATTCAGATTCCTGAAAATCCTTGACTGTGGGCATTCAGATTCCTGAAACTCCTGAGCTGTGGGCATTCAGATTCCTGAAACTCCTGAGCTGTGAGCATTCAGATTCCTGAAAATCCTTGACTGTGGGCATTCAGATTCCTGAAAATCCTTGACTGTGGGCATTAAGATTCCCGAAACTCCTGAGCTGTGGGCATTCAGATTCCTGAAACTCCTGAGCTGTGGCCATTCAGATTCCTGAAACTCCTGAGCTGTGGGCATTCAGATTCCTGAAACTCCTGAGCTGTGGGCATTCAGATTCCTGAAACTCCTGAGCTGTGGGCATTCAGATTCCTGAAACTCCTGAGCTGTGGGCATTCAGATTCCTGAAACTCCTCAGCTGTGGGCATTCAGATTCCTGAAACTCCTGAGCTGTGGGCATTCAGATTCCTGAAAATCCTTGACTGTGGGCATTCAGATTCCTGAAACTCCTGAGCTGTGGGCATTCAGATTCCTGAAACTCCTGAGCTGTGGGCATTCAGATTCCTGAAACTCCTGAGCTGTGGGCATTCAGATTCCTGAAACTCCTGAGCTGTGGGCATTCAGATTCCTGAAAATCCTTGACTGTGGGCATTCAGATTCCTGAAACTCCTGAGCTGTGGGCATTCAGATTCCTGAAACTCCTGAGCTGTGAGCATTCAGATTCCTGAAAATCCTTGACTGTGGGCATTCAGATTCCTGAAAATCCTTGACTGTGGGCATTCAGATTCCCGAAACTCCTGAGCTGTGGGCATTCAGATTCCTGAAACTCCTGAGCTGTGGGCATTCAGATTCCTGAAACTCCTGAGCTGTGGGCATTCAGATTCCTGAAACTCCTCAGCTGTGGGCATTCAGATTCCTGAAACTCCTGAGCTGTGGGCATTCAGATTCCTGAAAATCCTTGACTGTGGGCATTCAGATTCCTGAAACTCCTGAGCTGTGGGCATTCAGATTCCTGAAACTCCTGAGCTGTGGGCATTCAGATTCCTGAAAATCCTTGACTGTGGGCATTCAGATTCCTGAAAATCCTTGACTGTGGGCATTCAGATTCCTGAAACTCCTGAGCTGTGGGCATTCAGATTCCTGAAAATCCTTGACTGTGGGCATTCAGATTCCTGAAACTCCTGAGCTGTGGGCATTCAGATTCCTGAAACTCCTGAGCTGTGGGCATTCAGATTCCTGAAACTCCTGAGCTGTGGGCATTCAGATTCCTGAAACTCCTGAGCTGTGGGCATTCAGATTCCTGAAAATCCTTGACTGTGGGCATTCAGATTCCTGAAACTCCTGAGCTGTGGGCATTCAGATTCCTGAAACTCCTGAGCTGTGGGCATTCAGATTCCTGAAACTCCTGAGCTGTGGGCATTCAGATTCCTGAAACTCCTGAGCTGTGGGCATTCAGATTCCTGAAAATCCTTGACTGTGGGCATTCAGATTCCTGAAACTCCTGAGCTGTGAGCATTCAGATTCCTGAAAATCCTTGGCTGTGGGCATTCAGATTCCTGAAACTCCTGAGCTGTGGGCATTCAGATTCCTGAAAATCCTTGACTGTGGGCATTCAGATTCCTGAAACTCCTGAGCTGTGGGCATTCAGATTCCTGAAACTCCTGAGCTGTGGGCATTCAGATTCCTGAAAATCCTTGACTGAGGGCATTCAGATTCCTGAAACTCCTGAGCTGTGGGCATTCAGATTCCTGAAAATCCTTGACTGTGGGCATTCAGATTCCTGAAACTCCTGAGCTGTGGGCATTCAGATTCCTGAAACTCCTGAGCTGTGGGCATTCAGATTCCTGAAACTCCTGAGCTGTGGGCATTCAGATTCCTGAAACTCCTGAGCTGTGGGCATTCAGATTCCTGAAACTCCTGAGCTGTGGGCATTCAGATTCCTGAAAATCCTTGACTGTGGGCATTCAGATTCCTGAAACTCCTGAGCTGTGGGCATTCAGATTCCTGAAACTCCTGAGCTGTGGGCATTCAGATTCCTGAAAATCCTTGACTGTGGGCATTCAGATTCCTGAAACTCCTGAGCTGTGGGCATTCAGATTCCTGAAACTCCTGAGCTGTGAGCATTCAGATTCCTGAAAATCCTTGACTGTGGGCATTCAGATTCCTGAAAATCCTTGACTGTGGGCATTCAGATTCCCGAAACTCCTGAGCTGTGGGCATTCAGATTCCTGAAACTCCTGAGCTGTGGCCATTCAGATTCCTGAAACTCCTGAGCTGTGGGCATTCAGATTCCTGAAACTCCTGAGCTGTGGGCATTCAGATTCCTGAAACTCCTGAGCTGTGGGCATTCAGATTCCTGAAACTCCTGAGCTGTGGGCATTCAGATTCCTGAAACTCCTCAGCTGTGGGCATTCAGATTCCTGAAACTCCTGAGCTGTGGGCATTCAGATTCCTGAAAATCCTTGACTGTGGGCATTCAGATTCCTGAAACTCCTGAGCTGTGGGCATTCAGATTCCTGAAACTCCTGAGCTGTGGGCATTCAGATTCCTGAAACTCCTGAGCTGTGGGCATTCAGATTCCTGAAACTCCTGAGCTGTGGGCATTCAGATTCCTGAAAATCCTTGACTGTGGGCATTCAGATTCCTGAAACTCCTGAGCTGTGGGCATTCAGATTCCTGAAACTCCTGAGCTGTGAGCATTCAGATTCCTGAAAATCCTTGACTGTGGGCATTCAGATTCCTGAAAATCCTTGACTGTGGGGATTCAGATTCCCGAAACTCCTGAGCTGTGGGCATTCAGATTCCTGAAACTCCTGAGCTGTGGGCATTCAGATTCCTGAAACTCCTGAGCTGTGGGCATTCAGATTCCTGAAACTCCTCAGCTGTGGGCATTCAGATTCCTGAAACTCCTGAGCTGTGGGCATTCAGATTCCTGAAAATCCTTGACTGTGGGCATTCAGATTCCTGAAACTCCTGAGCTGTGGGCATTCAGATTCCTGAAACTCCTGAGCTGTGGGCATTCAGATTCCTGAAAATCCTTGACTGTGGGCATTCAGATTCCTGAAAATCCTTGACTGTGGGCATTCAGATTCCTGAAACTCCTGAGCTGTGGGCATTCAGATTCCTGAAAATCCTTGACTGTGGGCATTCAGATTCCTGAAACTCCTGAGCTGTGGGCATTCAGATTCCTGAAACTCCTGAGCTGTGGGCATTCAGATTCCTGAAACTCCTGAGCTGTGGGCATTCAGATTCCTGAAACTCCTGAGCTGTGGGCATTCAGATTCCTGAAAATCCTTGACTGTGGGCATTCAGATTCCTGAAACTCCTGAGCTGTGGGCATTCAGATTCCTGAAACTCCTGAGCTGTGGGCATTCAGATTCCTGAAACTCCTGAGCTGTGGGCATTCAGATTCCTGAAACTCCTGAGCTGTGGGCATTCAGATTCCTGAAAATCCTTGACTGTGGGCATTCAGATTCCTGAAACTCCTGAGCTGTGGGCATTCAGATTCCTGAAACTCCTGAGCTGTGAGCATTCAGATTCCTGAAAATCCTTGACTGTGGGCATTCAGATTCCTGAAAATCCTTGACTGTGGGCATTCAGATTCCCGAAACTCCTGAGCTGTGGGTATTCAGATTCCTGAAACTCCTGAGCTGTGGGCATTCAGATTCCTGAAACTCCTGAGCTGTGGGCATTCAGATTCCTGAAACTCCTGAGCTGTGAGCATTCAGATTCCTGAAAATCCTTGGCTGTGGGCATTCAGATTCCTGAAACTCCTGAGCTGTGGGCATTCAGATTCCTGAAAATCCTTGGCTGTGGGCATTCAGATTCCTGAAACTCCTGAGCTGTGGGCATTCAGATTCCTGAAAATCCTTGACTGTGGGCATTCAGATTCCTGAAACTCCTGAGCTGTGAGCATTCAGATTCCTGAAAATCCTTGGCTGTGGGCATTCAGATTCCTGAAACTCCTGAGCTGTGGGCATTCAGATTCCTGAAAATCCTTGACTGTGGGCATTCAGATTCCTGAAACTCCTGAGCTGTGGGCATTCAGATTCCTGAAACTCCTGAGCTGTGGGCATTCAGATTCCTGAAAATCCTTGACTGAGGGCATTCAGATTCCTGAAACTCCTGAGCTGTGGGCATTCAGATTCCTGAAAATCCTTGACTGTGGGCATTCAGATTCCTGAAACTCCTGAGCTGTGGGCATTCAGATTCCTGAAACTCCTGAGCTGTGGGCATTCAGATTCCTGAAACTCCTGAGCTGTGGGCATTCAGATTCCTGAAAATCCTTGACTGTGGGCATTCAGATTCCTGAAACTCCTGAGCTGTGGGCATTCAGATTCCTGAAACTCCTGAGCTGTGGGCATTCAGATTCCTGAAAATCCTTGACTGTGGGCATTCAGATTCCTGAAACTCCTGAGCTGTGGGCATTCAGATTCCTGAAACTCCTGAGCTGTGAGCATTCAGATTCCTGAAAATCCTTGACTGTGGGCATTCAGATTCCTGAAAATCCTTGACTGTGGGCATTCAGATTCCCGAAACTCCTGAGCTGTGGGCATTCAGATTCCTGAAACTCCTGAGCTGTGGCCATTCAGATTCCTGAAACTCCTGAGCTGTGGGCATTCAGATTCCTGAAACTCCTGAGCTGTGGGCATTCAGATTCCTGAAACTCCTGAGCTGTGGGCATTCAGATTCCTGAAACTCCTGAGCTGTGGGCATTCAGATTCCTGAAACTCCTCAGCTGTGGGCATTCAGATTCCTGAAACTCCTGAGCTGTGGGCATTCAGATTCCTGAAAATCCTTGACTGTGGGCATTCAGATTCCTGAAACTCCTGAGCTGTGGGCATTCAGATTCCTGAAACTCCTGAGCTGTGGGCATTCAGATTCCTGAAACTCCTGAGCTGTGGGCATTCAGATTCCTGAAACTCCTGAGCTGTGGGCATTCAGATTCCTGAAAATCCTTGACTGTGGGCATTCAGATTCCTGAAACTCCTGAGCTGTGGGCATTCAGATTCCTGAAACTCCTGAGCTGTGAGCATTCAGATTCCTGAAAATCCTTGACTGTGGGCATTCAGATTCCTGAAAATCCTTGACTGTGGGCATTCAGATTCCCGAAACTCCTGAGCTGTGGGCATTCAGATTCCTGAAACTCCTGAGCTGTGGGCATTCAGATTCCTGAAACTCCTGAGCTGTGGGCATTCAGATTCCTGAAAATCCTTGACTGTGGGCATTCAGATTCCTGAAACTCCTGAGCTGTGGGCATTCAGATTCCTGAAAATCCTTGACTGTGGGCATTCAGATTCCTGAAACTCCTGAGCTGTGGGCATTCAGATTCCTGAAACTCCTGAGCTGTGAGCATTCAGATTCCTGAAAATCCTTGGCTGTGGGCATTCAGATTCCTGAAACTCCTGAGCTGTGGGCATTCAGATTCCTGAAAATCCTTGGCTGTGGGCATTCAGATTCCTGAAACTCCTGAGCTGTGGGCATTCAGATTCCTGAAAATCCTTGGCTGTGGGCATTCAGATTCCTGAAACTCCTGAGCTGTGGGCATTCAGATTCCTGAAACTCCTGAGCTGTGGGCATTCAGATTCCTGAAACTCCTGAGCTGTGGGCATTCAGATTCCTGAAACTCCTGAGCTGTGGGCATTCAGATTCCTGAAACTCCTGAGCTGTGGGCATTCAGATTCCTGAAACTCCTGAGCTGTGGGCATTCAGATTCCTGAAAATCCTTGACTGTGGGCATTCAGATTCCTGAAACTCCTGAGCTGTGGGCATTCAGATTCCTGAAACTCCTGAGCTGTGGGCATTCAGATTCCTGAAACTCCTGAGCTGTGGGCATTCAGATTCCTGAAAATCCTTGACTGTGGGCATTCAGATTCCTGAAACTCCTGAGCTGTGGGCATTCAGATTCCTGAAACTCCTGAGCTGTGGGCATTCAGATTCCTGAAACTCCTGAGCTGTGGGCATTCAGATTCCTGAAACTCCTGAGCTGTGGGCATTCAGATTCCTGAAACTCCTGAGCTGTGGGCATTCAGATTCCTGAAAATCCTTGACTGAGGGCATTCAGATTCCTGAAACTCCTGAGCTGTGGGCATTCAGATTCCTGAAAATCCTTGACTGTGGGCATTCAGATTCCTGAAACTCCTGAGCTGTGGGCATTCAGATTCCTGAAACTCCTGAGCTGTGGGCATTCAGATTCCTGAAACTCCTGAGCTGTGGGCATTCAGATTCCTGAAAATCCTTGACTGTGGGCATTCAGATTCCTGAAACTCCTGAGCTGTGGGCATTCAGATTCCTGAAACTCCTGAGCTGTGGGCATTCAGATTCCTGAAAATCCTTGACTGTGGGCATTCAGATTCCTGAAACTCCTGAGCTGTGGGCATTCAGATTCCTGAAACTCCTGAGCTGTGAGCATTCAGATTCCTGAAAATCCTTGACTGTGGGCATTCAGATTCCTGAAAATCCTTGACTGTGGGCATTCAGATTCCCGAAACTCCTGAGCTGTGGGCATTCAGATTCCTGAAACTCCTGAGCTGTGGCCATTCAGATTCCTGAAACTCCTGAGCTGTGGGCATTCAGATTCCTGAAACTCCTGAGCTGTGGGCATTCAGATTCCTGAAACTCCTGAGCTGTGGGCATTCAGATTCCTGAAACTCCTGAGCTGTGGGCATTCAGATTCCTGAAACTCCTCAGCTGTGGGCATTCAGATTCCTGAAACTCCTGAGCTGTGGGCATTCAGATTCCTGAAAATCCTTGACTGTGGGCATTCAGATTCCTGAAACTCCTGAGCTGTGGGCATTCAGATTCCTGAAACTCCTGAGCTGTGGGCATTCAGATTCCTGAAACTCCTGAGCTGTGGGCATTCAGATTCCTGAAACTCCTGAGCTGTGGGCATTCAGATTCCTGAAAATCCTTGACTGTGGGCATTCAGATTCCTGAAACTCCTGAGCTGTGGGCATTCAGATTCCTGAAACTCCTGAGCTGTGAGCATTCAGATTCCTGAAAATCCTTGACTGTGGGCATTCAGATTCCTGAAAATCCTTGACTGTGGGCATTCAGATTCCCGAAACTCCTGAGCTGTGGGCATTCAGATTCCTGAAACTCCTGAGCTGTGGGCATTCAGATTCCTGAAACTCCTGAGCTGTGGGCATTCAGATTCCTGAAAATCCTTGACTGTGGGCATTCAGATTCCTGAAACTCCTGAGCTGTGGGCATTCAGATTCCTGAAAATCCTTGACTGTGGGCATTCAGATTCCTGAAACTCCTGAGCTGTGGGCATTCAGATTCCTGAAACTCCTGAGCTGTGAGCATTCAGATTCCTGAAAATCCTTGGCTGTGGGCATTCAGATTCCTGAAACTCCTGAGCTGTGGGCATTCAGATTCCTGAAAATCCTTGGCTGTGGGCATTCAGATTCCTGAAACTCCTGAGCTGTGGGCATTCAGATTCCTGAAAATCCTTGGCTGTGGGCATTCAGATTCCTGAAACTCCTGAGCTGTGGGCATTCAGATTCCTGAAACTCCTGAGCTGTGGGCATTCAGATTCCTGAAACTCCTGAGCTGTGGGCATTCAGATTCCTGAAACTCCTGAGCTGTGGGCATTCAGATTCCTGAAACTCCTGAGCTGTGGGCATTCAGATTCCTGAAACTCCTGAGCTGTGGGCATTCAGATTCCTGAAAATCCTTGACTGTGGGCATTCAGATTCCTGAAACTCCTGAGCTGTGGGCATTCAGATTCCTGAAACTCCTGAGCTGTGGGCATTCAGATTCCTGAAACTCCTGAGCTGTGGGCATTCAGATTCCTGAAACTCCTGAGCTGTGAGCATTCAGATTCCTGAAAATCCTTGGCTGTGGGCATTCAGATTCCTGAAACTCCTGAGCTGTGGGCATTCAGATTCCTGAAAATCCTTGACTGTGGGCATTCAGATTCCTGAAAATCCTTGACTGTGGGCATTCAGATTCCTGAAACTCCTGAGCTGTGGGCATTCAGATTCCTGAAACTCCTGAGCTGTGGGCATTCAGATTCCTGAAAATCCTTGACTGTGGGCATTCAGATTCCTGAAAATCCTTGACTGTGGGCATTCAGATTCCTGAAACTCCTGAGCTGTGGGCATTCAGATTCCTGAAACTCCTGAGCTGTGGGCATTCAGATTCCTGAAAATCCTTGACTGTGGGCATTCAGATTCCTGAAACTCCTGAGCTGTGGGCATTCAGATTCCTGAAACTCCTGAGCTGTGGGCATTCAGATTCCTGAAAATCCTTGACTGTGGGCATTCAGATTCCTGAAACTCCTGAGCTGTGGGCATTCAGATTCCTGAAACTCCTGAGCTGTGGGCATTCAGATTCCTGAAACTCCTGAGCTGTGGGCATTCAGATTCCTGAAACTCCTGAGCTGTGGGCATTCAGATTCCTGAAACTCCTGAGCTGTGGGCATTCAGATTCCTGAAACTCCTGAGCTGTGAGCATTCAGATTCCTGAAAATCCTTGGCTGTGGGCATTCAGATTCCTGAAACTCCTGAGCTGTGGGCATTCAGATTCCTGAAAATCCTTGGCTGTGGGCATTCAGATTCCTGAAACTCCTGAGCTGTGGGCATTCAGATTCCTGAAAATCCTTGGCTGTGGGCATTCAGATTCCTGAAACTCCTGAGCTGTGGGCATTCAGATTCCTGAAACTCCTGAGCTGTGGGCATTCAGATTCCTGAAACTCCTGAGCTGTGGGCATTCAGATTCCTGAAACTCCTGAGCTGTGGGCATTCAGATTCCTGAAACTCCTGAGCTGTGGGCATTCAGATTCCTGAAACTCCTGAGCTGTGGGCATTCAGATTCCTGAAAATCCTTGACTGTGGGCATTCAGATTCCTGAAACTCCTGAGCTGTGGGCATTCAGATTCCTGAAACTCCTGAGCTGTGGGCATTCAGATTCCTGAAACTCCTGAGCTGTGGGCATTCAGATTCCTGAAACTCCTGAGCTGTGAGCATTCAGATTCCTGAAAATCCTTGGCTGTGGGCATTCAGATTCCTGAAACTCCTGAGCTGTGGGCATTCAGATTCCTGAAAATCCTTGACTGTGGGCATTCAGATTCCTGAAAATCCTTGACTGTGGGCATTCAGATTCCTGAAACTCCTGAGCTGTGGGCATTCAGATTCCTGAAACTCCTGAGCTGTGGGCATTCAGATTCCTGAAAATCCTTGACTGTGGGCATTCAGATTCCTGAAAATCCTTGACTGTGGGCATTCAGATTCCTGAAACTCCTGAGCTGTGGGCATTCAGATTCCTGAAACTCCTGAGCTGTGGGCATTCAGATTCCTGAAAATCCTTGACTGTGGGCATTCAGATTCCTGAAACTCCTGAGCTGTGGGCATTCAGATTCCTGAAACTCCTGAGCTGTGGGCATTCAGATTCCTGAAAATCCTTGACTGTGGGCATTCAGATTCCTGAAACTCCTGAGCTGTGGGCATTCAGATTCCTGAAACTCCTGAGCTGTGGGCATTCAGATTCCTGAAACTCCTGAGCTGTGGGCATTCAGATTCCTGAAACTCCTGAGCTGTGGGCATTCAGATTCCTGAAACTCCTGAGCTGTGGGCATTCAGATTCCTGAAACTCCTGAGCTGTGGGCATTCAGATTCCTGAAAATCCTTGACTGTGGGCATTCAGATTCCTGAAACTCCTGAGCTGTGGGCATTCAGATTCCTGAAACTCCTGAGCTGTGGGCATTCAGATTCCTGAAAATCCTTGACTGTGGGCATTCAGATTCCTGAAACTCCTGAGCTGTGGGCATTCAGATTCCTGAAACTCCTGAGCTGTGAGCATTCAGATTCCTGAAAATCCTTGGCTGTGGGCATTCAGATTCCTGAAACTCCTGAGCTGTGGGCATTCAGATTCCTGAAAATCCTTGGCTGTGGGCATTCAGATTCCTGAAACTCCTGAGCTGTGGGCATTCAGATTCCTGAAAATCCTTGACTGTGGGCATTCAGATTCCTGAAACTCCTGAGCTGTGGGCATTCAGATTCCTGAAACTCCTGAGCTGTGAGCATTCAGATTCCTGAAAATCCTTGGCTGTGGGCATTCAGATTCCTGAAACTCCTGAGCTGTGGGCATTCAGATTCCTGAAAATCCTTGGCTGTGGGCATTCAGATTCCTGAAACTCCTGAGCTGTGGGCATTCAGATTCCTGAAACTCCTGAGCTGTGGGCATTCAGATTCCTGAAAATCCTTGACTGTGGGCATTCAGATTCCTGAAACTCCTGAGCTGTGGGCATTCAGATTCCTGAAACTCCTGAGCTGTGAGCATTCAGATTCCTGAAAATCCTTGGCTGTGGGCATTCAGATTCCTGAAACTCCTGAGCTGTGGGCATTCAGATTCCTGAAAATCCTTGGCTGTGGGCATTCAGATTCCTGAAACTCCTGAGCTGTGGGCATTCAGATTCCTGAAACTCCTGAGCTGTGGGCATTCAGATTCCTGAAACTCCTGAGCTGTGGGCATTCAGATTCCTGAAACTCCTGAGCTGTGAGCATTCAGATTCCTGAAAATCCTTGGCTGTGGGCATTCAGATTCCTGAAACTCCTGAGCTGTGGGCATTCAGATTCCTGAAAATCCTTGGCTGTGGGCATTCAGATTCCTGAAACTCCTGAGCTGTGGGCATTCAGATTCCTGAAAATCCTTGGCTGTGGGCATTCAGATTCCTGAAACTCCTGAGCTGTGGGCATTCAGATTCCTGAAACTCCTGAGCTGTGGGCATTCAGATTCCTGAAACTCCTGAGCTGTGGGCATTCAGATTCCTGAAAATCCTTGACTGTGGGCATTCAGATTCCTGAAACTCCTGAGCTGTGGGCATTCAGATTCCTGAAACTCCTGAGCTGTGGGCATTCAGATTCCTGAAACTCCTGAGCTGTGGGCATTCAGATTCCTGAAAATCCTTGACTGTGGGCATTCAGATTCCTGAAACTCCTGAGCTGTGGGCATTCAGATTCCTGAAACTCCTGAGCTGTGAGCATTCAGATTCCTGAAAATCCTTGGCTGTGGGCATTCAGATTCCTGAAACTCCTGAGCTGTGGGCATTCAGATTCCTGAAAATCCTTGGCTGTGGGCATTCAGATTCCTGAAACTCCTGAGCTGTGGGCATTCAGATTCCTGAAACTCCTGAGCTGTGGGCATTCAGATTCCTGAAACTCCTGAGCTGTGGGCATTCAGATTCCTGAAACTCCTGAGCTGTGAGCATTCAGATTCCTGAAAATCCTTGGCTGTGGGCATTCAGATTCCTGAAACTCCTGAGCTGTGGGCATTCAGATTCCTGAAAATCCTTGGCTGTGGGCATTCAGATTCCTGAAACTCCTGAGCTGTGGGCATTCAGATTCCTGAAAATCCTTGGCTGTGGGCATTCAGATTCCTGAAACTCCTGAGCTGTGGGCATTCAGATTCCTGAAACTCCTGAGCTGTGGGCATTCAGATTCCTGAAACTCCTGAGCTGTGGGCATTCAGATTCCTGAAAATCCTTGACTGTGGGCATTCAGATTCCTGAAACTCCTGAGCTGTGGGCATTCAGATTCCTGAAACTCCTGAGCTGTGGGCATTCAGATTCCTGAAACTCCTGAGCTGTGGGCATTCAGATTCCTGAAAATCCTTGACTGTGGGCATTCAGATTCCTGAAACTCCTGAGCTGTGAGCATTCAGATTCCTGAAAATCCTTGGCTGTGGGCATTCAGATTCCTGAAACTCCTGAGCTGTGGGCATTCAGATTCCTGAAAATCCTTGACTGTGGGCATTCAGATTCCTGAAAATCCTTGACTGTGGGCATTCAGATTCCTGAAACTCCTGAGCTGTGGGCATTCAGATTCCTGAAACTCCTGAGCTGTGGGCATTCAGATTCCGGAAAATCCTTGACTGTGGGCATTCAGATTCCTGAAAATCCTTGACTGTGGGCATTCAGATTCCTGAAACTCCTGAGCTGTGGGCATTCAGATTCCTGAAACTCCTGAGCTGTGAGCATTCAGATTCCTGAAAATCCTTGGCTGTGGGCATTCAGATTCCTGAAACTCCTGAGCTGTGGGCATTCAGATTCCTGAAAATCCTTGGCTGTGGGCATTCAGATTCCTGAAACTCCTGAGCTGTGGGCATTCAGATTCCTGAAAATCCTTGGCTGTGGGCATTCAGATTCCTGAAACTCCTGAGCTGTGGGCATTCAGATTCCTGAAACTCCTGAGCTGTGGGCATTCAGATTCCTGAAACTCCTGAGCTGTGGGCATTCAGATTCCTGAAAATCCTTGACTGTGGGCATTCAGATTCCTGAAACTCCTGAGCTGTGGGCATTCAGATTCCTGAAACTCCTGAGCTGTGAGCATTCAGATTCCTGAAAATCCTTGGCTGTGGGCATTCAGATTCCTGAAACTCCTGAGCTGTGGGCATTCAGATTCCTGAAAATCCTTGGCTGTGGGCATTCAGATTCCTGAAACTCCTGAGCTGTGGGCATTCAGATTCCTGAAACTCCTGAGCTGTGGGCATTCAGATTCCTGAAACTCCTGAGCTGTGGGCATTCAGATTCCTGAAAATCCTTGACTGTGGGCATTCAGATTCCTGAAACTCCTGAGCTGTGGGCATTCAGATTCCTGAAACTCCTGAGCTGTGGGCATTCAGATTCCTGAAACTCCTGAGCTGTGGGCATTCAGATTCCTGAAAATCCTTGACTGTGGGCATTCAGATTCCTGAAACTCCTGAGCTGTGGGCATTCAGATTCCTGAAACTCCTGAGCTGTGAGCATTCAGATTCCTGAAAATCCTTGGCTGTGGGCATTCAGATTCCTGAAACTCCTGAGCTGTGGGCATTCAGATTCCTGAAAATCCTTGGCTGTGGGCATTCAGATTCCTGAAACTCCTGAGCTGTGGGCATTCAGATTCCTGAAACTCCTGAGCTGTGGGCATTCAGATTCCTGAAACTCCTGAGCTGTGGGCATTCAGATTCCTGAAAATCCTTGACTGTGGGCATTCAGATTCCTGAAACTCCTGAGCTGTGGGCATTCAGATTCCTGAAACTCCTGAGCTGTGAGCATTCAGATTCCTGAAAATCCTTGACTGTGGGCATTCAGATTCCTGAAAATCCTTGACTGTGGGCATTCAGATTCCCGAAACTCCTGAGCTGTGGGCATTCAGATTCCTGAAACTCCTGAGCTGTGGGCATTCAGATTCCTGAAACTCCTGAGCTGTGGGCATTCAGATTCCTGAAACTCCTGAGCTGTGGGCATTCAGATTCCTGAAACTCCTGAGCTGTGGGCATTCAGATTCCTGAAAATCCTTGGCTGTGGGCATTCAGATTCCTGAAACTCCTGAGCTGTGGGCATTCAGATTCCTGAAAATCCTTGGCTGTGGGCATTCAGATTCCTGAAACTCCTGAGCTGTGGGCATTCAGATTCCTGAAAATCCTTGACTGTGGGCATTCAGATTCCTGAAACTCCTGAGCTGTGCGCATTCAGATTCCTGAAAATCCTTGGCTGTGGGCATTCAGATTCCTGAAACTCCTGAGCTGTGGGCATTCAGATTCCTGAAAATCCTTGACTGTGGGCATTCAGATTCCTGAAACTCCTGAGCTGTGGGCATTCAGATTCCTGAAACTCCTGAGCTGTGGGCATTCAGATTCCTGAAAATCCTTGACTGAGGGCATTCAGATTCCTGAAACTCCTGAGCTGTGGGCATTCAGATTCCTGAAACTCCTGAGCTGTGGGCATTCAGATTCCTGAAACTCCTGAGCTGTGGGCATTCAGATTCCTGAAACTCCTCAGCTGTGGGCATTCAGATTCCTGAAACTCCTGAGCTGTGGGCATTCAGATTCCTGAAAATCCTTGACTGTGGGCATTCAGATTCCTGAAACTCCTGAGCTGTGGGCATTCAGATTCCTGAAACTCCTGAGCTGTGGGCATTCAGATTCCTGAAAATCCTTGACTGTGGGCATTCAGATTCCTGAAAATCCTTGACTGTGGGCATTCAGATTCCTGAAACTCCTGAGCTGTGGGCATTCAGATTCCTGAAAATCCTTGACTGTGGGCATTCAGATTCCTGAAACTCCTGAGCTGTGGGCATTCAGATTCCTGAAACTCGTGAGCTGTGGGCATTCAGATTCCTGAAACTCCTGAGCTGTGAGCATTCAGATTCCTGAAAATCCTTGGCTGTGGGCATTCAGATTCCTGAAACTCCTGAGCTGTGGGCATTCAGATTCCTGAAAATCCTTGGCTGTGGGCATTCAGATTCCTGAAACTCCTGAGCTGTGGGCATTCAGATTCCTGAAAATCCTTGACTGTGGGCATTCAGATTCCTGAAACTCCTGAGCTGTGAGCATTCAGATTCCTGAAAATCCTTGGCTGTGGGCATTCAGATTCCTGAAACTCCTGAGCTGTGGGCATTCAGATTCCTGAAAATCCTTGACTGTGGGCATTCAGATTCCTGAAACTCCTGAGCTGTGGGCATTCAGATTCCTGAAACTCCTGAGCTGTGGGCATTCAGATTCCTGAAAATCCTTGACTGAGGGCATTCAGATTCCTGAAACTCCTGAGCTGTGGGCATTCAGATTCCTGAAAATCCTTGACTGTGGGCATTCAGATTCCTGAAACTCCTGAGCTGTGGGCATTCAGATTCCTGAAACTCCTGAGCTGTGGGCATTCAGATTCCTGAAACTCCTGAGCTGTGGGCATTCAGATTCCTGAAACTCCTGAGCTGTGGGCATTCAGATTCCTGAAACTCCTGAGCTGTGGGCATTCAGATTCCTGAAAATCCTTGACTGTGGGCATTCAGATTCCTGAAACTCCTGAGCTGTGGGCATTCAGATTCCTGAAACTCCTGAGCTGTGGGCATTCAGATTCCTGAAAATCCTTGACTGTGGGCATTCAGATTCCTGAAACTCCTGAGCTGTGGGCATTCAGATTCCTGAAACTCCTGAGCTGTGAGCATTCAGATTCCTGAAAATCCTTGACTGTGGGCATTCAGATTCCTGAAAATCCTTGACTGTGGGCATTCAGATTCCCGAAACTCCTGAGCTGTGGGCATTCAGATTCCTGAAACTCCTGAGCTGTGGGCATTCAGATTCCTGAAAATCCTTGACTGAGGGCATTCAGATTCCTGAAACTCCTGAGCTGTGGGCATTCAGATTCCTGAAACTCCTGAGCTGTGGGCATTCAGATTCCTGAAACTCCTGAGCTGTGGGCATTCAGATTCCTGAAACTCCTCAGCTGTGGGCATTCAGATTCCTGAAACTCCTGAGCTGTGGGCATTCAGATTCCTGAAAATCCTTGACTGTGGGCATTCAGATTCCTGAAACTCCTGAGCTGTGGGCATTCAGATTCCTGAAACTCCTGAGCTGTGGGCATTCAGATTCCTGAAACTCCTGAGCTGTGGGCATTCAGATTCCTGAAACTCCTGAGCTGTGGGCATTCAGATTCCTGAAAATCCTTGACTGTGGGCATTCAGATTCCTGAAACTCCTGAGCTGTGGGCATTCAGATTCCTGAAACTCCTGAGCTGTGAGCATTCAGATTCCTGAAAATCCTTGACTGTGGGCATTCAGATTCCTGAAAATCCTTGACTGTGGGCATTCAGATTCCCGAAACTCCTGAGCTGTGGGCATTCAGATTCCTGAAACTCCTGAGCTGTGGGCATTCAGATTCCTGAAACTCCTGAGCTGTGGGCATTCAGATTCCTGAAAATCCTTGACTGTGGGCATTCAGATTCCTGAAACTCCTGAGCTGTGGGCATTCAGATTCCTGAAACTCCTGAGCTGTGAGCATTCAGATTCCTGAAAATCCTTGGCTGTGGGCATTCAGATTCCTGAAACTCCTGAGCTGTGGGCATTCAGATTCCTGAAAATCCTTGGCTGTGGGCATTCAGATTCCTGAAACTCCTGAGCTGTGGGCATTCAGATTCCTGAAAATCCTTGGCTGTGGGCATTCAGATTCCTGAAACTCCTGAGCTGTGGGCATTCAGATTCCTGAAAATCCTTGACTGTGGGCATTCAGATTCCTGAAACTCCTGAGCTGTGAGCATTCAGATTCCTGAAAATCCTTGGCTGTGGGCATTCAGATTCCTGAAACTCCTGAGCTGTGGGCATTCAGATTCCTGAAAATCCTTGGCTGTGGGCATTCAGATTCCTGAAACTCCTGAGCTGTGGGCATTCAGATTCCTGAAAATCCTTGGCTGTGGGCATTCAGATTCCTGAAACTCCTGAGCTGTGGGCATTCAGATTCCTGAAAATCCTTGACTGTGGGCATTCAGATTCCTGAAACTCCTGAGCTGTGGGCATTCAGATTCCTGAAAATCCTTGACTGTGGGCATTCAGATTCCTGAAACTCCTGAGCTGTGAGCATTCAGATTCCTGAAAATCCTTGACTGTGGGCATTCAGATTCCTGAAACTCCTGAGCTGTGGGCATTCAGATTCCTGAAACTCCTGAGCTGTGGGCATTCAGATTCCTGAAAATCCTTGACTGTGGGCATTCAGATTCCTGAAACTCCTGAGCTGTGGGCATTCAGATTCCTGAAAATCCTTGACTGTGGGCATTCAGATTCCTGAAACTCCTGAGCTGTGGGCATTCAGATTCCTGAAACTCCTGAGCTGTGAGCATTCAGATTCCTGAAAATCCTTGACTGTGGGCATTCAGATTCCTGAAACTCCTGAGCTGTGGGCATTCAGATTCCTGAAACTCCTGAGCTGTGGGCATTCAGATTCCTGAAACTCCTGAGCTGTGGGCATTCAGATTCCTGAAACTCCTGAGCTGTGAGCATTCAGATTCCTGAAAATCCTTGACTGTGGGCATTCAGATTCCTGAAACTCCTGAGCTGTGAGCATTCAGATTCCTGAAAATCCTTGGCTGTGGGCATTCAGATTCCTGAAACTCCTGAGCTGTGGGCATTCAGATTCCTGAAAATCCTTGGCTGTGGGCATTCAGATTCCTGAAACTCCTGAGCTGTGGGCATTCAGATTCCTGAAAATCCTTGGCTGTGGGCATTCAGATTCCTGAAACTCCTGAGCTGTGGGCATTCAGATTCCTGAAAATCCTTGACTGTGGGCATTCAGATTCCTGAAACTCCTGAGCTGTGGGCATTCAGATTCCTGAAACTCCTGAGCTGTGGGCATTCAGATTCCTGAAAATCCTTGACTGTGGGCATTCAGATTCCTGAAACTCCTGAGCTGTGGGCATTCAGATTCCTGAAACTCCTGAGCTGTGGGCATTCAGATTCCTGAAACTCCTGAGCTGTGGGCATTCAGATTCCTGAAACTCCTGAGCTGTGGGCATTCAGATTCCTGAAACTCCTGAGCTGTGGGCATTCAGATTCCTGAAAATCCTTGACTGTGGGCATTCAGATTCCTGAAACTCCTGAGCTGTGGGCATTCAGATTCCTGAAACTCCTGAGCTGTGGGCATTCAGATTCCTGAAAATCCTTGGCTGTGGGCATTCAGATTCCTGAAACTCCTGAGCTGTGGGCATTCAGATTCCTGAAACTCCTGAGCTGTGGGCATTCAGATTCCTGAAAATCCTTGACTGTGGGCATTCAGATTCCTGAAACTCCTGAGCTGTGGGCATTCAGATTCCTGAAACTCCTGAGCTGTGGGCATTCAGATTCCTGAAAATCCTTGACTGTGGGCATTCAGATTCCTGAAACTCCTGAGCTGTGGGCATTCAGATTCCTGAAACTCCTGAGCTGTGAGCATTCAGATTCCTGAAAATCCTTGACTGTGGGCATTCAGATTCCTGAAACTCCTGAGCTGTGGGCATTCAGATTCCTGAAACTCCTGAGCTGTGGGCATTCAGATTCCTGAAACTCCTGAGCTGTGGGCATTCAGATTCCTGAAACTCCTGAGCTGTGGGCATTCAGATTCCTGAAAATCCTTGACTGTGGGCATTCAGATTCCTGAAACTCCTGAGCTGTGAGCATTCAGATTCCTGAAAATCCTTGGCTGTGGGCATTCAGATTCCTGAAACTCCTGGGCTGTGGGCATTCAGATTCCTGAAAATCCTTGGCTGTGGGCATTCAGATTCCTGAAACTCCTGGGCTGTGGGCATTCAGATTCCTGAAAATCCTTGGCTGTGGGCATTCAGATTCCTGAAACTCCTGAGCTGTGGGCATTCAGATTCCTGAAAATCCTTGGCTGTGGGCATTCAGATTCCTGAAACTCCTGAGCTGTGGGCATTCAGATTCCTGAAAATCCTTGACTGTGGGCATTCAGATTCCTGAAACTCCTGAGCTGTGGGCATTCAGATTCGTGAAACTCCTGAGCTGTGGGCATTCAGATTCCTGAAAATCCTTGACTGTGGGCATTCAGATTCCTGAAACTCCTGAGCTGTGGGCATTCAGATTCCTGAAACTCCTGAGCTGTGGGCATTCAGATTCCTGAAAATCCTTGACTGTGGGCATTCAGATACCTGAAACTCCTGAGCTGTGAGCATTCAGATTCCTGAAAATCCTTGGCTGTGGGCATTCAGATTCCTGAAACTCCTGAGCTGTGGGCATTCAGATTCCTGAAAATCCTTGGCTGTGGGCATTCAGATTCCTGAAACTCCTAAGCTGTGGGCATTCAGATTCCTGAAAATCCTTGACTGTGGGCATTCAGATTCCTGAAACTCCTGAGCTGTGGGCATTCAGATTCCTGAAACTCCTGAGCTGTGGGCATTCAGATTCCTGAAACTCCTGAGCTGTGGGCATTCAGATTCCTGAAACTCCTGAGCTGTGGGCATTCAGATTCCTGAAAATCCTTGACTGTGGGCATTCAGATTCCTGAAACTCCTGAGCTGTGGGCATTCAGATTCCTGAAACTCCTGAGCTGTGAGCATTCAGATTCCTGAAAATCCTTGACTGTGGGCATTCAGATTCCTGAAACTCTTGAGCTGTGGGCATTCAGATTCCTGAAAATCCTTGACTGTGGGCATTCAGATTCCTGAAACTCCTGAGCTGTGGGCATTCAGATTCCTGAAACTCCTGAGCTGTGGGCATTCAGATTCCTGAAAATCCTTGGCTGTGGGCATTCAGATTCCTGAAACTCCTGAGCTGTGGGCATTCAGATTCCTGAAAATCCTTGGCTGTGGGCATTCAGATTCCTGAAACTCCTGAGCTGTGGGCATTCAGATTCCTGAAACTCCTGAGCTGTGGGCATTCAGATTCCTGAAAATCCTTGGCTGTGAGCATTCAGATTCCTGAAAATCCTTGGCTGTGGGCATTCAGATTCCTGAAACTCCTGAGCTGTGGGCATTCAGATTCCTGAAAATCCTTGGCTGTGGGCATTCAGATTCCTGAAACTCCTGAGCTGTGGGCATTCAGATTCCTGAAAATCCTTGGCTGTGGGCATTCAGATTCCTGAAACTCCTGAGCTGTGGGCATTCAGATTCCTGAAAATCCTTGACTGTGGGCATTCAGATTCCTGAAACTCCTGAGCTGTGGGCATTCAGATTCCTGAAACTCCTGAGCTGTGGGCATTCAGATTCCTGAAACTCCTGAGCTGTGGGCATTCAGATTCCTGAAAATCCTTGGCTGTGGGCATTCAGATTCCTGAAACTCCTGAGCTGTGGGCATTCAGATTCCTGAAACTCCTGAGCTGTGGGCATTCAGATTCCTGAAAATCCTTGACTGTGGGCATTCAGATTCCTGAAACTCCTGAGCTGTGGGCATTCAGATTCCTGAAACTCCTGAGCTGTGAGCATTCAGATTCCTGAAAATCCTTGGCTGTGGGCATTCAGATTCCTGAAACTCCTGAGCTGTGGGCATTCAGATTCCTGAAAATCCTTGGCTGTGGGCATTCAGATTCCTGAAACTCCTGAGCTGTGGGCATTCAGATTCCTGAAAATCCTTGACTGTGGGCATTCAGATTCCTGAAACTCCTGAGCTGTGGGCATTCAGATTCCTGAAACTCCTGAGCTGTGGGCATTCAGATTCCTGAAAATCCTTGACTGTGGGCATTCAGATTCCTGAAACTCCTGAGCTGTGGGCATTCAGATTCCTGAAACTCCTGAGCTGTGGGCATTCAGATTCCTGAAACTCCTGAGCTGTGGGCATTCAGATTCCTGAAAATCCTTGACTGTGGGCATTCAGATACCTGAAACTCCTGAGCTGTGAGCATTCAGATTCCTGAAAATCCTTGGCTGTGGGCATTCAGATTCCTGAAACTCCTGAGCTGTGGGCATTCAGATTCCTGAAAATCCTTGGCTGTGGGCATTCAGATTCCTGAAACTCCTAAGCTGTGGGCATTCAGATTCCTGAAAATCCTTGACTGTGGGCATTCAGATTCCTGAAACTCCTGAGCTGTGGGCATTCAGATTCCTGAAACTCCTGAGCTGTGGGCATTCAGATTCCTGAAACTCCTGAGCTGTGGGCATTCAGATTCCTGAAACTCCTGAGCTGTGGGCATTCAGATTCCTGAAACTCCTGAGCTGTGAGCATTCAGATTCCTGAAAATCCTTGACTGTGGGCATTCAGATTCCTGAAACTCCTGAGCTGTGGGCATTCAGATTCCTGAAACTCCTGAGCTGTGGGCATTCAGATTCCTGAAAATCCTTGACTGTGGGCATTCAGATTCCTGAAACTCCTGAGCTGTGGGCATTCAGATTCCTGAAAATCCTTGGCTGTGGGCATTCAGATTCCTGAAACTCCTGAGCTGTGGGCATTCAGATTCCTGAAAATCCTTGGCTGTGGGCATTCAGATTCCTGAAACTCCTGAGCTGTGGGCATTCAGATTCCTGAAAATCCTTGGCTGTGGGCATTCAGATTCCTGAAACTCCTGAGCTGTGGGCATTCAGATTCCTGAAAATCCTTGACTGTGGGCATTCAGATTCCTGAAACTCCTGAGCTGTGGGCATTCAGATTCCTGAAACTCCTGAGCTGTGGGCATTCAGATTCCTGAAAATCCTTGACTGTGGGCATTCAGATTCCTGAAACTCCTGAGCTGTGGGCATTCAGATTCCTGAAACTCCTGAGCTGTGGGCATTCAGATTCCTGAAACTCCTGAGCTGTGGGCATTCAGATTCCTGAAACTCCTGAGCTGTGGGCATTCAGATTCCTGAAACTCCTGAGCTGTGGGCATTCAGATTCCTGAAAATCCTTGACTGTGGGCATTCAGATTCCTGAAACTCCTGAGCTGTGGGCATTCAGATTCCTGAAACTCCTGAGCTGTGGGCATTCAGATTCCTGAAAATCCTTGGCTGTGGGCATTCAGATTCCTGAAACTCCTGAGCTGTGGGCATTCAGATTCCTGAAACTCCTGAGCTGTGGGCATTCAGATTCCTGAAAATCCTTGACTGTGGGCATTCAGATTCCTGAAACTCCTGAGCTGTGGGCATTCAGATTCCTGAAACTCCTGAGCTGTGGGCATTCAGATTCCTGAAAATCCTTGACTGTGGGCATTCAGATTCCTGAAACTCCTGAGCTGTGGGCATTCAGATTCCTGAAACTCCTGAGCTGTGAGCATTCAGATTCCTGAAAATCCTTGACTGTGGGCATTCAGATTCCTGAAACTCCTGAGCTGTGGGCATTCAGATTCCTGAAACTCCTGAGCTGTGGGCATTCAGATTCCTGAAACTCCTGAGCTGTGGGCATTCAGATTCCTGAAACTCCTGAGCTGTGGGCATTCAGATTCCTGAAAATGCTTGACTGTGGGCATTCAGATTCCTGAAACTCCTGAGCTGTGAGCATTCAGATTCCTGAAACTCCTTGGCTGTGGGCATTCAGATTCCTGAAACTCCTGAGCTGTGGGCATTCAGATTCCTGAAAATCCTTGGCTGTGGGCATTCAGATTCCTGAAACTCCTGAGCTGTGGGCATTCAGATTCCTGAAAATCCTTGGCTGTGGGCATTCAGATTCCTGAAACTCCTGAGCTGTGGGCATTCAGATTCCTGAAAATCCTTGACTGTGGGCATTCAGATTCCTGAAACTCCTGAGCTGTGGGCATTCAGATTCGTGAAACTCCTGAGCTGTGGGCATTCAGATTCCTGAAAATCCTTGACTGTGGGCATTCAGATTCCTGAAACTCCTGAGCTGTGGGCATTCAGATTCCTGAAAATCCTTGACTGTGGGCATTCAGATACCTGAAACTCCTGAGCTGTGAGCATTCAGATTCCTGAAAATCCTTGGCTGTGGGCATTCAGATTCCTGAAACTCCTGAGCTGTGGGCATTCAGATTCCTGAAAATCCTTGGCTGTGGGCATTCAGATTCCTGAAACTCCTAAGCTGTGGGCATTCAGATTCCTGAAAATCCTTGACTGTGGGCATTCAGATTCCTGAAACTCCTGAGCTGTGGGCATTCAGATTCCTGAAACTCCTGAGCTGTGGGCATTCAGATTCCTGAAACTCCTGAGCTGTGGGCATTCAGATTCCTGAAACTCCTGAGCTGTGGGCATTCAGATTCCTGAAAATCCTTGACTGTGGGCATTCAGATTCCTGAAACTCCTGAGCTGTGGGCATTCAGATTCCTGAAACTCCTGAGCTGTGAGCATTCAGATTCCTGAAAATCCTTGACTGTGGGCATTCAGATTCCTGAAACTCTTGAGCTGTGGGCATTCAGATTCCTGAAAATCCTTGACTGTGGGCATTCAGATTCCTGAAACTCCTGAGCTGTGGGCATTCAGATTCCTGAAACTCCTGAGCTGTGGGCATTCAGATTCCTGAAAATCCTTGGCTGTGGGCATTCAGATTCCTGAAACTCCTGAGCTGTGGGCATTCAGATTCCTGAAAATCCTTGGCTGTGGGCATTCAGATTCCTGAAACTCCTGAGCTGTGGGCATTCAGATTCCTGAAACTCCTGAGCTGTGGGCATTCAGATTCCTGAAAATCCTTGGCTGTGAGCATTCAGATTCCTGAAAATCCTTGGCTGTGGGCATTCAGATTCCTGAAACTCCTGAGCTGTGGGCATTCAGATTCCTGAAAATCCTTGGCTGTGGGCATTCAGATTCCTGAAACTCCTGAGCTGTGGGCATTCAGATTCCTGAAAATCCTTGGCTGTGGGCATTCAGATTCCTGAAACTCCTGAGCTGTGGGCATTCAGATTCCTGAAAATCCTTGACTGTGGGCATTCAGATTCCTGAAACTCCTGAGCTGTGGGCATTCAGATTCCTGAAACTCCTGAGCTGTGGGCATTCAGATTCCTGAAACTCCTGAGCTGTGGGCATTCAGATTCCTGAAAATCCTTGGCTGTGGGCATTCAGATTCCTGAAACTCCTGAGCTGTGGGCATTCAGATTCCTGAAACTCCTGAGCTGTGGGCATTCAGATTCCTGAAAATCCTTGACTGTGGGCATTCAGATTCCTGAAACTCCTGAGCTGTGGGCATTCAGATTCCTGAAACTCCTGAGCTGTGAGCATTCAGATTCCTGAAAATCCTTGGCTGTGGGCATTCAGATTCCTGAAACTCCTGAGCTGTGGGCATTCAGATTCCTGAAAATCCTTGGCTGTGGGCATTCAGATTCCTGAAACTCCTGAGCTGTGGGCATTCAGATTCCTGAAAATCCTTGACTGTGGGCATTCAGATTCCTGAAACTCCTGAGCTGTGGGCATTCAGATTCCTGAAACTCCTGAGCTGTGGGCATTCAGATTCCTGAAAATCCTTGACTGTGGGCATTCAGATTCCTGAAACTCCTGAGCTGTGGGCATTCAGATTCCTGAAACTCCTGAGCTGTGGGCATTCAGATTCCTGAAACTCCTGAGCTGTGGGCATTCAGATTCCTGAAAATCCTTGACTGTGGGCATTCAGATACCTGAAACTCCTGAGCTGTGAGCATTCAGATTCCTGAAAATCCTTGGCTGTGGGCATTCAGATTCCTGAAACTCCTGAGCTGTGGGCATTCAGATTCCTGAAAATCCTTGGCTGTGGGCATTCAGATTCCTGAAACTCCTAAGCTGTGGGCATTCAGATTCCTGAAAATTCCCTGCTGAGCCCCCAAGGTCCTGGGTAAGACGTTAAACTGCCTGGGGGGGCCGTCCCCGGACCATGACGGGTGCCTGCACCAGGAGTCTAGCACGGCCGTGGTCCAGGGCATGACCGAAAACTGCTTGGGTACCGAGGCTCCCCAGACCAGGAAGGGTGGAGACACCTGGAGTCTAAATAGTCACACCACGTCAGGCCAGACCTTCGCATTGCACTCCGCGAAGACTGCCACACAGCCGCGGGGCAGGTGTGCAGCCTGTGGAAAACCTCGTACAGAAAAGGGTCGGCGACCGCCCGCCCCCAGTCTGAGAGGCATCAGCCGAATCTCGGTGGAGGCGGGCACAAAACAAAAGGGAGAGTCGTCACTGTGCATATCAGCACGGTCCCGCCCTCTGTGCCAGACCAACACACCACCAAAGGAAAAGAGGAAGAGGCGACGTAAGGCAATGCCTCCGTGCGGCCAGGAGAACACGAAATAGCGACCCCCTCAACGGGGAATGCTACGAGCACGGCCAAAAATCGTTCAAAATCGTTCAAAATCCTTGACTGTGGGCATTCAGATTCCTGAAACTCCTGAGCTGTGGGCATTCAGATTCCTGAAACTCCTGAGCTGTGGGCATTCAGATTCCTGAAAATCCTTGACTGTGGGCATTCAGATTCCTGAAACTCCTGAGCTGTGGGCATTCAGATTCCTGAAACTCCTGAGCTGTGGGCATTCAGATTCCTGAAACTCCTGAGCTGTGGGCATTCAGATTCCTGAAAATCCTTGACTGTGGGCATTCAGATTCCTGAAACTCCTGAGCTGTGGGCATTCAGATTCCTGAAACTCCTGAGCTGTGAGCATTCAGATTCCTGAAAATCCTTGACTGTGGGCATTCAGATTCCTGAAACTCTTGAGCTGTGGGCATTCAGATTCCTGAAAATCCTTGACTGTGGGCATTCAGATTCCTGAAACTCCTGAGCTGTGGGCATTCAGATTCCTGAAACTCCTGAGCTGTGGGCATTCAGATTCCTGAAAATCCTTGGCTGTGGGCATTCAGATTCCTGAAACTCCTGAGCTGTGGGCATTCAGATTCCTGAAACTCCTGAGCTGTGGGCATTCAGAGTCCTGAAAATCCTTGGCTGTGGGCATTCAGATTCCTGAAACTCCTGAGCTGTGGGCATTCAGATTCCTGAAAATCCTTGACTGTGGGCATTCAGATTCCTGAAACTCCTGAGCTGTGGGCATTCAGATTCCTGAAACTCCTGAGCTGTGGGCATTCAGATTCCTGAAAATCCTTGACTGTGGGCATTCAGATTCCTGAAACTCCTGAGCTGTGGGCATTCAGATTCCTGAAACTCCTGAGCTGTGGGCATTCAGATTCCTGAAAATCCTTGACTGTGGGCATTCAGATTCCTGAAACTCCTGAGCTGTGGGCATTCAGATTCCTGAAACTCCTGAGCTGTGGGCATTCAGATTCCTGAAAATCCTTGACTGTGGGCATTCAGATTCCTGAAACTCCTGAGCTGTGGGCATTCAGATTCCTGAAACTCCTGAGCTGTGAGCATTCAGATTCCTGAAAATCCTTGGCTGTGGGCATTCAGATTCCTGAAACTCCTGAGCTGTGGGCATTCAGATTCCTGAAAATCCTTGGCTGTGGGCATTCAGATTCCTGAAAATCCTTGACTGTGGGCATTCAGATTCCTGAAACTCCTGAGCTGTGGGCATTCAGATTCCTGAAACTCCTGAGCTGTGGGCATTCAGATTCCTGAAAATCCTTGACTGTGGGCATTCAGATTCCTGAAACTCCTGAGCTGTGGGCATTCAGATTCCTGAAACTCCTGAGCTGTGAGCATTCAGATTCCTGAAAATCCTTGGCTGTGGGCATTCAGATTCCTGAAACTCCTGAGCTGTGGGCATTCAGATTCCTGAAACTCCTGAGCTGTGGGCATTCTGATTCCTGAAAATCCTTGACTGTGGGCATTCAGATTCCTGAAACTCCTGAGCTGTGGGCATTCAGATTCCTGAAACTCCTGAGCTGTGGGCATTCAGATTCCTGAAAATCCTTGACTGTGGGCATTCAGATTCCTGAAACTCCTGAGCTGTGGGCATTCAGATTCCTGAAACTCCTGAGCTGTGGGCATTCAGATTCCTGAAAATCCTTGACTGTGGGCATTCAGATTCCTGAAACTCCTGAGCTGTGGGCATTCAGATTCCTGAAACTCCTGAGCTGTGAGCATTCAGATTCCTGAAAATCCTTGGCTGTGGGCATTCAGATTCCTGAATCTCCTGAGCTGTGGGCATTCAGATTCCTGAAAATCCTTGGCTGTGGGCATTCAGATTCCTGAAACTCCTGAGCTGTGGGCATTCAGATTCCTGAAAATCCTTGGCTGTGGGCATTCAGATTCCTGAAACTCCTGAGCTGTGGGCATTCAGATTCCTGAAAATCCTTGACTGTGGGCATTCAGATTCCTGAAACTCCTGAGCTGTCGGCATTCAGATTCCTGAAACTCCTGAGCTGTGGGCATTCAGATTCCTGAAACTCCTGAGCTGTGGGCATTCAGATTCCTGAAACTCCTGAGCTGTGGGCATTCAGATTCCTGAAACTCCTGAGCTGTGGGCATTCAGATTCCTGAAAATCCTTGACTGTGGGCATTCAGATTCCTGAAACTCCTGAGCTGTGGGCATTCAGATTCCTGAAACTCCTGAGCTGTGGGCATTCAGATTCCTGAAACTCCTGAGCTGTGGGCATTCAGATTCCTGAAACTCCTGAGCTGTGGGCATTCAGATTCCTGAAAATCCTTGACTGTGGGCATTCAGATTCCTGAAACTCCTGAGCTGTGGGCATTCAGATTCCTGAAACTCCTGAGCTGTGAGCATTCAGATTCCTGAAAATCCTTGACTGTGGGCATTCAGATTCCTGAAAATCCTTGACTGTGGGCATTCAGATTCCTGAAACTCCTGAGCTGTGGGCATTCAGATTCCTGAAACTCCTGAGCTGTGGGCATTCAGATTCCTGAAACTCCTGAGCTGTGGGCATTCAGATTCCTGAAACTCCTGAGCTGTGGGCATTCAGATTCCTGAAAATCCTTGACTGTGGGCATTCAGATTCCTGAAACTCCTGAGCTGTGGGCATTCAGATTCCTGAAACTCCTGAGCTGTGAGCATTCAGATTCCTGAAAATCCTTGGCTGTGGGCATTCAGATTCCTGAAACTCCTGAGCTGTGGGCATTCAGATTCCTGAAAATCCTTGGCTGTGGGCATTCAGATTCCTGAAACTCCTGAGCTGTGGGCATTCAGATTCCTGAAAATCCTTGGCTGTGGGCATTCAGATTCCTGAAACTCCTGAGCTGTGGGCATTCAGATTCCTGAAAATCCTTGACTGTGGGCATTCAGATTCCTGAAACTCCTGAGCTGTGAGCATTCAGATTCCTGAAAATCCTTGGCTGTGGGCATTCAGATTCCTGAAACTCCTGAGCTGTGGGCATTCAGATTCCTGAAAATCCTTGGCTGTGGGCATTCAGATTCCTGAAACTCCTGAGCTGTGGGCATTCAGATTCCTGAAAATCCTTGGCTGTGGGCATTCAGATTCCTGAAACTCCTGAGCTGTGGGCATTCAGATTCCTGAAAATCCTTGACTGTGGGCATTCAGATTCCTGAAACTCCTGAGCTGTGGGCATTCAGATTCCTGAAAATCCTTGACTGTGGGCATTCAGATTCCTGAAACTCCTGAGCTGTGGGCATTCAGATTCCTGAAACTCCTGAGCTGTGGGCATTCAGATTCTTCTCGGTGGCCGCTCCAGGTCCTGGGTAAGACGTTAAACTGCCTGGGGGGGCCGTCCCCGGACCATGACGGGTGCCTGCACCAGGAGTCTAGCACGGCCGTGGTCCAGGGCATGACCGAAAACTGCTTGGGTACCGAGGCTCCCCAGACCAGGAAGGGTGGAGACACCTGGAGTCTAAATAGTCACACCACGTCAGGCCAGACCTTCGCATTGCACTCCGCGAAGACTGCCACACAGCCGCGGGGCAGGTGTGCAGCCTGTGGAAAACCTCGTACAGAAAAGGGTCGGCGACCGCCCGCCCCCAGTCTGAGAGGCATCAGCCGAATCTCGGTGGAGGCGGGCACAAAACAAAAGGGAGAGTCGTCACTGTGCATAACAGCACGGTCCCGCCCTCTGTGCCAGACCAACACACCACCAAAGGAAAAGAGGAAGAGGCGACGTAAGGCAATGCCTCCGTGCGGCCAGGAGAACACGAAATAGCGACCCCCTCAACGGGGAATGCTACGAGCACGGCCAAAAATCGTTCAAATCGTTCAACTCCTGAGCTGTGAGCATTCAGATTCCTGAAAATCCTTGACTGTGGGCATTCAGATTCCTGAAACTCCTGAGCTGTGGGCATTCAGATTCCTGAAACTCCTGAGCTGTGGGCATTCAGATTCCTGAAAATCCTTGACTGTGGGCATTCAGATTCCTGAAACTCCTGAGCTGTGGGCATTCAGATTCCTGAAACTCCTGAGCTGTGGGCATTCAGATTCCTGAAACTCCTGAGCTGTGAGCATTCAGATTCCTGAAAATCCTTGACTGTGGGCATTCAGATTCCTGAAACTCTTGAGCTGTGGGCATTCAGATTCCTGAAAATCCTTGACTGTGGGCATTCAGATTCCTGAAACTCCTGAGCTGTGGGCATTCAGATTCCTGAAACTCCTGAGCTGTGGGCATTCAGATTCCTGAAAATCCTTGGCTGTGGGCATTCAGATTCCTGAAACTCCTGAGCTGTGGGCATTCAGATTCCTGAAACTCCTGAGCTGTGGGCATTCAGAGTCCTGAAAATCCTTGGCTGTGGGCATTCAGATTCCTGAAACTCCTGAGCTGTGGGCATTCAGATTCCTGAAAATCCTTGACTGTGGGCATTCAGATTCCTGAAACTCCTGAGCTGTGGGCATTCAGATTCCTGAAACTCCTGAGCTGTGGGCATTCAGATTCCTGAAAATCCTTGACTGTGGGCATTCAGATTCCTGAAACTCCTGAGCTGTGGGCATTCAGATTCCTGAAACTCCTGAGCTGTGGGCATTCAGATTCCTGAAAATCCTTGACTGTGGGCATTCAGATTCCTGAAACTCCTGAGCTGTGGGCATTCAGATTCCTGAAACTCCTGAGCTGTGGGCATTCAGATTCCTGAAAATCCTTGACTGTGGGCATTCAGATTCCTGAAACTCCTGAGCTGTGGGCATTCAGATTCCTGAAACTCCTGAGCTGTGAGCATTCAGATTCCTGAAAATCCTTGGCTGTGGGCATTCAGATTCCTGAAACTCCTGAGCTGTGGGCATTCAGATTCCTGAAAATCCTTGGCTGTGGGCATTCAGATTCCTGAAAATCCTTGACTGTGGGCATTCAGATTCCTGAAACTCCTGAGCTGTGGGCATTCAGATTCCTGAAACTCCTGAGCTGTGGGCATTCAGATTCCTGAAAATCCTTGACTGTGGGCATTCAGATTCCTGAAACTCCTGAGCTGTGGGCATTCAGATTCCTGAAACTCCTGAGCTGTGAGCATTCAGATTCCTGAAAATCCTTGGCTGTGGGCATTCAGATTCCTGAAACTCCTGAGCTGTGGGCATTCAGATTCCTGAAACTCCTGAGCTGTGGGCATTCTGATTCCTGAAAATCCTTGACTGTGGGCATTCAGATTCCTGAAACTCCTGAGCTGTGGGCATTCAGATTCCTGAAACTCCTGAGCTGTGGGCATTCAGATTCCTGAAAATCCTTGACTGTGGGCATTCAGATTCCTGAAACTCCTGAGCTGTGGGCATTCAGATTCCTGAAACTCCTGAGCTGTGGGCATTCAGATTCCTGAAAATCCTTGACTGTGGGCATTCAGATTCCTGAAACTCCTGAGCTGTGGGCATTCAGATTCCTGAAACTCCTGAGCTGTGAGCATTCAGATTCCTGAAAATCCTTGGCTGTGGGCATTCAGATTCCTGAATCTCCTGAGCTGTGGGCATTCAGATTCCTGAAAATCCTTGGCTGTGGGCATTCAGATTCCTGAAACTCCTGAGCTGTGGGCATTCAGATTCCTGAAAATCCTTGGCTGTGGGCATTCAGATTCCTGAAACTCCTGAGCTGTGGGCATTCAGATTCCTGAAAATCCTTGACTGTGGGCATTCAGATTCCTGAAACTCCTGAGCTGTCGGCATTCAGATTCCTGAAACTCCTGAGCTGTGGGCATTCAGATTCCTGAAACTCCTGAGCTGTGGGCATTCAGATTCCTGAAACTCCTGAGCTGTGGGCATTCAGATTCCTGAAACTCCTGAGCTGTGGGCATTCAGATTCCTGAAAATCCTTGACTGTGGGCATTCAGATTCCTGAAACTCCTGAGCTGTGGGCATTCAGATTCCTGAAACTCCTGAGCTGTGGGCATTCAGATTCCTGAAACTCCTGAGCTGTGGGCATTCAGATTCCTGAAACTCCTGAGCTGTGGGCATTCAGATTCCTGAAAATCCTTGACTGTGGGCATTCAGATTCCTGAAACTCCTGAGCTGTGGGCATTCAGATTCCTGAAACTCCTGAGCTGTGAGCATTCAGATTCCTGAAAATCCTTGACTGTGGGCATTCAGATTCCTGAAAATCCTTGACTGTGGGCATTCAGATTCCTGAAACTCCTGAGCTGTGGGCATTCAGATTCCTGAAACTCCTGAGCTGTGGGCATTCAGATTCCTGAAACTCCTGAGCTGTGGGCATTCAGATTCCTGAAACTCCTGAGCTGTGGGCATTCAGATTCCTGAAAATCCTTGACTGTGGGCATTCAGATTCCTGAAACTCCTGAGCTGTGGGCATTCAGATTCCTGAAACTCCTGAGCTGTGAGCATTCAGATTCCTGAAAATCCTTGGCTGTGGGCATTCAGATTCCTGAAACTCCTGAGCTGTGGGCATTCAGATTCCTGAAAATCCTTGGCTGTGGGCATTCAGATTCCTGAAACTCCTGAGCTGTGGGCATTCAGATTCCTGAAAATCCTTGGCTGTGGGCATTCAGATTCCTGAAACTCCTGAGCTGTGGGCATTCAGATTCCTGAAAATCCTTGACTGTGGGCATTCAGATTCCTGAAACTCCTGAGCTGTGAGCATTCAGATTCCTGAAAATCCTTGGCTGTGGGCATTCAGATTCCTGAAACTCCTGAGCTGTGGGCATTCAGATTCCTGAAAATCCTTGGCTGTGGGCATTCAGATTCCTGAAACTCCTGAGCTGTGGGCATTCAGATTCCTGAAAATCCTTGGCTGTGGGCATTCAGATTCCTGAAACTCCTGAGCTGTGGGCATTCAGATTCCTGAAAATCCTTGACTGTGGGCATTCAGATTCCTGAAACTCCTGAGCTGTGGGCATTCAGATTCCTGAAAATCCTTGACTGTGGGCATTCAGATTCCTGAAACTCCTGAGCTGTGGGCATTCAGATTCCTGAAACTCCTGAGCTGTGGGCATTCAGATTCTTCTCGGTGGCCGCTCCAGGTCCTGGGTAAGACGTTAAACTGCCTGGGGGGGCCGTCCCCGGACCATGACGGGTGCCTGCACCAGGAGTCTAGCACGGCCGTGGTCCAGGGCATGACCGAAAACTGCTTGGGTACCGAGGCTCCCCAGACCAGGAAGGGTGGAGACACCTGGAGTCTAAATAGTCACACCACGTCAGGCCAGACCTTCGCATTGCACTCCGCGAAGACTGCCACACAGCCGCGGGGCAGGTGTGCAGCCTGTGGAAAACCTCGTACAGAAAAGGGTCGGCGACCGCCCGCCCCCAGTCTGAGAGGCATCAGCCGAATCTCGGTGGAGGCGGGCACAAAACAAAAGGGAGAGTCGTCACTGTGCATAACAGCACGGTCCCGCCCTCTGTGCCAGACCAACACACCACCAAAGGAAAAGAGGAAGAGGCGACGTAAGGCAATGCCTCCGTGCGGCCAGGAGAACACGAAATAGCGACCCCCTCAACGGGGAATGCTACGAGCACGGCCAAAAATCGTTCAAATCGTTCAACTCCTGAGCTGTGAGCATTCAGATTCCTGAAAATCCTTGACTGTGGGCATTCAGATTCCTGAAACTCCTGAGCTGTGGGCATTCAGATTCCTGAAACTCCTGAGCTGTGGGCATTCAGATTCCTGAAAATCCTTGACTGTGGGCATTCAGATTCCTGAAACTCCTGAGCTGTGGGCATTCAGATTCCTGAAACTCCTGAGCTGTGGGCATTCAGATTCCTGAAAATCCTTGACTGTGGGCATTCAGATTCCTGAAACTCCTGAGCTGTGGGCATTCAGATTCCTGAAACTCCTGAGCTGTGGGCATTCAGATTCCTGAAACTCCTGAGCTGTGGGCATTCAGATTCCTGAAAATCCTTGACTGTGGGCATTCAGATTCCTGAAACTCCTGAGCTGTGGGCATTCAGATTCCTGAAACTCCTGAGCTGTGGGCATTCAGATTCCTGAAACTCCTGAGCTGTGGGCATTCAGATTCCTGAAAATCCTTGACTGTGGGCATTCAGATACCTGAAACTCCTGAGCTGTGAGCATTCAGATTCCTGAAAATCCTTGGCTGTGGGCATTCAGATTCCTGAAACTCCTGAGCTGTGGGCATTCAGATTCCTGAAAATCCTTGGCTGTGGGCATTCAGATTCCTGAAACTCCTAAGCTGTGGGCATTCAGATTCCTGAAAATTCCCTGCTGAGCCCCCAAGGTCCTGGGTAAGACGTTAAACTGCCTGGGGGGGCCGTCCCCGGACCATGACGGGTGCCTGCACCAGGAGTCTAGCACGGCCGTGGTCCAGGGCATGACCGAAAACTGCTTGGGTACCGAGGCTCCCCAGACCAGGAAGGGTGGAGACACCTGGAGTCTAAATAGTCACACCACGTCAGGCCAGACCTTCGCATTGCACTCCGCGAAGACTGCCACACAGCCGCGGGGCAGGTGTGCAGCCTGTGGAAAACCTCGTACAGAAAAGGGTCGGCGACCGCCCGCCCCCAGTCTGAGAGGCATCAGCCGAATCTCGGTGGAGGCGGGCACAAAACAAAAGGGAGAGTCGTCACTGTGCATATCAGCACGGTCCCGCCCTCTGTGCCAGACCAACACACCACCAAAGGAAAAGAGGAAGAGGCGACGAAAGGCAATGCCTCCGTGCGGCCAGGAGAACACGAAATAGCGACCCCCTCAACGGGGAATGCTACGAGCACGGCCAAAAATCGTTCAAATCGTTCAAACTCCTGAGCTGTGGGCATTCAGATTCCTGAAAATCCTTGACTGTGGGCATTCAGATTCCTGAAACTCCTGAGCTGTGAGCATTCAGATTCCTGAAAATCCTTGGCTGTGGGCATTCAGATTCCTGAAACTCCTGAGCTGTGGGCATTCAGATTCCTGAAAATCCTTGGCTGTGGGCATTCAGATTCCTGAAACTCCTGAGCTGTGGGCATTCAGATTCCTGAAAATCCTTGGCTGTGGGCATTCAGATTCCTGAAACTCCTGAGCTGTGGGCATTCAGATTCCTGAAAATCCTTGACTGTGGGCATTCAGATTCCTGAAACTCCTGAGCTGTGGGCATTCAGATTCCTGAAACTCCTGAGCTGTGGGCATTCAGATTCCTGAAAATCCTTGACTGTGGGCATTCAGATTCCTGAAACTCCTGAGCTGTGGGCATTCAGATTCCTGAAACTCCTGAGCTGTGGGCATTCAGATTCCTGAAACTCCTGAGCTGTGGGCATTCAGATTCCTGAAACTCCTGAGCTGTGGGCATTCAGATTCCTGAAACTCCTGAGCTGTGGGCATTCAGATTCCTGAAACTCCTGAGCTGTGAGCATTCAGATTCCTGAAAATCCTTGACTGTGGGCATTCAGATTCCTGAAACTCCTGAGCTGTGGGCATTCAGATTCCTGAAAATCCTTGACTGTGGGCATTCAGATTCCTGAAACTCCTGAGCTGTGGGCATTCAGATTCCTGAAACTCCTGAGCTGTGGGCATTCAGATTCCTGAAACTCCTGAGCTGTGAGCATTCAGATTCCTGAAAATCCTTGACTGTGGGCATTCAGATTCCTGAAACTCCTGAGCTGTGGGCATTCAGATTCCTGAAAATCCTTGACTGTGGGCATTCAGATTCCTGAAACTCCTGAGCTGTGGGCATTCAGATTCCTGAAAATCCTTGGCTGTAGGCATTCAGATTCCTGAAACTCCTGAGCTGTGGGCATTCAGATTCCTGAAACTCCTGAGCTGTGGGCATTCAGATTCCTGAAAATCCTTGACTGTGGGCATTCAGATTCCTGAAACTCCTGAGCTGTGGGCATTCAGATTCCTGAAACTCCTGAGCTGTGAGCATTCAGATTCCTGAAAATCCTTGACTGTGGGCATTCAGATTCCTGAAACTCCTGAGCTGTGGGCATTCAGATTCCTGAAAATCCTTGGCTGTAGGCATTCAGATTCCTGAAACTCCTGAGCTGTGGGCATTCAGATTCCTGAAAATCCTTGGCTGTGGGCATTCAGATTCCTGAAACTCCTGAGCTGTGAGCATTCAGATTCCTGAAAATCCTTGGCTGTGGGCATTCAGATTCCTGAAACTCCTGAGCTGTGAGCATTCAGATTCCTGAAAATCCTTGACTGTGGGCATTCAGATTCCTGAAAATCCTTGACTGTGGGCATTCAGATTCCTGAAACTCCTGAGCTGTGAGCATTCAGATTCCTGAAAATCCTTGGCTGTGGGCATTCAGATTCCTGAAACTCCTGAGCTGTGAGCATTCAGATTCCTGAAAATCCTTGGCTGTGGGCATTCAGATTCCTGAAACTCCTGAGCTGTGGGCATTCAGATTCCTGAAAATCCTTGACTGTGGGCATTCAGATTCCTGAAACTCCTGAGCTGTGGGCATTCAGATTCCTGAAAATCCTTGACTGTGGGCATTCAGATTCCTGAAACTCCTGAGCTGTGGGCATTCAGATTCCTGAAAATCCTTGACTGTGGGCATTCAGATTCCTGAAACTCCTGAGCTGTGGGCATTCAGATTCCTGAAACTCCTGAGCTGTGGGCATTCAGATTCCTGAAACTCCTGAGCTGTGGGCATTCAGATTCCTGAAACTCCTGAGCTGTGGGCATTCAGATTCCTGAAACTCCTGAGCTGTGAGCATTCAGATTCCTGAAAATCCTTGGCTGTGGGCATTCAGATTCCTGAAAATCCTTGGCTGTGGGCATTCAGATTCCTGAAACTCCTGAGCTGTGGGCATTCAGATTCCTGAAAATCCTTGGCTGTGGGCATTCAGATTCCTGAAACTCCTGAGCTGTGGGCATTCAGATTCCTGAAAATCCTTGACTGTGGGCATTCAGATTCCTGAAACTCCTGAGCTGTGGGCATTCAGATTCCTGAAACTCCTGAGCTGTGGGCATTCAGATTCCTGAAGATCCTTGACTGTGGGCATTCAGATTCCTGAAACTCCTGAGCTGTGGGCATTCAGATTCCTGAAAATCCTTGACTGTGGGCATTCAGATTCCTGAAACTCCTGAGCTGTGGGCATTCAGATTCCTGAAACTCCTGAGCTGTGGGCATTCAGATTCCTGAAGATCCTTGACTGTGGGCATTCAGATTCCTGAAACTCCTGAGCTGTGGGCATTCAGATTCCTGAAACTCCTGAGCTGTGGGCATTCAGATCAGGCGGTTGCAGGTTCGTGTCCTGCCACGGTTGCCAGGTCCTGGGCACGACCTTAAACTACCTAAGACCTAGGGAAGTCGTAAAACTCAACCCCACACCCCGAGGGCTCCCCCAGGCTGGTCCGCCTGGGCAACGGGGTCCCAGTGCATAGCACGGAGCACTGGGACAAAAGAGGGTCCGCCTTTTTCCGTCAACTCTGACATGGGGAGGGACAGCTGGAGCCACTGGCGGGGTGCTGTGTTGACTTCAGGGGGCTCCCAATGTGCTTCGGCACACCGGGTTCTTGGCCTGCGGCGGCATGGTAGTCGGTCAGAGAGGCCAGCGCTTGGTCGGGGACTACTCAGAGAGGGCGTGTGCGGACTTCAGGGGGCTCCCAACGTGCATCTGCACACCGGGTTCTTGGCCTGCGGACGTAGATTGCCTAAAGGTTTAGAAACCGGCCGAGCCCGTGGGGGTGACGAACGTACTGCCGGCCCGGGATTGTCAAGGTTCTTTCCCCAGATGGCTCACCAGTACCACCAAACCACACGGAGAGCAAAACCGCCGGGGAGGGGGTGGGGGAAGGTGGGAAGGGCGGCATGCCGAACTACAGCAAGGATGGCCAACAATGCGATCACTGCAAACAAGGCATGGGACACAAGAGGGAAAAAAAAAAGGTCCTGGGTAAGACGTTAAACTGCCTGGGGGGGCCGTCCCCGGACCATGACGGGTGCCTGCACCAGGAGTCTAGCACGGCCGTGGTCCAGGGCATGACCGAAAACTGCTTGGGTACCGAGGCTCCCCAGACCAGGAAGGGTGGAGACACCTGGAGTCTAAATAGTCACACCACGTCAGGCCAGACCTTCGCATTGCACTCCGCGAAGACTGCCACACAGCCGCGGGGCAGGTGTGCAGCCTGTGGAAAACCTCGTACAGAAAAGGGTCGGCGACCGCCCGCCCCCAGTCTGAGAGGCATCAGCCGAATCTCGGTGGAGGCGGGCACAAAACAAAAGGGAGAGTCGTCACTGTGCATATCAGCACGGTCCCGCCCTCTGTGCCAGACCAACACACCACCAAAGGAAAAGAGGAAGAGGCGACGTAAGGCAATGCCTCCGTGCGGCCAGGAGAACACGAAATAGCGACCCCCTCAACGGGGAATGCTACGAGCACGGCCAAAAATCGTTCAAATCGTTCAAACTCCTGAGCTGTGGGCATTCAGATTCCTGAAACTCCTGAGCTGTGGGCATTCAGATTCCTGAAACTCCTGAGCTGTGGGCATTCAGATTCCTGAAAATCCTTGACTGTGGGCATTCAGATACCTGAAACTCCTGAGCTGTGAGCATTCAGATTCCTGAAAATCCTTGGCTGTGGGCATTCAGATTCCTGAAACTCCTGAGCTGTGGGCATTCAGATTCCTGAAAATCCTTGGCTGTGGGCATTCAGATTCCTGAAACTCCTGAGCTGTGGGCATTCAGATTCCTGAAAATCCTTGACTGTGGGCATTCAGATTCCTGAAACTCCTGAGCTGTGGGCATTCAGATTCCTGAAAATCCTTGACTGTGGGCATTCAGATTCCTGAAACTCCTGAGCTGTGGGCATTCAGATTCCTGAAACTCCTGAGCTGTGGGCATTCAGATTCCTGAAACTCCTGAGATGTGGGCATTCAGATTCCTGAAAATCCTTGACTGTGGGCATTCAGATTCCTGAAACTCCTGAGCTGTGGGCATTCAGATTCCTGAAAATCCTTGACTGTGGGCATTCAGATTCCTGAAACTCCTGAGCTGTGGGCATTCAGATTCCTGAAACTCCTGAGCTGTGAGCATTCAGATTCCTGAAAATCCTTGAGTTGTGGGCATTCAGATTCCTGAAACTCCTGAGCTGTGGGCATTCAGATTCCTGAAACTCCTGAGCTGTGGGCATTCTCGGTGGCCGCTCCAAAGGTCCTGGGTAAGACGTTAAACTGCCTGGGGGGGCCGTCCCCGGACCATGACGGGTGCCTGCACCAGGAGTCTAGCACGGCCGTGGTCCAGGGCATGACCGAAAACTGCTTGGGTACCGAGGCTCCCCAGACCAGGAAGGGTGGAGACACCTGGAGTCTAAATAGTCACACCACGTCAGGCCAGACCTTCGCATTGCACTCCGCGAAGACTGCCACACAGCCGCGGGGCAGGTGTGCAGCCTGTGGAAAACCTCGTACAGAAAAGGGTCGGCGACCGCCCGCCCCCAGTCTGAGAGGCATCAGCCGAATCTCGGTGGAGGCGGGCACAAAACAAAAGGGAGAGTCGTCACTGTGCATATCAGCACGGTCCCGCCCTCTGTGCCAGACCAACACACCACCAAAGGAAAAGAGGAAGAGGCGACGTAAGGCAATGCCTCCGTGCGGCCAGGAGAACACGAAATAGCGACCCCCTCAACGGGGAATGCTACGAGCACGGCCAAAAATCGTTCAAATCGTTCAAACTCCTGAGCTGTGGGCATTCAGATTCCTGAAACTCCTGAGCTGTGGGCATTCAGATTCCTGAAACTCCTGAGCTGTGGGCATTCAGATTCCTGAAAATCCTTGACTGTGGGCATTCAGATACCTGAAACTCCTGAGCTGTGAGCATTCAGATTCCTGAAAATCCTTGGCTGTGGGCATTCAGATTCCTGAAACTCCTGAGCTGTGGGCATTCAGATTCCTGAAAATCCTTGGCTGTGGGCATTCAGATTCCTGAAACTCCTAAGCTGTGGGCATTCAGATTCCTGAAAATCCTTGACTGTGGGCATTCAGATTCCTGAAACTCCTGAGCTGTGGGCATTCAGATTCCTGAAACTCCTGAGCTGTGGGCATTCAGATTCCTGAAAATCCTTGACTGTGGGCATTCAGATTCCTGAAACTCCTGAGCTGTGGGCATTCAGATTCCTGAAACTCCTGAGCTGTGGGCATTCAGATTCCTGAAACTCCTGAGCTGTGGGCATTCAGATTCCTGAAACTCCTGAGCTGTGGGCATTCAGATTCCTGAAAATCCTTGGCTGTGGGCATTCAGATTCCTGAAACTCCTGAGCTGTGGGCATTCAGATTCCTGAAAATCCTTGGCTGTGGGCATTCAGATTCCTGAAACTCCTGAGCTGTGGGCATTCAGATTCCTGAAAATCCTTGGCTGTGGGCATTCAGATTCCTGAAACTCCTGAGCTGTGGGCATTCAGATTCCTGAAAATCCTTGACTGTGGGCATTCAGATTCCTGAAACTCCTGAGCTGTGAGCATTCAGATTCCTGAAAATCCTTGGCTGTGGGCATTCAGATTCCTGAAACTCCTGAGCTGTGGGCATTCAGATTCCTGAAAATCCTTGGCTGTGGGCATTCAGATTCCTGAAACTCCTGAGCTGTGGGCATTCAGATTCCTGAAAATCCTTGGCTGTGGGCATTCAGATTCCTGAAACTCCTGAGCTGTGGGCATTCAGATTCCTGAAAATCCTTGACTGTGGGCATTCAGATTCCTGAAACTCCTGAGCTGTGAGCATTCAGATTCCTGAAAATCCTTTGCTGTGGGCATTCAGATTCCTGAAACTCCTGAGCTGTGGGCATTCAGATTCCTGAAAATCCTTGGCTGTGGGCATTCAGATTCCTGAAACTCTTGAGCTGTGGGCATTCAGATTCCTGAAAATCCTTGGCTGTGGGCATTCAGATTCCTGAAACTCCTGAGCTGTGGGCATTCAGATTCCTGAAAATCCTTGACTGTGGGCATTCAGATTCCTGAAACTCCTGAGCTGTGGGCATTCAGATTCCTGAAACTCCTGAGCTGTGGGCATTCAGATTCCTGAAAATCCTTGACTGTGGGCATTCAGATTCCTGAAACTCCTGAGCTGTGGGCATTCAGATTCCTGAAACTCCTGAGCTGTGGGCATTCAGATTCCTGAAACTCCTGAGCTGTGGGCATTCAGATTCCTGAAACTCCTGAGCTGTGGGCATTCAGATTCCTGAAACTCCTGAGCTGTGGGCATTCAGATTCCTGAAAATCCTTGACTGTGGGCATTCAGATTCCTGAAACTCCTGAGCTGTGGGCATTCAGATTCCTGAAACTCCTGAGCTGTTGGCATTCAGATTCCTGAAACTCCTGAGCTGTGGGCATTCAGATTCCTGAAACTCCTGAGCTGTGGGCATTCAGATTCCTGAAAATCCTTGACTGTGGGCATTCAGATTCCTGAAACTCCTGAGCTGTGGGCATTCAGATTCCTGAATCTCCTGAGCTGTGAGCATTCAGATTCCTGAAAATCCTTGACTGTGGGCATTCAGATTCCTGAAAATCCTTGACTGTGGGCATTCAGATTCCTGAAACTCCTGAGCTGTGGGCATTCAGATTCCTGAAACTCCTGAGCTGTGGGCATTCAGATTCCTGAAACTCCTGAGCTGTGGGCATTCAGATTCCTGAAAATCCTTGACTGTGGGCATTCAGATTCGTGAAACTCCTGAGCTGTGGGCATTCAGATTCCTGAAACTCCTGAGCTGTGGGCATTCAGATTCCTGAAAATCCTTGACTGTGGGCATTCAGATTCCTGAAACTCCTGAGCTGTGGGCATTCAGATTCCTGAAACTCCTGAGCTGTGGGCATTCAGATTCCTGAAACTCCTGAGCTGTGGGCATTCAGATTCCTGAAAATCCTTGGCTGTGGGCATTCAGATTCCTGAAACTCCTGAGCTGTGGGCATTCAGATTCCTGAAAATCCTTGGCTGTGGGCATTCAGATTCCTGAAACTCCTGAGCTGTGGGCATTCAGATTCCTGAAAATCCTTGGCTGTGGGCATTCAGATTCCTGAAACTCCTGAGCTGTGGGCATTCAGATTCCTGAAAATCCTTGACTGTGGGCATTCAGATTCCTGAAACTCCTGAGCTGTGAGCATTCAGATTCCTGAAAATCCTTGGCTGTGGGCATTCAGATTCCTGAAACTCCTGAGCTGTGGGCATTCAGATTCCTGAAAATCCTTGGCTGTGGGCATTCAGATTCCTGAAACTCCTGAGCTGTGGGCATTCAGATTCCTGAAAATCCTTGGCTGTGGGCATTCAGATTCCTGAAACTCCTGAGCTGTGGGCATTCAGATTCCTGAAAATCCTTGACTGTGGGCATTCAGATTCCTGAAACTCCTGAGCTGTGGGCATTCAGATTCCTGAAAATCCTTGACTGTGGGCATTCAGATTCCTGAAACTCCTGAGCTGTGAGCATTCAGATTCCTGAAAAGCCTTGACTGTGGGCATTCAGATTCCTGAAACTCCTGAGCTGTGAGCATTCAGATTCCTGAAAATCCTTGGCTGTGGGCATTCAGATTCCTGAAACTCCTGAGCTGTGGGCATTCAGATTCCTGAAAATCCTTGGCTGTGGGCATTCAGATTCCTGAAACTCCTGAGCTGTGGGCATTCAGATTCCTGAAAATCCTTGGCTGTGGGCATTCAGATTCCTGAAACTCCTGAGCTGTGGGCATTCAGATTCCTGAAAATCCTTGACTGTGGGCATTCAGATTCCTGAAACTCCTGAGCTGTGGGCATTCAGATTCCTGAAACTCCTGAGCTGTGGGCATTCAGATTCCTGAAACTCCTGAGCTGTGGGCATTCAGATTCCTGAAAATCCTTGACTGTGGGCATTCAGATTCCTGAAACTCCTGAGCTGTGGGCATTCAGATTCCTGAAACTCCTGAGCTGTGAGCATTCAGATTCCTGAAAATCCTTGACGGTGGGCATTCAGATTCCTGAAACTCCTGAGCTGTGGGCATTCAGATTCCTGATAATCCTTGACTGTGGGCATTCAGATTCCTGAAACTCCTGAGCTGTGGGCATTCAGATTCCTGAAACTCCTGAGCTGTGGGCATTCAGATTCCTGAAAATCCTTGGCTGTGGGCATTCAGATTCCTGAAACTCCTGAGCTGTGGGCATTCAGATTCCTGAAACTCCTGAGCTGTGGGCATTCAGATTCCTGAAAATCCTTGACTGTGGGCATTCAGATTCCTGAAACTCCTGAGCTGTGGGCATTCAGATTCCTGAAACTCCTGAGCTGTGAGCATTCAGATTCCTGAAAATCCTTGGCTGTGGGCATTCAGATTCCTGAAACTCCTGAGCTGTGGGCATTCAGATTCCTGAAAATCCTTGGCTGTGGGCATTCAGATTCCTGAAACTCCTGAGCTGTGGGCATTCAGATTCCTGAAAATCCTTGGCTGTGGGCATTCAGATTCCTGAAACTCCTGAGCTGTGGGCATTCAGATTCCTGAAAATCCTTGACTGTGGGCATTCAGATTCCTGAAACTCCTGAGCTGTGGGCATTCAGATTCCTGAAACTCCTGAGCTGTGGGCATTCAGATTCCTGAAAATCCTTGACTGTGGGCATTCAGATTCCTGAAACTCCTGAGCTGTGGGCATTCAGATTCCTGAAACTCCTGAGCTGTGGGCATTCAGATTCCTGAAACTCCTGAGCTGTGGGCATTCAGATTCCTGAAACTCCTGAGCTGTGAGCATTCAGATTCCTGAAAATCCTTGGCTGTGGGCATTCAGATACCTGAAACTCCTGAGCTGTGAGCATTCAGATTCCTGAAAATCCTTGGCTGTGGGCATTCAGATTCCTGAAACTCCTGAGCTGTGGGCATTCAGATTCCTGAAAATCCTTGGCTGTGGGCATTCAGATTCCTGAAACTCCTAAGCTGTGGGCATTCAGATTCCTGAAAATCCTTGACTGTGGGCATTCAGATTCCTGAAACTCCTGAGCTGTGGGCATTCAGATTCCTGAAACTCCTGAGCTGTGGGCATTCAGATTCCTGAAAATCCTTGACTGTGGGCATTCAGATTCCTGAAACTCCTGAGCTGTGGGCATTCAGATTCCTGAAACTCCTGAGCTGTGGGCATTCAGATTCCTGAAACTCCTGAGCTGTGGGCATTCAGATTCCTGAAACTCCTGAGCTGTGGGCATTCAGATTCCTGAAAATCCTTGACTGTGGGCATTCAGATTCCTGAAACTCCTGAGCTGTGGGCATTCAGATTCCTGAAACTCCTGAGCTGTGAGCATTCAGATTCCTGAAAATCCTTGACTGTGGGCATTCAGATTCCTGAAACTCCTGAGCTGTGGGCATTCAGATTCCTGAAAATCCTTGACTGTGGGCATTCAGATTCCTGAAACTCCTGAGCTGTGGGCATTCAGATTCCTGAAACTCCTGAGCTGTGGGCATTCAGATTCCTGAAAATCCTTGGCTGTGGGCATTCAGATTCCTGAAACTCCTGAGCTGTGGGCATTCAGATTCCTGAACCTCCTGAGCTGTGGGCATTCAGAGTCCTGAAAATCCTTGGCTGTGGGCATTCAGATTCCTGAAACTCCTGAGCTGTGGGCATTCAGATTCCTGAAAATCCTTGACTGTGGGCATTCAGATTCCTGAAACTCCTGAGCTGTGGGCATTCAGATTCCTGAAACTCCTGAGCTGTGGGCATTCAGATTCCTGAAAATCCTTGACTGTGGGCATTCAGATTCCTGAAACTCCTGAGCTGTGGGCATTCAGATTCCTGAAACTCCTGAGCTGTGGGCATTCAGATTCCTGAAAATCCTTGACTGTGGGCATTCAGATTCCTGAAACTCCTGAGCTGTGGGCATTCAGATTCCTGAAAATCCTTGACTGTGGGCATTCAGATTCCTGAAACTCCTGAGCTGTGGGCATTCAGATTCCTGAAACTCCTGAGCTGTGGGCATTCAGATTCCTGAAAATCCTTGACTGTGGGCATTCAGATTCCTGAAACTCCTGAGGTGTGGGCATTCAGATTCCTGAAACTCCTGAGCTGTGGGCATTCAGATTCCTGAAAATCCTTGACTGTGGGCATTCAGATTCCTGAAACTCCTGAGCTGTGGGCATTCAGATTCCTGAAACTCCTGAGCTGTGGGCATTCAGATTCCTGAAACTCCTGAGCTGTGGGCATTCAGATTCCTGAAACTCCTGAGCTGTGAGCATTCAGATTCCTGAAAATCCTTGACTGTGGGCATTCAGATTCCTGAAACTCCTGAGCTGTGGGCATTCAGGTTCCTGAAAATCCTTGGCTGTGGGCATTCAGATTCCTGAAACTCCTGAGCTGTGGGCATTCAGATTCCTGAAACTCCTGAGCTGTGGGCATTCAGATTCCTGAAAATCCTTGGCTGTGGGCATTCAGATTCCTGAAACTCCTGAGCTGTGGGCATTCAGATTCCTGAAAATCCTTGGCTGTGGGCATTCAGATTCCTGAAACTCCTGAGCTGTGGGCATTCAGATTCCTGAAAATCCTTGACTGTGGGCATTCAGATTCCTGAAACTCCTGAGCTGTGGGCATTCAGATTCCTGAAACTCCTGAGCTGTGGGCATTCAGATTCCTGAAAATCCTTGACTGTGGGCATTCAGATTCCTGAAACTCCTGAGCTGTGGGCATTCAGATTCCTGAAACTCCTGAGCTGTGGGCATTCAGATTCCTGAAACTCCTGAGCTGTGGGCATTCAGATTCCTGAAACTCCTGAGCTGTGGGCATTCAGATTCCTGAAAATCCTTGACTGTGGGCATTCAGATTCCTGAAACTCCTGAGCTGTGGGCATTCAGATTCCTGAAACTCCTGAGCTGTGAGCATTCAGATTCCTGAAAATCCTTGACTGTGGGCATTCAGATTCCTGAAACTCCTGAGCTGTGGGCATTCAGATTCCTGAAAATCCTTGACTGTGGGCATTCAGATTCCTGAAACTCCTGAGCTGTGGGCATTCAGATTCCTGAAACTCCTGAGCTGTGGGCATTCAGATTCCTGAAAATCCTTGGCTGTGGGCATTCAGATTCCTGAAACTCCTGAGCTGTGGGCATTCAGATTCCGGAAACTCCTGAGCTGTGGGCATTCAGATTCCTGAAAATCCTTGACTGTGGGCATTCAGATTCCTGAAACTCCTGAGCTGTGGGCATTCAGATTCCTGAAACTCCTGAGCTGTGGGCATTCAGATTCCTGAAAATCCTTGGCTGTGGGCATTTAGATTCCTGAAACTCCTGAGCTGTGGGCATTCAGATTCCTGAAACTCCTGAGCTGTGGGCATTCAGATTCCTGAAAATCCTTGGCTGTGGGCATTCAGATTCCTGAAACTCCTGAGCTGTGGGCATTCAGATTCCGGAAACTCCTGAGCTGTGGGCATTCAGATTCCTGAAAATCCTTGACTGTGGGCATTCAGATTCCTGAAACTCCTGAGCTGTGGGCATTCAGATTCCTGAAACTCCTGAGCTGTGGGCATTCAGATTCCTGAAAATCCTTGACTGTGGGCATTCAGATTCCTGAAACTCCTGAGCTGTGGGCATTCAGATTCCGGAAACTCCTGAGCTGTGGGCATTCAGATTCCTGAAACTCCTGAGCTGTGGGCATTTAGATTCCTGAAACTCCTGAGCTGTGGGCATTCAGATTCCTGAAAATCCTTGGCTGTGGGCATTCAGATTCCTGAAACTCCTGAGCTGTGGGCATTCAGATTCCTGAAAATCCTTGACTGTGGGCATTCAGATTCCTGAAACTCCTGAGCTGTGGGCATTCAGATTCCTGAAACTCCTGAGCTGTGGGCATTCAGATTCCTGAAACTCCTGAGCTGTGGGCATTCAGATTCCTGAAACTCCTGAGCTGTGGGCATTCAGATTCCTGAAACTCCTGAGATGTGGGCATTCAGATTCCTGAAAATCCTTGACTGTGGGCATTCAGATTCCTGAAACTCCTGAGCTGTGGGCATTCAGATTCCTGAAACTCCTGAGCTGTGGGCATTCAGATTCCTGAAAATCCTTGACTGTGGGCATTCAGATTCCTGAAACTCCTGAGCTGTGGGCATTCAGATTCCTGAAACTCCTGAGCTGTGAGCATTCAGATTCCTGAAAATCCTTGAGTTGTGGGCATTCAGATTCCTGAAACTCCTGAGCTGTGGGCATTCAGATTCCTGAAACTCCTGAGCTGTGGGCATTCAGATTCCTGAAAATCCTTGACTGTGGGCATTCAGATTCCTGAAACTCCTGAGCTGTGGGCATTCAGATTCCTGAAAATCCTTGGCTGTGGGCATTCAGATTCCTGAAACTCCTGAGCTGTGGGCATTCAGATTCCTGAAAATCCTTGACTGTGGGCATTCAGATTCCTGAAACTCCTGAGCTGTGGGCATTCAGATTCCTGAAACTCCTGAGCTGTGGGCATTCAGATTCCTGAAACTCCTGAGCTGTGGGCATTCAGATTCCTGAAACTCCTGAGCTGTGGGCATTCAGATTCCTGAAACTCCTGAGCTGTGGGCATTCAGATTCCTGAAACTCCTGAGCTGTAGGCATTCAGATTCCTGAAAATCCTTGACTGTGGGCATTCAGATTCCTGAAACTCCTGAGCTGTGAGCATTCAGATTCCTGAAAATCCTTGGCTGTGGGCATTCAGATTCCTGAAACTCCTGAGCTGTGGGCATTCAGATTCCTGAAAATCCTTGGCTGTGGGCATTCAGATTCCTGAAACTCCTGAGCTGTGGGCATTCAGATTCCTGAAAATCCTTGGCTGTGGGAATTCAGATTCCTGAAACTCCTGAGCTGTGGGCATTCAGATTCCTGAAACTCCTGAGCTGTGGGCATTCAGATTCCTGAAACTCCTGAGCTGTGGGCATTCAGATTCCTGAAACTCCTGAGCTGTGGGCATTCAGATTCCTGAAAATCCTTGACTGTGGGCATTCAGATTCCTGAAACTCCTGAGCTGTGAGCATTCAGATTCCTGAAAATCCTTGGCTGTGGGCATTCAGATTCCTGAAACTCCTGAGCTGTGGGCATTCAGATTCCTGAAAATCCTTGGCTGTGGGCATTCAGATTCCTGAAACTCCTGAGCTGTGGGCATTCAGATTCCTGAAAATCCTTGGCTGTGGGCATTCAGATTCCTGAAACTCCTGAGCTGTGGGCATTCAGATTCCTGAAAATCCTTGACTGTGGGCATTCAGATTCCTGAAACTCCTGAGCTGTGGGCATTCAGATTCCTGAAAATCCTTGACTGTGGGCATTCAGATTCCTGAAACTCCTGAGCTGTGGGCATTCAGATTCCTGAAACTCCTGAGCTGTGGGCATTCAGATTCCTGAAACTCCTGAGATGTGGGCATTCAGATTCCTGAAAATCCTTGACTGTGGGCATTCAGATTCCTGAAACTCCTGAGCTGTGGGCATTCAGATTCCTGAAAATCCTTGACTGTGGGCATTCAGATTCCTGAAACTCCTGAGCTGTGGGCATTCAGATTCCTGAAACTCCTGAGCTGTGAGCATTCAGATTCCTGAAAATCCTTGAGTTGTGGGCATTCAGATTCCTGAAACTCCTGAGCTGTGGGCATTCAGATTCCTGAAACTCCTGAGCTGTGGGCATTCTCGGTGGCCGCTCCAAAGGTCCTGGGTAAGACGTTAAACTGCCTGGGGGGGCCGTCCCCGGACCATGACGGGTGCCTGCACCAGGAGTCTAGCACGGCCGTGGTCCAGGGCATGACCGAAAACTGCTTGGGTACCGAGGCTCCCCAGACCAGGAAGGGTGGAGACACCTGGAGTCTAAATAGTCACACCACGTCAGGCCAGACCTTCGCATTGCACTCCGCGAAGACTGCCACACAGCCGCGGGGCAGGTGTGCAGCCTGTGGAAAACCTCGTACAGAAAAGGGTCGGCGACCGCCCGCCCCCAGTCTGAGAGGCATCAGCCGAATCTCGGTGGAGGCGGGCACAAAACAAAAGGGAGAGTCGTCACTGTGCATATCAGCACGGTCCCGCCCTCTGTGCCAGACCAACACACCACCAAAGGAAAAGAGGAAGAGGCGACGTAAGGCAATGCCTCCGTGCGGCCAGGAGAACACGAAATAGCGACCCCCTCAACGGGGAATGCTACGAGCACGGCCAAAAATCGTTCAAATCGTTCAAAATCCTTGGCTGTGGGCATTCAGATTCCTGAAACTCCTGAGCTGTGGGCATTCAGATTCCTGAAACTCCTGAGCTGTGGGCATTCAGATTCCTGAAAATCCTTGGCTGTGGGCATTCAGATTCCTGAAACTCCTGAGCTGTGGGCATTCAGATTCCTGAAAATCCTTGGCTGTGGGCATTCAGATTCCTGAAACTCCTGAGCTGTGGGCATTCAGATTCCTGAAACTCCTGAGCTGTGGGCATTCAGATTCCTGAAAAATCCTTGGCTGTGGGCATTCAGATTCCTGAAACTCCTGAGCTGTGGGCATTCAGATTCCTGAAACTCCTGAGCTGTGGGCATTCAGATTCCTGAAAATCCTTGGCTGTGGGAATTCAGATTCCTGAAACTCCTGAGCTGTGGGCATTCAGATTCCTGAAACTCCTGAGCTGTGGGCATTCAGATTCCTGAAACTCCTGAGCTGTGGGCATTCAGATTCCTGAAACTCCTGAGCTGTGGGCATTCAGATTCCTGAAAATCCTTGACTGTGGGCATTCAGATTCCTGAAACTCCTGAGCTGTGAGCATTCAGATTCCTGAAAATCCTTGGCTGTGGGCATTCAGATTCCTGAAACTCCTGAGCTGTGGGCATTCAGATTCCTGAAAATCCTTGGCTGTGGGCATTCAGATTCCTGAAACTCCTGAGCTGTGGGCATTCAGATTCCTGAAAATCCTTGGCTGTGGGCATTCAGATTCCTGAAACTCCTGAGCTGTGGGCATTCAGATTCCTGAAAATCCTTGACTGTGGGCATTCAGATTCCTGAAACTCCTGAGCTGTGGGCATTCAGATTCCTGAAAATCCTTGACTGTGGGCATTCAGATTCCTGAAACTCCTGAGCTGTGGGCATTCAGATTCCTGAAACTCCTGAGCTGTGGGCATTCAGATTCCTGAAACTCCTGAGATGTGGGCATTCAGATTCCTGAAAATCCTTGACTGTGGGCATTCAGATTCCTGAAACTCCTGAGCTGTGGGCATTCAGATTCCTGAAAATCCTTGACTGTGGGCATTCAGATTCCTGAAACTCCTGAGCTGTGGGCATTCAGATTCCTGAAACTCCTGAGCTGTGAGCATTCAGATTCCTGAAAATCCTTGAGTTGTGGGCATTCAGATTCCTGAAACTCCTGAGCTGTGGGCATTCAGATTCCTGAAACTCCTGAGCTGTGGGCATTCTCGGTGGCCGCTCCAAAGGTCCTGGGTAAGACGTTAAACTGCCTGGGGGGGCCGTCCCCGGACCATGACGGGTGCCTGCACCAGGAGTCTAGCACGGCCGTGGTCCAGGGCATGACCGAAAACTGCTTGGGTACCGAGGCTCCCCAGACCAGGAAGGGTGGAGACACCTGGAGTCTAAATAGTCACACCACGTCAGGCCAGACCTTCGCATTGCACTCCGCGAAGACTGCCACACAGCCGCGGGGCAGGTGTGCAGCCTGTGGAAAACCTCGTACAGAAAAGGGTCGGCGACCGCCCGCCCCCAGTCTGAGAGGCATCAGCCGAATCTCGGTGGAGGCGGGCACAAAACAAAAGGGAGAGTCGTCACTGTGCATATCAGCACGGTCCCGCCCTCTGTGCCAGACCAACACACCACCAAAGGAAAAGAGGAAGAGGCGACGTAAGGCAATGCCTCCGTGCGGCCAGGAGAACACGAAATAGCGACCCCCTCAACGGGGAATGCTACGAGCACGGCCAAAAATCGTTCAAATCGTTCAAAATCCTTGGCTGTGGGCATTCAGATTCCTGAAACTCCTGAGCTGTGGGCATTCAGATTCCTGAAACTCCTGAGCTGTGGGCATTCAGATTCCTGAAAATCCTTGGCTGTGGGCATTCAGATTCCTGAAACTCCTGAGCTGTGGGCATTCAGATTCCTGAAAATCCTTGGCTGTGGGCATTCAGATTCCTGAAACTCCTGAGCTGTGGCCATTCAGATTCCTGAAACTCCTGAGCTGTGGGCATTCAGATTCCTGAAAAATCCTTGGCTGTGGGCATTCAGATTCCTGAAACTCCTGAGCTGTGGGCATTCAGATTCCTGAAACTCCTGAGCTGTGGGCATTCAGATTCCTGAAACCCCTGAGCTGTGGGCATTCAGATTCCTGAAACTCCTGAGCTGTGGGCATTCAGATTCCTGAAACTCCTGAGCTGTGGGCATTCAGATTCCTGAAACTCCTGAGCTGCGGGCATTCAGATTCCTGAAACTCCTGAGCTGTGGGCATTCAGATTCCTGAAAATCCTTGGCTGTGGGCATTCAGATTCCTGAAACTCCTGAGCTGTACCCGCAAACCCGCAAACCCGCAAACCCGCAAACCCGCAAACCCGCAAACCCGCAAACCCGCAAACCCGCAAACCCGCAAACCCGCAAACCCGCAAACCCGCAAACCCGCAAACCCGCAAACCCGCAAACCCGCAAACCCGCAAACCCGCAAACCCGCAAACCCGCAAACCCGCAAACCCGCAAACCCGCAAACCCGCAAACCCGCAAACCCGCAAACCCGCAAACCCGCAAACCCGCAAACCCGCAAACCCGCAAACCCGCAAACCCGCAAACCCGCAAACCCGCAAACCCGCAAACCCGCAAACCCGCAAACCCGCAAACCCGCAAACCCGCAAACCCGCAAACCCGCAAACCCGCAAACCCGCAAACCCGCAAACCCGCAAACCCGCAAACCCGCAAACCCGCAAACCCGCAAACCCGCAAACCCGCAAACCCGCAAACCCGCAAACCCGCAAACCCGCAAACCCGCAAACCCGCAAACCCGCAAACCCGCAAACCCGCAAACCCGCAAACCCGCAAACCCGCAAACCCGCAAACCCGCAAACCCGCAAACCCGCAAACCCGCAAACCCGCAAACCCGCAAACCCGCAAACCCGCAAACCCGCAAACCCGCAAACCCGCAAACCCGCAAACCCGCAAACCCGCAAACCCGCAAACCCGCAAACCCGCAAACCCGCAAACCCGCAAACCCGCAAACCCGCAAACCCGCAAACCCGCAAACCCGCAAACCCGCAAACCCGCAAACCCGCAAACCCGCAAACCCGCAAACCCGCAAACCCGCAAACCCGCAAACCCGCAAACCCGCAAACCCGCAAACCCGCAAACCCGCAAACCCGCAAACCCGCAAACCCGCAAACCCGCAAACCCGCAAACCCGCAAACCCGCAAACCCGCAAACCCGCAAACCCGCAAACCCGCAAACCCGCAAACCCGCAAACCCGCAAACCCGCAAACCCGCAAACCCGCAAACCCGCAAACCCGCAAACCCGCAAACCCGCAAACCCGCAAACCCGCAAACCCGCAAACCCGCAAACCCGCAAACCCGCAAACCCGCAAACCCGCAAACCCGCAAACCCGCAAACCCGCAAACCCGCAAACCCGCAAACCCGCAAACCCGCAAACCCGCAAACCCGCAAACCCGCAAACCCGCAAACCCGCAAACCCGCAAACCCGCAAACCCGCAAACCCGCAAACCCGCAAACCCGCAAACCCGCAAACCCGCAAACCCGCAAACCCGCAAACCCGCAAACCCGCAAACCCGCAAACCCGCAAACCCGCAAACCCGCAAACCCGCAAACCCGCAAACCCGCAAACCCGCAAACCCGCAAACCCGCAAACCCGCAAACCCGCAAACCCGCAAACCCGCAAACCCGCAAACCCGCAAACCCGCAAACCCGCAAACCCGCAAACCCGCAAACCCGCAAACCCGCAAACCCGCAAACCCGCAAACCCGCAAACCCGCAAACCCGCAAACCCGCAAACCCGCAAACCCGCAAACCCGCAAACCCGCAAACCCGCAAACCCGCAAACCCGCAAACCCGCAAACCCGCAAACCCGCAAACCCGCAAACCCGCAAACCCGCAAACCCGCAAACCCGCAAACCCGCAAACCCGCAAACCCGCAAACCCGCAAACCCGCAAACCCGCAAACCCGCAAACCCGCAAACCCGCAAACCCGCAAACCCGCAAACCCGCAAACCCGCAAACCCGCAAACCCGCAAACCCGCAAACCCGCAAACCCGCAAACCCGCAAACCCGCAAACCCGCAAACCCGCAAACCCGCAAACCCGCAAACCCGCAAACCCGCAAACCCGCAAACCCGCAAACCCGCAAACCCGCAAACCCGCAAACCCGCAAACCCGCAAACCCGCAAACCCGCAAACCCGCAAACCCGCAAACCCGCAAACCCGCAAACCCGCAAACCCGCAAACCCGCAAACCCGCAAACCCGCAAACCCGCAAACCCGCAAACCCGCAAACCCGCAAACCCGCAAACCCGCAAACCCGCAAACCCGCAAACCCGCAAACCCGCAAACCCGCAAACCCGCAAACCCGCAAACCCGCAAACCCGCAAACCCGCAAACCCGCAAACCCGCAAACCCGCAAACCCGCAAACCCGCAAACCCGCAAACCCGCAAACCCGCAAACCCGCAAACCCGCAAACCCGCAAACCCGCAAACCCGCAAACCCGCAAACCCGCAAACCCGCAAACCCGCAAACCCGCAAACCCGCAAACCCGCAAACCCGCAAACCCGCAAACCCGCAAACCCGCAAACCCGCAAACCCGCAAACCCGCAAACCCGCAAACCCGCAAACCCGCAAACCCGCAAACCCGCAAACCCGCAAACCCGCAAACCCGCAAACCCGCAAACCCGCAAACCCGCAAACCCGCAAACCCGCAAACCCGCAAACCCGCAAACCCGCAAACCCGCAAACCCGCAAACCCGCAAACCCGCAAACCCGCAAACCCGCAAACCCGCAAACCCGCAAACCCGCAAACCCGCAAACCCGCAAACCCGCAAACCCGCAAACCCGCAAACCCGCAAACCCGCAAACCCGCAAACCCGCAAACCCGCAAACCCGCAAACCCGCAAACCCGCAAACCCGCAAACCCGCAAACCCGCAAACCCGCAAACCCGCAAACCCGCAAACCCGCAAACCCGCAAACCCGCAAACCCGCAAACCCGCAAACCCGCAAACCCGCAAACCCGCAAACCCGCAAACCCGCAAACCCGCAAACCCGCAAACCCGCAAACCCGCAAACCCGCAAACCCGCAAACCCGCAAACCCGCAAACCCGCAAACCCGCAAACCCGCAAACCCGCAAACCCGCAAACCCGCAAACCCGCAAACCCGCAAACCCGCAAACCCGCAAACCCGCAAACCCGCAAACCCGCAAACCCGCAAACCCGCAAACCCGCAAACCCGCAAACCCGCAAACCCGCAAACCCGCAAACCCGCAAACCCGCAAACCCGCAAACCCGCAAACCCGCAAACCCGCAAACCCGCAAACCCGCAAACCCGCAAACCCGCAAACCCGCAAACCCGCAAACCCGCAAACCCGCAAACCCGCAAACCCGCAAACCCGCAAACCCGCAAACCCGCAAACCCGCAAACCCGCAAACCCGCAAACCCGCAAACCCGCAAACCCGCAAACCCGCAAACCCGCAAACCCGCAAACCCGCAAACCCGCAAACCCGCAAACCCGCAAACCCGCAAACCCGCAAACCCGCAAACCCGCAAACCCGCAAACCCGCAAACCCGCAAACCCGCAAACCCGCAAACCCGCAAACCCGCAAACCCGCAAACCCGCAAACCCGCAAACCCGCAAACCCGCAAACCCGCAAACCCGCAAACCCGCAAACCCGCAAACCCGCAAACCCGCAAACCCGCAAACCCGCAAACCCGCAAACCCGCAAACCCGCAAACCCGCAAACCCGCAAACCCGCAAACCCGCAAACCCGCAAACCCGCAAACCCGCAAACCCGCAAACCCGCAAACCCGCAAACCCGCAAACCCGCAAACCCGCAAACCCGCAAACCCGCAAACCCGCAAACCCGCAAACCCGCAAACCCGCAAACCCGCAAACCCGCAAACCCGCAAACCCGCAAACCCGCAAACCCGCAAACCCGCAAACCCGCAAACCCGCAAACCCGCAAACCCGCAAACCCGCAAACCCGCAAACCCGCAAACCCGCAAACCCGCAAACCCGCAAACCCGCAAACCCGCAAACCCGCAAACCCGCAAACCCGCAAACCCGCAAACCCGCAAACCCGCAAACCCGCAAACCCGCAAACCCGCAAACCCGCAAACCCGCAAACCCGCAAACCCGCAAACCCGCAAACCCGCAAACCCGCAAACCCGCAAACCCGCAAACCCGCAAACCCGCAAACCCGCAAACCCGCAAACCCGCAAACCCGCAAACCCGCAAACCCGCAAACCCGCAAACCCGCAAACCCGCAAACCCGCAAACCCGCAAACCCGCAAACCCGCAAACCCGCAAACCCGCAAACCCGCAAACCCGCAAACCCGCAAACCCGCAAACCCGCAAACCCGCAAACCCGCAAACCCGCAAACCCGCAAACCCGCAAACCCGCAAACCCGCAAACCCGCAAACCCGCAAACCCGCAAACCCGCAAACCCGCAAACCCGCAAACCCGCAAACCCGCAAACCCGCAAACCCGCAAACCCGCAAACCCGCAAACCCGCAAACCCGCAAACCCGCAAACCCGCAAACCCGCAAACCCGCAAACCCGCAAACCCGCAAACCCGCAAACCCGCAAACCCGCAAACCCGCAAACCCGCAAACCCGCAAACCCGCAAACCCGCAAACCCGCAAACCCGCAAACCCGCAAACCCGCAAACCCGCAAACCCGCAAACCCGCAAACCCGCAAACCCGCAAACCCGCAAACCCGCAAACCCGCAAACCCGCAAACCCGCAAACCCGCAAACCCGCAAACCCGCAAACCCGCAAACCCGCAAACCCGCAAACCCGCAAACCCGCAAACCCGCAAACCCGCAAACCCGCAAACCCGCAAACCCGCAAACCCGCAAACCCGCAAACCCGCAAACCCGCAAACCCGCAAACCCGCAAACCCGCAAACCCGCAAACCCGCAAACCCGCAAACCCGCAAACCCGCAAACCCGCAAACCCGCAAACCCGCAAACCCGCAAACCCGCAAACCCGCAAACCCGCAAACCCGCAAACCCGCAAACCCGCAAACCCGCAAACCCGCAAACCCGCAAACCCGCAAACCCGCAAACCCGCAAACCCGCAAACCCGCAAACCCGCAAACCCGCAAACCCGCAAACCCGCAAACCCGCAAACCCGCAAACCCGCAAACCCGCAAACCCGCAAACCCGCAAACCCGCAAACCCGCAAACCCGCAAACCCGCAAACCCGCAAACCCGCAAACCCGCAAACCCGCAAACCCGCAAACCCGCAAACCCGCAAACCCGCAAACCCGCAAACCCGCAAACCCGCAAACCCGCAAACCCGCAAACCCGCAAACCCGCAAACCCGCAAACCCGCAAACCCGCAAACCCGCAAACCCGCAAACCCGCAAACCCGCAAACCCGCAAACCCGCAAACCCGCAAACCCGCAAACCCGCAAACCCGCAAACCCGCAAACCCGCAAACCCGCAAACCCGCAAACCCGCAAACCCGCAAACCCGCAAACCCGCAAACCCGCAAACCCGCAAACCCGCAAACCCGCAAACCCGCAAACCCGCAAACCCGCAAACCCGCAAACCCGCAAACCCGCAAACCCGCAAACCCGCAAACCCGCAAACCCGCAAACCCGCAAACCCGCAAACCCGCAAACCCGCAAACCCGCAAACCCGCAAACCCGCAAACCCGCAAACCCGCAAACCCGCAAACCCGCAAACCCGCAAACCCGCAAACCCGCAAACCCGCAAACCCGCAAACCCGCAAACCCGCAAACCCGCAAACCCGCAAACCCGCAAACCCGCAAACCCGCAAACCCGCAAACCCGCAAACCCGCAAACCCGCAAACCCGCAAACCCGCAAACCCGCAAACCCGCAAACCCGCAAACCCGCAAACCCGCAAACCCGCAAACCCGCAAACCCGCAAACCCGCAAACCCGCAAACCCGCAAACCCGCAAACCCGCAAACCCGCAAACCCGCAAACCCGCAAACCCGCAAACCCGCAAACCCGCAAACCCGCAAACCCGCAAACCCGCAAACCCGCAAACCCGCAAACCCGCAAACCCGCAAACCCGCAAACCCGCAAACCCGCAAACCCGCAAACCCGCAAACCCGCAAACCCGCAAACCCGCAAACCCGCAAACCCGCAAACCCGCAAACCCGCAAACCCGCAAACCCGCAAACCCGCAAACCCGCAAACCCGCAAACCCGCAAACCCGCAAACCCGCAAACCCGCAAACCCGCAAACCCGCAAACCCGCAAACCCGCAAACCCGCAAACCCGCAAACCCGCAAACCCGCAAACCCGCAAACCCGCAAACCCGCAAACCCGCAAACCCGCAAACCCGCAAACCCGCAAACCCGCAAACCCGCAAACCCGCAAACCCGCAAACCCGCAAACCCGCAAACCCGCAAACCCGCAAACCCGCAAACCCGCAAACCCGCAAACCCGCAAACCCGCAAACCCGCAAACCCGCAAACCCGCAAACCCGCAAACCCGCAAACCCGCAAACCCGCAAACCCGCAAACCCGCAAACCCGCAAACCCGCAAACCCGCAAACCCGCAAACCCGCAAACCCGCAAACCCGCAAACCCGCAAACCCGCAAACCCGCAAACCCGCAAACCCGCAAACCCGCAAACCCGCAAACCCGCAAACCCGCAAACCCGCAAACCCGCAAACCCGCAAACCCGCAAACCCGCAAACCCGCAAACCCGCAAACCCGCAAACCCGCAAACCCGCAAACCCGCAAACCCGCAAACCCGCAAACCCGCAAACCCGCAAACCCGCAAACCCGCAAACCCGCAAACCCGCAAACCCGCAAACCCGCAAACCCGCAAACCCGCAAACCCGCAAACCCGCAAACCCGCAAACCCGCAAACCCGCAAACCCGCAAACCCGCAAACCCGCAAACCCGCAAACCCGCAAACCCGCAAACCCGCAAACCCGCAAACCCGCAAACCCGCAAACCCGCAAACCCGCAAACCCGCAAACCCGCAAACCCGCAAACCCGCAAACCCGCAAACCCGCAAACCCGCAAACCCGCAAACCCGCAAACCCGCAAACCCGCAAACCCGCAAACCCGCAAACCCGCAAACCCGCAAACCCGCAAACCCGCAAACCCGCAAACCCGCAAACCCGCAAACCCGCAAACCCGCAAACCCGCAAACCCGCAAACCCGCAAACCCGCAAACCCGCAAACCCGCAAACCCGCAAACCCGCAAACCCGCAAACCCGCAAACCCGCAAACCCGCAAACCCGCAAACCCGCAAACCCGCAAACCCGCAAACCCGCAAACCCGCAAACCCGCAAACCCGCAAACCCGCAAACCCGCAAACCCGCAAACCCGCAAACCCGCAAACCCGCAAACCCGCAAACCCGCAAACCCGCAAACCCGCAAACCCGCAAACCCGCAAACCCGCAAACCCGCAAACCCGCAAACCCGCAAACCCGCAAACCCGCAAACCCGCAAACCCGCAAACCCGCAAACCCGCAAACCCGCAAACCCGCAAACCCGCAAACCCGCAAACCCGCAAACCCGCAAACCCGCAAACCCGCAAACCCGCAAACCCGCAAACCCGCAAACCCGCAAACCCGCAAACCCGCAAACCCGCAAACCCGCAAACCCGCAAACCCGCAAACCCGCAAACCCGCAAACCCGCAAACCCGCAAACCCGCAAACCCGCAAACCCGCAAACCCGCAAACCCGCAAACCCGCAAACCCGCAAACCCGCAAACCCGCAAACCCGCAAACCCGCAAACCCGCAAACCCGCAAACCCGCAAACCCGCAAACCCGCAAACCCGCAAACCCGCAAACCCGCAAACCCGCAAACCCGCAAACCCGCAAACCCGCAAACCCGCAAACCCGCAAACCCGCAAACCCGCAAACCCGCAAACCCGCAAACCCGCAAACCCGCAAACCCGCAAACCCGCAAACCCGCAAACCCGCAAACCCGCAAACCCGCAAACCCGCAAACCCGCAAACCCGCAAACCCGCAAACCCGCAAACCCGCAAACCCGCAAACCCGCAAACCCGCAAACCCGCAAACCCGCAAACCCGCAAACCCGCAAACCCGCAAACCCGCAAACCCGCAAACCCGCAAACCCGCAAACCCGCAAACCCGCAAACCCGCAAACCCGCAAACCCGCAAACCCGCAAACCCGCAAACCCGCAAACCCGCAAACCCGCAAACCCGCAAACCCGCAAACCCGCAAACCCGCAAACCCGCAAACCCGCAAACCCGCAAACCCGCAAACCCGCAAACCCGCAAACCCGCAAACCCGCAAACCCGCAAACCCGCAAACCCGCAAACCCGCAAACCCGCAAACCCGCAAACCCGCAAACCCGCAAACCCGCAAACCCGCAAACCCGCAAACCCGCAAACCCGCAAACCCGCAAACCCGCAAACCCGCAAACCCGCAAACCCGCAAACCCGCAAACCCGCAAACCCGCAAACCCGCAAACCCGCAAACCCGCAAACCCGCAAACCCGCAAACCCGCAAACCCGCAAACCCGCAAACCCGCAAACCCGCAAACCCGCAAACCCGCAAACCCGCAAACCCGCAAACCCGCAAACCCGCAAACCCGCAAACCCGCAAACCCGCAAACCCGCAAACCCGCAAACCCGCAAACCCGCAAACCCGCAAACCCGCAAACCCGCAAACCCGCAAACCCGCAAACCCGCAAACCCGCAAACCCGCAAACCCGCAAACCCGCAAACCCGCAAACCCGCAAACCCGCAAACCCGCAAACCCGCAAACCCGCAAACCCGCAAACCCGCAAACCCGCAAACCCGCAAACCCGCAAACCCGCAAACCCGCAAACCCGCAAACCCGCAAACCCGCAAACCCGCAAACCCGCAAACCCGCAAACCCGCAAACCCGCAAACCCGCAAACCCGCAAACCCGCAAACCCGCAAACCCGCAAACCCGCAAACCCGCAAACCCGCAAACCCGCAAACCCGCAAACCCGCAAACCCGCAAACCCGCAAACCCGCAAACCCGCAAACCCGCAAACCCGCAAACCCGCAAACCCGCAAACCCGCAAACCCGCAAACCCGCAAACCCGCAAACCCGCAAACCCGCAAACCCGCAAACCCGCAAACCCGCAAACCCGCAAACCCGCAAACCCGCAAACCCGCAAACCCGCAAACCCGCAAACCCGCAAACCCGCAAACCCGCAAACCCGCAAACCCGCAAACCCGCAAACCCGCAAACCCGCAAACCCGCAAACCCGCAAACCCGCAAACCCGCAAACCCGCAAACCCGCAAACCCGCAAACCCGCAAACCCGCAAACCCGCAAACCCGCAAACCCGCAAACCCGCAAACCCGCAAACCCGCAAACCCGCAAACCCGCAAACCCGCAAACCCGCAAACCCGCAAACCCGCAAACCCGCAAACCCGCAAACCCGCAAACCCGCAAACCCGCAAACCCGCAAACCCGCAAACCCGCAAACCCGCAAACCCGCAAACCCGCAAACCCGCAAACCCGCAAACCCGCAAACCCGCAAACCCGCAAACCCGCAAACCCGCAAACCCGCAAACCCGCAAACCCGCAAACCCGCAAACCCGCAAACCCGCAAACCCGCAAACCCGCAAACCCGCAAACCCGCAAACCCGCAAACCCGCAAACCCGCAAACCCGCAAACCCGCAAACCCGCAAACCCGCAAACCCGCAAACCCGCAAACCCGCAAACCCGCAAACCCGCAAACCCGCAAACCCGCAAACCCGCAAACCCGCAAACCCGCAAACCCGCAAACCCGCAAACCCGCAAACCCGCAAACCCGCAAACCCGCAAACCCGCAAACCCGCAAACCCGCAAACCCGCAAACCCGCAAACCCGCAAACCCGCAAACCCGCAAACCCGCAAACCCGCAAACCCGCAAACCCGCAAACCCGCAAACCCGCAAACCCGCAAACCCGCAAACCCGCAAACCCGCAAACCCGCAAACCCGCAAACCCGCAAACCCGCAAACCCGCAAACCCGCAAACCCGCAAACCCGCAAACCCGCAAACCCGCAAACCCGCAAACCCGCAAACCCGCAAACCCGCAAACCCGCAAACCCGCAAACCCGCAAACCCGCAAACCCGCAAACCCGCAAACCCGCAAACCCGCAAACCCGCAAACCCGCAAACCCGCAAACCCGCAAACCCGCAAACCCGCAAACCCGCAAACCCGCAAACCCGCAAACCCGCAAACCCGCAAACCCGCAAACCCGCAAACCCGCAAACCCGCAAACCCGCAAACCCGCAAACCCGCAAACCCGCAAACCCGCAAACCCGCAAACCCGCAAACCCGCAAACCCGCAAACCCGCAAACCCGCAAACCCGCAAACCCGCAAACCCGCAAACCCGCAAACCCGCAAACCCGCAAACCCGCAAACCCGCAAACCCGCAAACCCGCAAACCCGCAAACCCGCAAACCCGCAAACCCGCAAACCCGCAAACCCGCAAACCCGCAAACCCGCAAACCCGCAAACCCGCAAACCCGCAAACCCGCAAACCCGCAAACCCGCAAACCCGCAAACCCGCAAACCCGCAAACCCGCAAACCCGCAAACCCGCAAACCCGCAAACCCGCAAACCCGCAAACCCGCAAACCCGCAAACCCGCAAACCCGCAAACCCGCAAACCCGCAAACCCGCAAACCCGCAAACCCGCAAACCCGCAAACCCGCAAACCCGCAAACCCGCAAACCCGCAAACCCGCAAACCCGCAAACCCGCAAACCCGCAAACCCGCAAACCCGCAAACCCGCAAACCCGCAAACCCGCAAACCCGCAAACCCGCAAACCCGCAAACCCGCAAACCCGCAAACCCGCAAACCCGCAAACCCGCAAACCCGCAAACCCGCAAACCCGCAAACCCGCAAACCCGCAAACCCGCAAACCCGCAAACCCGCAAACCCGCAAACCCGCAAACCCGCAAACCCGCAAACCCGCAAACCCGCAAACCCGCAAACCCGCAAACCCGCAAACCCGCAAACCCGCAAACCCGCAAACCCGCAAACCCGCAAACCCGCAAACCCGCAAACCCGCAAACCCGCAAACCCGCAAACCCGCAAACCCGCAAACCCGCAAACCCGCAAACCCGCAAACCCGCAAACCCGCAAACCCGCAAACCCGCAAACCCGCAAACCCGCAAACCCGCAAACCCGCAAACCCGCAAACCCGCAAACCCGCAAACCCGCAAACCCGCAAACCCGCAAACCCGCAAACCCGCAAACCCGCAAACCCGCAAACCCGCAAACCCGCAAACCCGCAAACCCGCAAACCCGCAAACCCGCAAACCCGCAAACCCGCAAACCCGCAAACCCGCAAACCCGCAAACCCGCAAACCCGCAAACCCGCAAACCCGCAAACCCGCAAACCCGCAAACCCGCAAACCCGCAAACCCGCAAACCCGCAAACCCGCAAACCCGCAAACCCGCAAACCCGCAAACCCGCAAACCCGCAAACCCGCAAACCCGCAAACCCGCAAACCCGCAAACCCGCAAACCCGCAAACCCGCAAACCCGCAAACCCGCAAACCCGCAAACCCGCAAACCCGCAAACCCGCAAACCCGCAAACCCGCAAACCCGCAAACCCGCAAACCCGCAAACCCGCAAACCCGCAAACCCGCAAACCCGCAAACCCGCAAACCCGCAAACCCGCAAACCCGCAAACCCGCAAACCCGCAAACCCGCAAACCCGCAAACCCGCAAACCCGCAAACCCGCAAACCCGCAAACCCGCAAACCCGCAAACCCGCAAACCCGCAAACCCGCAAACCCGCAAACCCGCAAACCCGCAAACCCGCAAACCCGCAAACCCGCAAACCCGCAAACCCGCAAACCCGCAAACCCGCAAACCCGCAAACCCGCAAACCCGCAAACCCGCAAACCCGCAAACCCGCAAACCCGCAAACCCGCAAACCCGCAAACCCGCAAACCCGCAAACCCGCAAACCCGCAAACCCGCAAACCCGCAAACCCGCAAACCCGCAAACCCGCAAACCCGCAAACCCGCAAACCCGCAAACCCGCAAACCCGCAAACCCGCAAACCCGCAAACCCGCAAACCCGCAAACCCGCAAACCCGCAAACCCGCAAACCCGCAAACCCGCAAACCCGCAAACCCGCAAACCCGCAAACCCGCAAACCCGCAAACCCGCAAACCCGCAAACCCGCAAACCCGCAAACCCGCAAACCCGCAAACCCGCAAACCCGCAAACCCGCAAACCCGCAAACCCGCAAACCCGCAAACCCGCAAACCCGCAAACCCGCAAACCCGCAAACCCGCAAACCCGCAAACCCGCAAACCCGCAAACCCGCAAACCCGCAAACCCGCAAACCCGCAAACCCGCAAACCCGCAAACCCGCAAACCCGCAAACCCGCAAACCCGCAAACCCGCAAACCCGCAAACCCGCAAACCCGCAAACCCGCAAACCCGCAAACCCGCAAACCCGCAAACCCGCAAACCCGCAAACCCGCAAACCCGCAAACCCGCAAACCCGCAAACCCGCAAACCCGCAAACCCGCAAACCCGCAAACCCGCAAACCCGCAAACCCGCAAACCCGCAAACCCGCAAACCCGCAAACCCGCAAACCCGCAAACCCGCAAACGCCGCAAACCCGCAAACCCGCAAACCCGCAAACCCGCAAACCCGCAAACCCGCAAACCCGCAAACCCGCAAACCCGCAAACCCGCAAACCCGCAAACCCGCAAACCCGCAAACCCGCAAACCCGCAAACCCGCAAACCCGCAAACCCGCAAACCCGCAAACCCGCAAACCCGCAAACCGCAACCGCAAACCCGCAAACCCGCAAACCCGCAAACCCGCAAACCCGCAAACCCGCAAAC